>CM053568.1:43270309-43449373 GCA_028646485.1 Cryptoprocta ferox
AATTCTATTTTATGAAACTAACCTCAATTGTCAAATACTTCCATCATCTAAAAAATCCTAAGACATAAAGTATAGAAACCTCCATGGAAAACACTCATGAAAGGGAAATAAGTGAAAACAATTCTATGGAAAAAATTTTCTAAAAAAGTATTGTTTGCCATTCGAAACCTAAATATGGCCTGGTAAATGGCAGAAACACTGAGAATGAAATATTCACTTCTTGATACCCTATAGCTAGTACTGACCTGGCTATTCATTTATTATGCACTTACTGTGTTCCACACATTGATTTTGACCTAGAGGATACACCAACCGACCCACCAATCAATGGATCACCATCATTTTAAAGTATGCATTCTTTATGGTTCTTTAGAGGGTGATGAGGGCTATATGTTAAGTATTTTGGAAATTAACAAAGCAAGAAAGAAAGATACTGCATTGTGTGTGAGTCTGTCTGTGTTTTTATAGCATAGTTAGGGAAGATTTCACTGATAAGGAAAGAAACTGAGGGAAGTAAAAAAAACTAGCCCCATAGTTACCTGGGGAAAGAGTATCCTTGGCAGAGGTAAATAAAATGGCACTAGGGGCGCCTGGGTGGCTCAGTTGGTTAAGCGTCCGGCTTCGGTTCAGGTCATGATCTCAAGGTTCGTGGGTTTGAGCCCGCGTCGGGCTCGGTGCTGGCAGCTGGCTCAGAGCCTGAAGCCTGCTTTGGATTCTGTATCTCCCTCTCTCTTTGACCCTCCCCTGCTTGCACTGTCTCTCTGTGTCTCAAAAATAAATAAAAAACATATTTAAAATTTTTTTTTAAAATAAATAAAAAATAAAATGGCTCTAATGCGGGAAGCTACCTGGCCTCAAAAAGAAACTGCATGATGGTCAGGTGACTAAGGCTGACTAAGGGAGACGGAAGAGGAAGAATGTCATACAAGTTTGTGCCTTGAAAGTCACTACCCTGGAAGCATTGGGAAATGCTTTTATCCTCTGAGAGAACTGGGAAGCCACTGGAGGGATTATAACAGAAGAGTGGCATGATCTAAATTCCATTTTGACAAAATTCCTCAATCATCATTTGTTTCTGGGATTCTCTTTGGTATTTAATTTGACAATGAGTATAAGTAAATTATTTATAATAGTGAGAGATTTTCTTCTGTATGATAGATATCATTTATTTTACCTTTATACACTCATTTTTCCTTCAAAATAAGAGTTTTCAATAACCAAATTATCCATATATCCCTTTTCTGTGAAAGCCAATAAAGATATATTCAATAGGGACACCTGGGTAGCTCAGTGGGTTAAGTGTCCAACTCTTCATTTCGGCTCAGGTCATGATCCTAGGGTCGTGGGATCGAGCCCCGAGTTGGCTCCACACTGAGCATGGAGCCTGCTTGAGATATTCCCCACCACCACCCCTCTCTCTCTTCCTCTGCCCCTCTCCCTTGCTTATGCTCATTCTCTGTCTCTTAAAATATATCTTCTATATCTATATCTATCTATATCTATATATTCAATAAATGTTACATGCCAGATTCTATGTGTGTCACCTACAATTTAAGGATGGTTCAGATATGTTGAAAAGGCCTATAATCTATCAGGAAACCATCATAAAACACTAAGAAAACATCAGGGAAAAAAAAACCCACGAGGTATAACGAAGAATAATCCAATACATCATCAAGCCATAACACCTGCTGTACCTTATCATTATCACTATTCTACTACTAATAATGCTAATCATGATGATAAATTAAATGGTCAACCAAAGAGCAAATGGGTGGCTTTTCAGAAAAATAATTCCTACTAATTGTGTGAAATCCAAAGGATCTCCTTTTCCATTTATATAAATTGAGAAGGTATACAATTTTTCTATCTGTATCTCCCCATGGTTTTAAACATTTTTAATGTTCTTCATTTAATTTCACATAAGTGTCTACTTTTCTAGAGGTTTGACAGTCTTTACCTTGAAACTGAAAAGAGTTCAAGAGTTTTTTGTTTTGTTTTGTTTTTGAGATTTCCATGAATCATTTCCTACCAACTAGAAGCAATCAAGGTGCCACAAAATTAGAATTGGTAATCAATAGTATAGAATTATGTTGTAGTGCAGCATGGATTTCCAATGAGGCATTTGAGAAAGGACACAGGATTAGATGGAAAGAAGGATTTAATTCAAATGCTAGCTCTGTGACTTGTACTTGCTGTGGGCATGTCTGCTTTGTATCAAGTTAAATTTATTTATTGTCTGGTTCATTTCCTTTCTATCTAGGACAAAATTTTATCTCAAGGAAATTAACTGACCTGACTATAAACGAAGTCAGAACTACTGGGACTTCAGTGCAATTGAGGCTAGATGAAGAAGTACTTGAAATATTGGGTGACCATTAACAACTGCAGCTCAGGAACAAACAGCATGGGCATTGGGTGATAAAAATCAAAAGAGTGGTATAAATGGTGAAGACTGTCTAAGGGTTCAGAGGATACAGAAACCACAACTAGAAGGAGTAACTAGCCAAAACTATATAGAAAAGGTTGATCACGCACAAGAAAAGATATTTGGAGGAGAGGTAAAGCCTCAAGAAATGGTAACAGAAAGGCACTCCAAAGGAGTGAAATGGCTAGTGATCCTAGTTGGTAAAACATAAGGCATGAATACAGCAGGGAAAGATACCTACGTTTAGCTGCAGTAGAGAGCTGAGAGAGAGAGAGAATGGTAATAAACCATATGGGGAAGGTAGGCTGTAGTCAAATCATAGGGATCTCAAACAGATTTTTATGATTTTAAAAGTTTGTTTTGAAGCCATGAAGTATTCACCTGTGTTACAAGTTCTTGTATTTATTATTTCTTTAAGGCAATCATCCCATGTTTGATTATATCATATTCTATACTGAGTTTTGGAGTCAACAGTTATAATGGACAAAGAGATAAAATTTTAATGAAAATAGCTGTGAGAATTTGTAATGATGTTAAAATTTTCTATAATGAAGGCTCATAGCTATTTCTTCCATGGTAAAACTTTCCAAGAAAAGAGCTTTTAGCTTAAAGTTAGAATTATGGGTTACAGGTTATAGTCTGCTTTATACTTTTTCTAACTAGCCATGTGACCTGAAAGATGTTATTTAAGTTCTCAGGCAAAGTTTATTTTATCAACTTACAAATTGAATAGTTTGGATTCGATATCCTATGCAGTTAGTTACAAATGGAGTATTTTAATTTCTATAATTTTATATTTTTAATTTAACATTTATGTATTTATTTTGAGAGAGAGAAAGCAAGTGAGTGGGGGAGAGGCAGAGAGAGAGAGAGAGAGAGAGAGAGAATCCCAAGTAGGCTCTGTGCTCTCAGTGCAGAACCCAATGCAGAGCTCAATTTCATGAATCATGTGAGCTCATGACCTGAGCCAAAATCAAGAATCAGGCACTTAATCAACTAAGCCACCCAGGCACCCCTCTCCTTTTATTTTTTAAGGAAACTTTTTCATGTGCATATTAATACTAATGCCATATAGGCCAAGTCTAGATGACACCTTGAGAAGGTAAATCAATTTACTGTGATGTTTCTAACAAAACCATTCCTTCTTATCATTTATTTTTTTAATTTGTTTTTACACTTATTTATTTTTGAGAGACAGAGTGAGACAGAGCTCAAGTGGAGGACAGTCAGAGAAAGAAGGAGACAGAGAATCCAAAGCAGGCTCCAGGTTCTGAGCAAGCATTCAGCATAGAGCCCGATTCAGGGCTTGAACCCACGAACACTGAGATCATGACCTGAGCTGAAGTCGGACACTTAACCAACTGAGCCACCCAGGAACCTCTCATTCTTGTCATTTAAACAGTTCTCAGTATGAACTTCTGAGAAAGGACAGACCACAAGGAATAATGGGAAAAGCATTTATTTTATAAATCAGGTATCAGAAGTTGAACTTGAGTCTTAAAACTCTAGTAACCTTGAATACACTACTTAAACTTGATGAATCTCATTTTCTCTTTTCTACATAATGTGATTAATAGTAATACATACATACATACATAGAGAATATCTATATCTATATATTCTCTATGCCTCTTTGCTTTTGAGGCAATGTCCCCAAACCGTTACTGACTATGCCATTTGAGTTTTTGGGCAGCAGCTGAACACTGGTGGATCATATTTTCCTTTGTAGTTGACTTAACTCATCTATTTAGATTGGTTTTGGTATTTTTGAAGAAAAGACTATCTCATCGGTGTACCACATATCACAGAAACACAGTATGTTTGATCCGGAAAGCCAGTTTATTTCCCTCATTTTACACATGAGTTAACAGTCAGAAAAATTAAATGACTTTCTCAAGATTAAACAGTTGTAATATTTCCTCACTGATTCTACCCCAGGAGAGTATATAGAATATTCTACACAGCCATTGCATTTTAATTCAATTTCTAAAATTTTACTCAAATCAGCCCTACTGGTTCACTGCAAGTTAACAATAAGAAAAAAAAAATGGGAATTTGTTCTTTCTCCCAAAGAATGGACCCCTGAAGTCAAATGTCATATTGTGTTAAATAAAATATTGGTCATTTGGTAGAAAGTTTGTAAAACTAAAACATTAAGGCAGAAATCGTCCCTACTTACCTTTTTGTCTTAGTATGTATTATACTAAGTCTGTGTCACGAGTTGAGCACAGATTAAGATCAGAAAACCTGAACAGATGTATCAAAATAGAAATATGGAAAAAAAAATCACAAAATATCACTTCTATGATACTAATAATGTTCTATATTTGTCTTTCTTTATATAGTCAGAAAGATTTCCTGAAAATAAGTTCTTTGTTTTCTGAAAGCCCATCTGCTCTTGATATGTGCATATTATCTAATGAGTTGACGATTATAATTTTCATCGTACACCACGGATTTATTGCAAGATGCAAGTTTCAGCTTAGTTCTCTTGATGTAAACTTGCTTGACCTCCTCTAAACACAGTTAGCACCTATTAGAAGCCAACATCATTCTCTCTGCACACTCCCCAGACTCAGTGAGTAACAAAATAAAGTCTTTTAGCCAACTTCATATCGAAAAGGGAAAAGGTGAAATCAATGGAACAATAAAAACTGCAATCTCTTTTTGTCACATTTTATGACCTCATCACCAACAAATTCCACAAGGTCATCACTCCTTGTATTAGTCTGTTAACAGCCTGGGCACCATCGCTGCTACCTTTTGAACTGGAATTTTTTTTTTTTTTTTTTTACAATATTGCTTTCTGTTTGTTTGTTTTATTGGATGTTACTATAGGTTCTCCCCTTTTGTTTAAAATGAACCTCAAGGAAGAATGCTATCCCAGAATGCAATAAACCCATTGAAGAAAGATACATGTGTTCCTCCAAAAATATCATTTCAGATAACTTTCTGTTGCCCAGCCATGTCAATTCTTTATAGTTTATAGCCAATTGAGATATCAAACCAAAAGTAGGCAAAATTAATGCACTCGTATACAGTTGATCTCAATTCCTGACTTCTTGAAATGTAGAAGAAACATACTTTTCTAGGGTGTGAAAAATACATAGTCTATGTGATGTTAGCATGGAGATAGACAAATTTTCTTTCAATAAACAACAACATTTTAAATGTAAACTGAAAAGATTGATTTGGTTGATTATAACCTTTAGTTCCTTGTTAAAGTAGCATAGCCAAGAAGTTATATTTTAATCCAAAGTCAAAAAAGTTACCTATCACAGTTTTTAAAGTTTACTTGGAAGATTTTATATATTATAGAACTGAGTTTAGTGACTTCATAAATCTGCATTAATGAAATATTGGAAAATGAGGTAGGAACGTTCAGATATACAGACCCTGTGAATTTTGCTCATAATTGTCTTTTCTATATTAAGCATCAGGGAGCCTAGATGGCTCTGACAGTTGAGCGGCCAACTTCAGCTCATATGGAGTCTTGCGGTTTGTGAGTTTGAGCTCAACAAAGGGCTTGCTTGGTGTCAGCTGGTCAGTGCAGAGCCCACAATGGATTCTCTGTCTCTGCCCCTCCCCTGCTTATGTACGCTTTCACGCTCTCACGCACTCTCTCTCTCTCTCTCTCTCTCTCTCTCTCTCTCTCTCTCTCAAAATAAAAACATTCAAAATAAAAAGAACTTTTAAAAATTAAGCATCAATATATTTTCTGTCTTCTCAATACCTTCCAGAGAATTTTGCATTCTGTCCCCTGAGTCTGTCTTCTACTTCTAATCAGAATACTGACTCTTCCCATCTGGTTGTTAAGAACGTGTATACCTTCAGCTTTTACTCAGGAATTTTTGCCTGCCCTTGACATAACTGAATCTTGGCTCTCATTCACAGTTTCTGTCTTTTAGGCAATCTTTAAATTCTTTCATCCTCTGTTTATCTCAGAGTCCAGATGTCATCTGAATATTCACTTACCTCCCTATTGCCAATTCTTGGTCATTATTTTGCACCAACATGCCTGTATACCTCCCATTTTGCATTCTATGGCAACCACCATAGCTTTTATTGCTGTTCATAATTCTCCATATCAATATCTTACCAATTCCCTTAATTCTAAGAGTAAATTGTTAAGTGAGAATAGTTTTACTTTTCATTTTAAGCCTTCATTCTGAAATTAAGACAAAATGAAAAACTCATACAATGCCCTAGTGACAACGCTCCCCCTATTGTTACATGAAAATAAGCCTCACTTTATTTCTTCTTCAGCTATCAGCTTTCAAGTCCAAAATGGACTTTTCAAGTCTATTTGAACTTGACAAACTTGACTTGAAGTGGACCTGAAATGGAAAAAAGACTTTTCAAGTTAAAAAATCTTAAAGCTCCCATCTTTGCACAGAGTTTCCCATCTTCCCTCTGCCTTACTTCCTTTACCCCAGAATACCTGCTTCTTACTCCTTCAGAATGATCTCTATCACTCCCTTTCCTCCTGTGTCAGAAGAGAAAGAAGTGTATTTTGTCCCTTTCTGAGCTGAACTCAGATTTGAGCTCTATTTTAATTATGTATGTGACCCTAGGCAAGATATTTACATTCTTAAGTTCTCAGTCTTCTCATCTGTAACATGGGGTTATTAAGCTTCTATCAAACTAATTCATTAATGGGTGGGGGATGGGTGAATTAGATGAAAGGGATTAAGAGTACACTTAATCTTGATGAGAAGTAATATATGGAACTATTGAATCACTATATTATACACCTGAAATCTAATATAACACTGTATTTTAACTATACAGGAATTAAAATAAAAAATACTCTAAAATAATTTTTAAAAAGGAAAAAAGAGAAAATAATTAATTAATTAAATAAAAGAATATGCATGAATGCTTAGCAAATTTCCCGTCATTTCAAGTATAATAAAATTCTGTATGTGTTATTTATCTCTTTTGTTGTTGTTGTTCAGAGAACCAATCAGAAATGCTTGCAAAATGCATGTATGAACATTGTAGGAAAGTCAATACGATGATGTAATGCACTACAAGTTAAGGGAAGGCTTTGTAAAGGAAACCTGAACTCCAAATAAGTGAAGAGCCATTATTCACTGGATTATAATCATCCCAGGAAGACACTTGCTGTGGACAGTGAGATAGTATTCCCAGTGAGGGACAAGGCCCCCTGACACTTTACCGATTTATGGTGTAAATAAAGAAGAATACTCTGGCAAGGGTAAACAGGGAGGCCTTAGACATCAAACAATCTACATGTCAATTTTAGCTCCAAGAAGAATTTTCTAAGGATTCTTCAGGAAGTTAGCTTTCCAGGTCCTTATGAAAATTCAGATTCAAGCTTCTGAGGGAAAAGCACAACTTGATCCACAGGAAACTGAGTTTCAATCATGCATTCCTGCTGAAGAGGAGTTAGCTCGTTTTCCTGTTTACTGTAATGTGTGGTGACTTGATATTCTGAGGCCGGTCACTCTATAATTCTTAGCGCTCTACTGAAGGAAGGTAGGTGAATCCTGGAAGTGCAATCAACTGGTAATAGTTTAAATAAGTTATACACATTTGGTGAAATACTAAAGAGCCATTAAAAAGAGCTTGTAACTGAGAATTTAAATTTGGAAAGGAAAACAAAACAATTCAGAGTAGCATCTCTTAAAAAGCTTATAAAATATGATAGATATGAGAATCTGATATATTTGAAGTTCTGCAGAAATCATAATGAGTTTGCTTTTTAATAAACAGTAAAAGAGGGTGCCTGGGTGACTCCATTGATTAAGCATCTGATTCTTGATTTCTGCTCAGGTCATGATCTCATGGTTCATGGAATTGAGCCCCATGTTGGGCTCTGCACTGTGTGGAGTCTGCTTGGGATATTCTCTCTCTCTCCCTCTCCTTCTCCCTCTCCCTCTGTGTGTGTGTGTGTGTGTGTGTGTGTGTTCCTCCCTTGTGCACTCACTCTCTCTCAAAATAAAGAAATAAACTTGTGCACTCACTCTCTCTCAAAATAAAGAAATAAACTTAAAATAAAATTTAATAAAAATATTTAAAATAGAGTAAAACCTAAAACTATAGGATTTAATTCAACAGAAACATTATAAACAGTGGGAATTATATAAACAGTATATAAAATACATGTGTCAATTAAAGAGACACAGAGTGTCTAAGCGCCCATGAAAAGTATCATTTCATATTCAAGGAAGCTTTAAAAAGAAGTTTATGCTTGGTAGCAAAACTAAAACTTGCAGGGGGAAAAGGAATGGTCTATTAAGCATCACTGTCAATCCTATAGAAATGTAAGGCTTTGTGGAATTTTACTGATTTGCACATATATTATTCTATCTCTGTTCTTAAAGCCAACACTACTGTGAAAGCCACACACACCAAAACTAAGCATCAGCAGGAGTAGCAGCAACAACAACAATGAAAGCAGAAAAGAAAAGGCCATAAACATTAATTTAGTTCACTAGAAGCCCCACTATCATCACTGTAATCTTCAAAGTTAGATCACTCTGTGGTAGCTTCAGATTTAATGTTAGAATCCTCTGCAAGTAAATTGAAGAAATCAGCTGCCATCATCTTCTGAGCAGGGAAATTTATTCTGTGTAATTTAATGTAAAAGAGCCTTTTATACTTGTGACCATTATACTCTTCCACATTAGAGCAATAGCAAGACACACTGAAAAGTCAAGGGAAGCTTTACAAGCTAGACTGCTTTATTTTTTTTAATGTTTATTTATTTTTGAGACAGAGACAGAGCATGAACTGGGGAGGGACAGAAAGAGAAGGAGACACAGAATGTGAAGCAGGCTCCAGGCTCTGAGCTGTAAGCATAGAGTCCGATGCAGGGCTTGAACCCACGAACTGTGAGATCATGACCTGAAGCCGAAGTCAGACGCTTAACCGACTGAGCCACCCAGGTGCCCCTAGACAGCTTTATTGACTCTACAAAGAAATAGGGAAACTTACAATGTAGGACACTGCATGCTGATAGTATTTCTAAAGCATTTCCCCCCATTTTGTATATATTGCTCCATAACTGGACTTCTATACATCAAACTCAAACTAATGTTTTTGCTGATAAGGGTCAACTCTAATGGTGGGTTAAGAAGTCTCTTAAAGAGACCTGTTTGTACTTTTAGTCTGACCTTATATGATTTTGACTCAAATAATCTACCATTCATAAAGAAGTCTCAGAATATTTGCAATCTCTACATCAAAGAATAGAAACCAGTATCCCTTTATGCTTGACCTACTATTCATGTTGAATGGTCTCCACAGATGTTGGATTTCTTCAGCATTAAGAGGAAATCAAGGTGTGCCTGGGTGGCTCAGTCGGTTAAGTGTCCTCTCTTGCTTTCGGCTCAGGTCATGATCTCACAGTTCCTGAGTTCCAGCCTCACACCAGGCTGTGTGCTAGCAGCCTGGGGCTTGGGATTCTTTCTCTCCTCCCTCACTGTCTCTCTCTCTCTCTCTCTCTCTGCCCCTTTCCCACTCACGCTCAAGCTCACCATCTCTCAGAATAAATAAAGTTTAAAAAAAAAGATAAAATCAACATCTATAACATGACCTCTAAAATCTAATGGGGTCTGGGCTCAGCCTAACTCAAGAGTAACTTCCTGTGCTTTTCACCCTCTTGCCTTCCAATGGCGATTTACGTACTGAAGCCCCACGGCAGTTCTTGGAACTTACTAGACTTTTCTGATTAGGACCTTTCCTCTTCATCCCATCTATGCATTATGTCTGACTCAACAAGTCTCTCCTGTCCCCCAGAATTATGTTAGGCTTCCTCATTTGTTAGTTATTATAGCACCTTACACTTCTCCTTTGTAGCCCTTTTCCAAATTTTATTTATTTAATTTTGCTATTAATGAATTGATTGAAACCTTCTATCTCTGTCCCAACCACTGAAATGCAAATTTCATGAGAATAGAGGCTATATCTCTACAGTTCTTTCTACTATCACCAGTGCCTAGGAAATGGCTGTACAGAAAAGGTACTCAATAGTATTGATGGCATGAATTTGGGGATGTCACTGCCAAGTGTTTGGCATATGCCAGCTAAGGAATTTGGGCATTAACCTGGCAAGGTTAATAGGAGCCAATATATGTGACCTTTGATGGACTATCAGTCCAACATATTTTAGAGGATATTTACATATATATATATATATATATATACACACACACATGTATACATATATGCATATGTATGTATATATTAGTATATATATGTATATTTTTATAATATATATGTGTGTGTGTGTGTGTGTGTATTGGCCAGATGCTGAAAAAGGGGAAAAATGCTATTCTGACCAAATAAAGCCAGAAGACTTCTACGTTCAGACTTTAGGATGTTCATGTTTGCCTGGAGAAAAAAGTAAGTATTAGTCTACCTGGCATGTCCTGACATCTCCCCGTGTGTCCTCTCAATTCAGGCACATTTGCCAAATGGGTTCTCCCTAATAATCTCTGCATTTTAAACATGCTGAGTACTCACATGCCACCGGGGCAATAAAAGCTAAAAGTCTATATTCTTCCTAGTAACACTCACATTTGGGCATATGGAGGACTCGCCAGCAGCTAAAATTCTTTTATGGCCTCTGAGGGTCAAATGGAGCCTGGGGGGACAGCTCTGAGCACCTTAGTTTCCTCAAGATACATAACCAACTATTTCTAAAATATTGTTAGCATGCATCAGACTGGAATGAAGCAGTAGCCTTATCAGTATCTTTTCTTTCTGAACTTGGAATGAAAACTCAAAAGACATAAGCAACAAAACAAGTTAAAAAATGGTATTCTAGGCATGGTCAGGATTCTACAATGAGGCTAATGAAGAAATTATAAAAGGTTTTACGATATGCTATGTTCTGCGGTGACTCAATGGCACATTAATGACATTAAAAATGACCCATTTATCTCAGACAAACATTTAGCTAATATACTTGCTATACTAGGCAATATATACCTTTCAATTAAAAAGGGCATATATTTTATAATTTAAAGGACAAAATAGCTGAGTTCAAGGCCAATAATGTAAGGAGAACTCTAGAATTTTAAATTTCAAAAGTACAATTTGGTTATTTCATGTACCATAAATCAATGTCCTATGTAATCAAAAAAGGAAAAATGAAAGTCTGTCTAAATTAATAATAGTTGAGCAGCCCATGTATATTAATCTAATCTAACAGGTTTTATTACTCTGCAGAAATTTTCTCAAGGCTTAATATCTCTTATGTAAAAAAGAAAGGATTGGGATTGATTAAAAAATATAATTGAGGAAAGTATTCATTTCAACTATAAATGAAAACTGGTAATGAATGAGCAATGAATGACCATGAGTTCTGTCATTGCTCAGTAATCATATTTAACAGAGAAATATAGTTCAGATTAAAATATGCTGAGATAGAGCTGGAGAGGAATTAAAAAAATAAAACCTAGGTATTTTAATTTCTAATTAGGTGCCTTGAAGCGGTGAGCAATTTCACTAAGACTAAATTACCCTTGCTACTTAAAGCCTTATAGCTAAATGATATGGTCTGACAACCCTAACACTTACACAATTAAAGTGCATAGGATTTTGTACATTTTAAAATATTTGAAAAAAGTTTCAAAGTACAGTAAAATGATGGTCATTATAAAAAAAGAGAATATATATTAAGAAAAATACAAAAATATGGTTTTGTGTATGTAAGTGTATATATATGTGTGATATATATTTAAAATCTATAAAAATAATACAATCAAACAAAATTACATAAGAAAAATTAAGCAAAGAGAAAAATGTTCAAATAAAATAATATAAATTTGTTTTATGGTTAGACCACATAATGTGTACATAGATTGTTAGAAGAGAATCTCAAATGAATTGAACTTCTGCTGACCAAGAAGAAAAGAAAAAACAGATTAGATGATTCAAAGGTGTCAAAAATGACATCAGCTATTTAGAAGAATTAGTAATATTCATGGTACTTAGTCCAGGAAAATTCCTCCTATAAGTTATCATAGGGCACTGTCAAACAATGAACAAATCCTTACGGTGAAAATGACACACTTGAGTTAATTAAATATTTATTAATTATTCTGTACTAGGCCACCTACTAGATGGTAGGTATTTAAAAAGTGAGCAGTATAGGCATGTGCGTACCTAATGTCAGCTGGTCCGCCCCAAACCCCGAGTGCCAACCCTAGTCCCCCACATTTTCCCATTTCACTTCAAGGAGATGAAAGACACTATCATGAACCAGGAGAAACTCGCCAAATTACCAGCACAATGCACCTTGGTGGGAGAGGAACTGAGTGTGGAAAGAAGCTGGATTATAGAACAGGTGACAGCAAATGATCAAAAACTTCAATTCAGTTTAAAGAAGTTAGGGGTAAACACTATCTCTGGTACTGAAGAAGGGAATATGTTCAAAACCAAGAAACAGTGATCCATCTTCACAAGTCTGAAGTTCAGGCATCTGGGGCAGTGAATACTTTCACCATCACAGGCCATGCTGAGAAATGCTACCCAGTATCTTTCATCGACTTGGTGAAGACAGTCTGCCTAGTTTAAGAAGACTGGCTGAAGCCCTACCCAAACAATCTGTGGATGGAAAAGCATCACTTACTACCAGAGAGGAGGAGGATGAAGTTCCATATCCTGTGAAGAATTTTGATGAAGCTTCCAAGAATGAAGCAAACTGAACTGAATACACTTCTAATGAATATGGAACTTGAAGAAGTTACTGGGAGCTGCTATTTTATATTATGACTGCTCTTTAAAAATTTTCTTCATGGATGTGATAACATCTAGATCTTTAATATCTTAATATTTTAATATTTAATATTTTAATTTTTTAATGTTTTATTTCTTTTATATTTGAGAGAGAGACAGAGACAGAGTGCAAGCAGGGGACGGGCAGAGAGACAGAGACAGAATCTGAAGCAGGCTTCAGGCTCAGAGCTGTCAGCCCAGAGCCCGATGCAGGGCTCAAACTCACAAACCATGAGGATCATGACCTGAGCCAAAGTTGGACACTTAACCAACTGAGCCACCCAGGTGCCCCTTAATATTTAGTATTTTAATATTTTAAGCCCAAAACCCTTGGACACTGCAGCTCTTCTCAGTTTTTGCTTACATGCAATTCTTCTTTTGCAACTAAGTAAGCTGAAGAAGCCCAGGAATAAAGCTTGAAACAATGTTAATAAAGTTCTTTGCCTAGTAAACAAAAAAACTAAAAATTAAAAAATAAAAAATAAAAAGTGAGCAAAACAGAAACTTCTTCACTCTTTAGTGAAGAATGTCATTCTTCCAACTGAGAATGTCATAAAACAAATTTCATTTCATTTGAGAAAAGTGCTATGTTGGGGAAGTCCTTGTTTGTTTTTCGAACATACTGCTTAAATGATGAATTTCATGGAGTCTTTGCTTACAAAGGTATAAATATACTTAAAGGTCAATGGCATCATACGAGAATACACTGCAATAGAAGTACATTTGTCCTGGTATAAAAAGGGTATGTATCTGTGCATAGTTTTCTAATGTTCTGATATAACCAATGCATGTCATCATGAAACTGATGGTTAGTGCAACTTTCAGCCAATCATTCATGTTACAGTCTGGATAGGTCATATTAGAATGTAGTAAGAAAGAATCTGTACATTATAATAGCTGAAAATAACAATCATTCCTTGATCTTACCCAGGCTACATATCAGACATGCATGGTGTGGTATACTCTACCGTTCGGATGATCACCATAGCAGGAAGAAAGGAGCGTTGCAATACATATGCTGACTCTTAAATGCTGTTCCCTTGACATAATACATCTCACCCATTTCTTTGACCAAAATAACCAATAAGACTACAACTAACTAGAAGGTAATGATTCTCAAGAAGGTGCTGAGAGAAACTATGAGTTAGATAATATTTTCCAATGAAGACTTGGAACACACTAGGACCTATGACTGAACTCTTCTGTATAATTTAAGGAAAAAGCAAAGTCAAAAAAACAAATAACAATAGTAAGAGAAGCTTCAAAGTTATGAACCATACTGTATAGCTGCACTACTTTTGGCCTGTGACTTTTGTTAGACAGGTGATAACAAAAGTCCACCTAATCTACAGAAAAGTCTCAATAAAGCAATGGAACTCCCAGGGTGTCTGTTATAATAAATGAGTGATAAACCCTATGACAAGGTAACTAAATGAGGCATCTCATAGAATGGGCCAACTAGATATAATTCACTTAGAAGCTGTGTGATACATACCCAGCATGATGATTTCAGTATGAAAATTGGTTTAAAGTCCTTTTTTTTTCTGGTAGTAGTTAGATAGCATGGCCAGAATTACCTCATAATCAACACAAATGAGATTTAGCCAATAAGTCAATAAATAATACTTCTATCACTCTGTTCATAAATTCAAGCACACATGTATATGCAAGCATTGAACACACACACACATTTCTCAAAGAGAATGCACTTGATATAAAGACATATTTTCATTGAGCACTTGCTAGATATCAAATACTGGTTAACTGCACCTTATGTGGGAATATGATTCTCACTTTTGAGTAACCTAATGACTTACACAAGCCCATGAATATCACAAGGTCCAAGCTGGGATTTCAGTTTGAATCTAACTTTAAAGCCTTTATTTATTTCTCCATACCTAGGTTAGATCTTGGCATATTACCTCATTCTGGGAACAACTATTAGCAAATACATTAATTAAGGTCATGTTGACAACTGTTTTCAACTAAAACATCTGTTCATTTATACAGAGGTCTCCTTGGTTTAAACAAACTTGTCATTCCTGCCTCTCAATGAGGGATAATATGCTTGGGTTTTAGAAGTGTATGAATTGAAAAGATTAACAGTCTTGCCAATGGGCACTCTCTGTCCATATTTTTCCATAATAATTGTTATCAGAAGGCATGGGTCTTAAGATAATAAATGATCATTCCTCACAATGGATCTATAAACAGATCAGGATTAATGAATCTGCTGGCAGCTATTGGTTTTAATTAGCCCAAGTTCAACTGCACCTGAATCATAACTGTCCAAAAGATTTGGATTGTGCTAATACAGATCCCAAACAACTACTTCTGTCAATTTAATAAAGGAATTGGTTAGATTTTAATTTTAAACCCAGCAGTACAAGTAACTTGGCAAATAAATAAATAAATAAATAAATAAATAAAACAAAAACCAACAAAAAACCTTAAATTTTTCTCTTTTCTCTTTACCTGGCTGCAAGTAATCAAATCTTCTACCTTACATGACTGCCTTTTAATTACTTTCAATACTATCTCAATCTTGTCCCTTTATGTTTCCCTTCTCTTATATGTTTATTTTTTTAGACATGCCTGAATTTTCCTTCCTTTCTTATACTGCACAATTATAATCAATTCTCAGCTTGATTCCTCATCTTGGATGTCACCTCGTCCAGGAAGCTCTCTCTTAAACTCACACTAGATTCTAACCTCCAATAATATTTTCTGAGTATCTTTTGAAAAACTTTCTCATGCTGGGCTACTGTTACAAGCCTGTTCATTGTTTTTCATAATTGAACTCTGAATCATCTGAAAAATGAATGGAACTTGCAAGAAAAGTATGTCTGTTTAACAGCCCACACTTAATGAAGTATTAGCAGTATAGCACTCCGATTAAAAGTCTTTGTGTCCTTCAGCAAGTGTCTGTTCTTCAGCTGAGACACATAGTACCTACACCGATGAAAAAAGTTCCTCGCTACTTGTGTACTATTTTAAAATAGCCAGTTTTGTGCTGATACTACTCACCATAGTCAATTCTCCTCAGTCCTCAAACTTGCCCCCCTAGGCTGAAGAATTAAACACCCCTTGGGGCAATTGTCCCCAAAATCACTAAATGAGGGGCTAGACTCAGTGTATTCTGAGGAAAGGAGTTTTAAAAACCAGATCAGAGATGAGTTCCAGAGAATTGAGAAGTTCTGGGTAGGAGTTTAGTGTAACGAGCAAAACTGCACCAGATGAAAATCTTTCACCAGGGCAGTGAGAGCTTTTCTTCAGTCCTGGACTTGAGAACATGGAATGAGTGGAAACCTTTCTTGTGTTAAGGTGAGAATTCCTAGGGGTTAATGGAGGAAGGGTGGGAAAGGAGTGTTACCTTTGGGCAACAATTGGATCCAATTACTTGGAAACCATGATTGGAAGCAGACGATGAGATTCTGAGATCTGGCTTTCTTTGTCTTCCTCAAACCTCATTAGTAGCTCTTGCAATATATGGCCAGCACTACAAAAGAGATTCCAACACATTCTTTCCTGGATTGGTGGTCCCTATCCATATTACAGCCCTCATGCTAATGAGCTCCAATCCATTGAGTAGTTTATCTTAATACTAACGCTTTTTTGTTTCTGTTTTTTTTTTTTTTTTAATCAACATTGCCAACACCTTGATGCTTAGTCCTGTCATTTCAGCTATGAACTTAATTCCCTTTCTCGGCCACAATTTGGATTTTCCAGCCTACTCTACTGCCTAACAATAGAACTCAGAACAATCTTTGTGGGAAGAGACCGTGGTAATGAAAGTCATAACTATGTTTTTTTATTGTTGTTCTTGCTGTTTTCTTTTCGTTTTGTATTTTTTCTTTAAAAGATTGAAAGTTATTGAAATGCAAATGTTAAGTAAATTAGAGTCCACGCTGATTAAAACGTATTGACTCCCAACTAGCTTTAGAATCTATAGTAGGCATGAAAACAAAGATACGTTAATTTGTGACAGATCAGGGATACTACTGTGTATGTTTCTGACACCAAATCTTTTTCTCTCTTTCCCCATCCTTATTATACAAGATCATTACAGCTTGAATTTCAGTGGTGCCCTCATATCTCAAATGTAATTGTTTTTTATTCACTTATTGTTACAGTCTTTAAATTAGGCTTTGTTATAGTTATTACTTAATATAGTCATATCTTTTTTGCATTATTCATGTGTCTACGAATTAGACAATTCATGTGTATTAGTCTGTTTTCTTCTAGCATTTTCTAGGTCTTTTAAATGTGGGTCTGTGAAAGGTAATTTTGCTGAATATACATATGTAAGTTGACAGTTATTTTTCACCAACATTTTGAGACTCTTTTTCTGAATTCTTCTAGTCTCCATTGTTGCCCTTGAGAAGTCATTTACTCTTGTGGGTAATGACTCATTGCATTCTGTTTATTTTCCACAGACCTTCTCTTTTCAGTTACACTATGTGTGTCTAGGTGTGTATCTATTGTTACCAATCCAATTCACATCTCAATTTACTTCTTCAATGTGAATATTCATATATTTCTATTATGAAAAATTCTTAGCCACAAATTTCATATACTCCCTCTCCCTAAATCAAAATATTCTCCATTGAAAATCCTGTTCAACATTATGTTGGAACTTCTCGTTTGTCTTAGAGAATTCTCAATTTCTTAAATTCCTGAAACACCTTTCCATATATTTGTATACTTTATATATATTTATAGACCTATAAATATGTACATACATGTACACATTTTTATATTTATATATTTCACTGTTTTCTGGGGAATTTTCGTCAAGCTGATTTTCTGAAACAATGGTTCTTGCTTCAGGGATAATGTGTGGCTTAGCATACTTATTGAGTTATTTTAATCACTCTTTTTTCATATGTTTTCTTTTGTTCTTATTTTTTTAACTGGATATCTTTTATCATAACATCTTTTTATTCCATTATATATTTTGTGACAGCTTTATTAAGGTATAATTCATATACCTTAAAATATTATACCTTTTAAAGCATACAATTCAGTGTTTTTCAATATATTCATAGTTGTGCAGCCATCACCACTAAGTTTAGAATATCTCATCACTCCAAAAAGAAACCCAATACTCATTAGCAATATCTTCCCATTTTCTCTAATCCCCAGCTCCTAGCAACCCTTAATCTACTTTCTGTCTCCATACATTTTCCTTTTCTAGACATTTTATATAATCAGAATCACAGAATATGTGATCTTTTGTGACTGGCAACTTTCACTTATGTTTTCAAAGTCTGTCCATGTTGCAGTATGTGTCACTACTTTATCAACTTTTACTGGCCAATAAAGTACCAGTGTAGACAGACCACATTTTGTTTATGCATTTGTATTGATGGACATTTGAGTTGCTTCTACTTTTTGACTACTATGAATAATGCTCTTAGGAATATCCATTTACACATTTTTGAGTGGACAATGTTTTCATTTCCTTTGGATATATATCTAGGAATGGAATTGCTGGGTCACATGGTAGCTGTGTATTTATTTAACATTCTGAGGAACTACCGACCGTGTGCCAAAGTAGTTGTACCATTTTTCATACCCATCAGCAGTAAATGAAGATTATAATGTCTCCACATCATTGTCTACACTTATTACTGTCTTTTTTTATTAATGTGCATTCCAGTAGATATAAAGCTGTATCTCATTATAGTTTTGATTGCATTCTCTTAAAACTAAGGATGTTGATCATCTTTCATGCGCTAATTGGTTATTTATATATCTTCAGAGAAATACCTATTCAAATCCCTTGCCCAATTTTAACTAGTTTGTCTTTTCATTGTTGAGCCGCAGGTATTTATATCTGGATACTAGTCCCTTATTGGATAAAGAATTTATAAATATCTCATTCTTTTTTTCCCCCCACCTTCTATATGTTGCTCTTTGGTACACAAATTGCTTTGAACTTTGATCAAGTCTAATTTATCTATTGTTTTCCTTTGTCAGTGGTGCTTTAGGGTCATATCTAAG
Organism: Cryptoprocta ferox; assembly: GCA_028646485.1. Classification (NCBI taxonomy): domain Eukaryota; kingdom Metazoa; phylum Chordata; class Mammalia; order Carnivora; family Eupleridae; genus Cryptoprocta; species Cryptoprocta ferox. Next base: position 43,289,496 of record CM053568.1, read on the forward strand.
AATTAATCTCTGTATGAAGATTTACCCTATGTTTTCTTTGAAGACTTTTATTGTTTCAGCTCTTATGTTTAAGTCGTTGATCTATTTGTGTTAACTTTTGTATATGTGAGGTAGGGGTCCAAATTCATTCTTTTGTATGTGTGTATACATTTGTTTAAACACTTGTATTTCCCACAATTGAATTGTCTTGACACCCTTATCAATTATCAATTCACCACAAATATTTAAGAGTTTATTTCTGGACTCTATTCCATGGATATATGGAATATTCCTATGTTATCCCTATGCCAATACTGTAACTATCTTAATTACTGCACCTTTATACTAAGTTTTGAAATCAAAAAACTATGTCATTCAAATTTGTTCTTCTTTTTCTATATTGTTTTGGCTATTCTCAATCCATTGCATTTCCATATTAATTTTAGGATCCGCTTATCAATTTTCTCCCAAAGATCTGCCAGTATTTTGGTGATGATTGAGGGAAATCTCTATATAAATCTGGGGAGTATTGACCTTTTAACAATACTGAAACATTCAAATATTCTTTGAATCCATGCATATGGAATGTCATTCCATTTATCTAGCCCTTCCTTCATTTCTTTCAATAAGGTTCTTAGTTTTCAGTGTACAAGTCTTTAAATTCTTTTGTTAATTTATTCCTAAAGTTTTTATACTTTTTGACTCCATTGTAAATGGAATTGTTTTTATAACTTCATTTTTGAATTGTTCATTGCTAGTGTATAGAAATATAACTGATATTTGGTAATGATCTTATATCCTGCCAGTGTGGTCATTCATTAGTTCTTTTTTTTAAGACTTTTTTTAAGGTTTGTCTTGAGTGAGAAAAAGAGGAGAATGCACACACCAGTGGAAGAGGGGCAGAGAGAGAGGAGAGAGAATTCCCACATAGAGCTGCATTCAGTCAACTGTGAGATCATGACCTGAGGCGAAATCCAGAGTCAGAAGCTTAAAAGAGTGAGCCACCCAGGGGCCCCTCACTCATTAGTTCTAATAATTATTTGTACACTCCTTAGGATTTTCAAAATAGCTTATCAGACTATCTGTGAACAGAGACAGTTTTATTTAATCAAACCTAAATGCCTTTAATTCATACTCTTGTTTAATTGTCCTTACCAAAACTTGTACAATGTTAAGTATAAGTGGCAAGAACACACACTGTTGTTGTTCCTGATGTTAGGGAAGACCAGTACATTTTGACTTTCCTCTTGTATGTGATTATCCAATTCAATCTTAACTATATAATAGTCTAAAATCATACTATTATCTGAACTTCTTGATATGTCTGTGTGTTGTATCTGCTTACTCACTAATAGTTGATTGTTGCTCTATTTTTTTTTTTCTGTAGTTTCAGAATGGATGCTCACCTTTTATCTGTGATAATCTATGTGTTCTAGGTTGAGGTTTTTGTACTTTTAGATTATTTGTTCTCTTTGGGTCTGCCAAGTTCCCATGGAATGTCATCAACTCATCATCAATTCCCATCTTTATTTCTCCATTTGAAGTTTACAGAGTATGCAAATAATATAAATTCAAAACTACAAAAATATTTGTGAAGAGGACTATGGTTGTAAATTCTCAGAAGAGACATTTTCCCACCTAGTATCCAGTCTGGAAGACAAACTTCCATAGTGTTTTCTAGTTGTGTAACTTTTCTAACTTTCAAATCCATTCCACACTGAGATTTAACTCTTTCAGCGCCTTAGCTGTAATTCAAGTTTTCCATTCCAGCACTCCTTGTGAGAGACTAAATCTCTATCTCATACACCTGCAATAGGACTTGAAACTCAAAGCCATTATGTACTTAGATTGGTGATCTCCACACTTGTTCCATCCCAGAACAGCTAATATATGCATTAAACATTCTTACTATTTTGGTTTTCATGCTTACGGCATATGTAGATCTTCTTTGAACTCAATTTTTATGTTATTTATCCTGTATTATTAGATATATATGGGGAGGGAGTTTTCATGTTATTTAGTCCATTGTTGTTCAATAGAAACTCTGGAATGATGAAAATTTACTTCTACAATGAAAATATGTCAAATATGTTCACCACTGCTCATATGCAGTTTCTGAGTACTTTATGAATAGCATGTCTTAGGAACTGAGTTCTAAACATTAATTAGTTTTAATAAATTTGAATTAATTTTTTAATGTTCATTTACACAGGGAGAGAGAGGGCATGAGTAGACGAGGGGCAGAGAGAGTCGGAGAGATAGAGTACCAAGCAGGCTCTGTGCTGTTATTGCAGGGCCTGACATGGGGCTTGAACTCACAGACTGTGAGATTATGACCTTAGCTGAAATCAAGAGTCAGATGCTTAATGCACTGAGCCACCCAGGTCCCCCAATAAATTTAAATTAAATAGCCATGGTTGGCTGGGTGCTACTGTACTCAATAGTTTAGAATACAGCTGTTCTAGTGAAAGGAATGGAGGCTTTACATTCAAAAGTTTTTAAGTGAAATCCTTGAAACTGCAAAATCATAAAGTTAGAATATTATCTGGAAAAAAAATCCAAAATTGATGTTTTTGGTTTTTAGGGGAAGAATTTATATTGTGAACTATACTTCACACTTAAGCTCACTGAAAAATAAACGTGCCCTTGTGTATTGAGAAAATCTTAACCTATGGCATTGGGATATAATCCCAGAGGCTGGGATTTCCTATGTGGTGTGCCCAAAAATAAAAATATAAAATAAAAAGACATGTATCTTGTATATACAAGAATCTGCCTCTCCCTCTCTCTCTCCTCTTTCTATATAACTAGTAAGGTGAAACAACTTGGAGAATGTGCCCTCTTCCCTGATTTCAGAATATATTGAATTCATTGCCTCTAGTAATTGGAAACATTCTCTGGATTCTTGTGCTCTCTTGTTCTTCTTGCTGGGTAGCATGCTCTGTAGTCTAGACTCACTTTTTCACATCTTTAAGTGTGAGTTAAGAGAGTAAAAATTTGAGGGAAACATCTAAGCTAAGAAAGGTCTGTCTTAGGCATAAGGAGTTCTCCTAGGGGTTAACTCTGTTCACTGGATTCAATATCATTATTGATGCCTAAGTACAATAGTGGCAATTGAAAGATCATTTAACTTTGTTTTCTCTGCAGGGTTACCTGAGGGAAAGTGGTTATGACAGATTTTGATTTCTGATTCTTCTTATGTGTTATATTGTTATCTTTACCTCTAAATATATTCCAACCTGTTTCAGAATGCCTGTAGTCAGTATTTGTGGTTAGACATACAACATCCATCCTTCTATCTTTGATTGTCCTTTGGACAATATCCCTTCCCCTACATTTAGTCCATGTTATTCAATATAGCTGCTGAAACTAGTCCTGGAGAGTGCCTATAAACATAGACCAGGATATCAAAACTCAATTTCAGAATTTCACTTGGAAACTCATATATATTAGATTTCCAGCTGTATTATATTTTATGAATTTTTGAAGGACATAGGTAAAAGAGAATAAAACTGAGCTGAGAAATGAGAGAAATGAGAGAGAATGTTTGGAGTCCCTCATCCTGCCATTCCTAAATCCAGCTACAGCCATAGACTTTTCAGTTACATAAAGAATAAATTCCCTTTTGTAGTTAGGAAAGTTGGGTTTCTAACACCTGGGAAAAAAATTCCTGACTAACAGAACTGTATATACTCTCCGTTGTATTGCCTTTGTTCCCTTGTCAAAGATCAGTTGACTATATTTATGTGGGCCTATTTCTGGTCTCTCTATTCACTTCCAATGATCTATTTATCAATTCTTTCAACAATCTCACACTATTTTTTCAACAAACTCTTGTTATTCATTTTGACTAGTCCCTCCAAAAATTACCATTTTTTTCTCTTGAATTAATATTTGTCAACTTTGAAACTGAACTAGAGCATAAATATGCATCCCACGAGTTCTTTCTACTTTTCTTCTATAGAAAGATCAATTTGCATATATTACATATGAAAAGTCATTCTCTTATTCAGGAAAATAAACACAGATTCTACAGATCATTTCAAGAGTCCTGATATTCATTCTTTCTCATTGGTCTAATCTACTTTTTATGATTTCTCTAAAGATGTTTCTTATAAATTCCCAGGGCACAGAGACTCTCTGAAGTTATTATTCACCAAGTATCAGTTAAGAAGATTATAGGAAGTATCATTTCATCTCACTACTCTAAAACTTTTCCTTCCTCTCCTCTTTTTAGTTTAAGATGTTAGGAACTGAATAAAGCAATTAATATTCTCAAAGTGTCAACTCATCCCTTTAGGAGATATGCACTATTCTCTGTATTAGTCCAATTTTTCCATACAACAAATCATCTCAAAACGTTAAACAAGTATTTATAATTCCTACTAATTCTTTAGGTTGACTGGGCAGGTTTTCTGATTTTGGCCAGCTTTGAGAACATGGATGTTCTAAGAAAACCTCACTTACATCTTTGGAAGTTGTCAGCTGGTTGGTAGGTTCATCTAGGATGGCTTATCTCTACTCTATGTGGTCATTCATTCTCCAATAAGATACTCTAGGCTTTACCTGGCTGTCTCAGGGTCAATCAGTGAATACAAGCAAATGTCAACTTGCACACATCCCATTAACACAACAATTAACAGCCAACTTGAGATTCAAGGGATGGAAAAAAGATTCTGTATCTTGATGGGAATAACAACATCACATTCCAATAAGATGTAAGGAATTTGTGATTTTTTTTTTTTGCAAATACTTCAGCCTGACATATCATAATGCATAAAAATTCACTAGTTTCTCTTTCTTATTTTCTGAACATTTATTTTTTGGACTCCTGGTAGTAATAGAAAGTCTCAGGGAAGGTAAAACAAAGGATTTATGATAGGCATAATAGAACAGATAAAATGTAGAAAAATGAAATGGTGAGTGGTAAAATCCCAGCCTACCAAATTTCTATGATATATTTAAAATCAAGTACACAATAAAATTCATAACTTGCATTTTAGTATAAAATAACAATAATGGTATGCATTTGTAAAGTCCTTTATAAGTCACACATTTTCATATCAATCATATCTCATTTTACATAGAAAAATCTCATTGTAAACATATGGAAAGGCAAAGGAAAAATCAATCAATGACTGATTAGAAAAGCACATGCATACACCCATCTATGGCAATATTTTGAGTCACTGTAACTTAGAGATAATAATGTTTTGAATATAATAAACAAATCAATCATAGAGTATGAAATATATATCCATCATCATGTTAGAATGGAGGGACTCTCATGTGTTATCAATAGTTATATAAAAGGCACAGATTAACCAATAGATAACTAATTAAGTCTGGGGCCAGAAGAATTGTAGGCTATATTTTATTAGTGTTTTTATTGAAAATATAATTATATCATGCAGTTCTTAGGACCTTGTCTGCATTTCATAATAGGAATCAAAGCTTTACCCAAATAAAAGTTGAAAATTACATCTTATGTTTTCCTTCAGTATGTAATTCTATTTCATATTATAAAGGCTGAGCTATAAAATTTTGCCTTAATCAGCACTCCACTTTAGTTTCACCTTTGAGTTGTATGTTAAAGCATGAAAGTAACATGTATGCAGAAATACAAACAAGATGTCATAAACATTTGTTTATGCTGCTGTTTAGGCAATGGTATCACAGACTCCTCTCCACATCCCTTTTAATTCTAGGTAAGAAAATTAGGAATAAACCTAATTTCAAGATACTGATGGAGCTACTACAGCCTGAGCTAAGTAGTGTACAATGCAGTCAGTAAAAATTCCAGGTTATCTTGATCTTGTCCAGGACTTAAAAGTTATGAGGACTTTTCACATGAACAGCTTCCTTTCAATCACTAACTTTTCTTTCAAAGGCTTCTTAAAGAAGCCAGATGAACTCAATTATAGGAGGGTCAATCACTTTTGTTTGGAAAATTAATCCTGAAGGCAATGAGGATTTTCTCAAACTGCCATCAGAATGCACCCATTTCAGGAGATGCTGGGTGGCTCAGTCAGTTAAGTATCAGACTCGTGATCTCATGATCTCACAGCTGGTGAGATGGAGCTCTGTATGGAGCCTTGAATCAGCTTGGAGCTCGCTTGGTATTTTCTCTCTCCTTTCTCTCTCTCTCTCTCTCTCTCTTTCTCTCAACCCCTTACCCTATGCTCACTTGATGTATGCACGCGTTACCATGCTTGCTCTCTCTCTCAAAATAAATAGCACTAAAAAAAGCACCCATTTTCATCATTTCCTGGTATCTTGCTACTGGTTTTTCTCCTGGCTTCATCTACAAGTCTGACTTTCCTATGTTCTTCTCTTGACTCCTTCTATAATCTATCCTAACACCTCATATTTGAGTCTGGCTTTACTCTTATATTGCAGACTGTTTTTCAATTTTGATGGCTGTTAGCTCAGCTGTCTGAGCTCAGTCTAGTTTTATTTTTAGTTTACAACACCTGAGCTAGGTCTAACTCTTTTATTCCTACTAACTTTTCTTTGGTCACTCTTCTTATGTTCAAATAAGATTTTTATCTTTCCTTGAAATATTAATGAATAGTTGCAAAAATAGTTGACCCTGAGTGAGAACATCTTTGGAAAATATCCTAAGAGTTTTATTATAAGCTACAGAGAACATAAAAATAAAACAACACCTATGTTGGCAAGTATCTAGGCCTATGACACAAGGCAAATGTGGGAGAAGGAACCAAATGATAATTAATTGTATGGGTCGGTCAACTAGTTGGGCTAAAAGACGCCCAGAATCATTATTTCTGGGTGTCTGTGAGGGTGTTTCTGGAAGAGATGAGCATTTGAATTGGTAAGCTGAGAAAAAAGGTCTCCCTCACCAATGAGACAGTAGGCATTATCCAATCCCTTACGGGTCTGGATGACGAAAAAAATAAAGGTGAAGGAAGGGCAAATTTACTCTTTTCTTGAACCAGAATATCTGCCTCCTCTATCTCATGTATCTTTGCCTTTGGATATCAGTGCTCCTGGTTCTCAGACTCAGACTAGAACTTACATCAACTTCCCTGCCCGTGATTTTAGGCCTTTTAACTAGGACTGGGACTTATACCACTACTCTCTCTGGTTCTTAGGCTTTAGGACTGAATTACAACCCTAGTTTTCCAGCTTGCAGATAAACAGATCATGGAACTTCACAGCTTCCATAATAGCATGAGGCAGTTCCTGTAATTAATATGTGTGTGTATACAGATAGATAGATGATATAGATATAGATATAGATATAGATTTATATATTTGTATTTATTCATATTTATATTTGTATTTATTTTGTATATATTTTATGTTTTTATATAAATGCATTTATACTTTCATACATAGATACATATATATGCATCTATGTATTAAAAAATATATATACTATGTATAAAAATACATATATATATATATGTATCTCCTATTAGTGCTGTTTCTCTGGAGAGTCCTAACCAATATACCAAACTTCTCAGAATGCTTGAGTGGGACAGGTAGTATATTATTTCAGTTAATGCTTATAATAGACTGATGGATTTTATATTATTATTTCTATTATAAAGATAAGAAAGTAGATCCAGGGGCACCTGGGTGGCTCAGTCGGTTAAGCATCCAACTTCGGCTCAGGTCATGATCTCACGGTTCGAGGGTTCGAGCCCCACGTCGGGCTCCTTGCTGACAGCTAGTTCAGAGCCTGGATCCTGTCTTCAGATTCTGTGTCTCCCTCTCTCTCTGACCCTCCCCTGCTCACGCTGTCTCTCTCTCTCTCTCAAAAAAATAAATAAAACATTTAAAAAAAAAGAAAGTAGATCCAAGAAGGATAAATATTCTTGCCCAGGATTGTGTCATTAGTAAATGGTGGCTCTGACTTTGAATTCAGGTTTTTCTGACCTCATGGTTGTGCTTTTATCATTGAACCATGCCATATTTATTTTACAACAACACCTAGATTTGTAATGTCTTCTTAGACGATACATTATAGGGAAGAATCACTGAAGGATTATTTGGGCAGAAATGTAGTAATAGCAGGGGGGTTGCATAAGAAATAGATAGGTTCCAAGGAATACTAGACCATCTCACATGAAAATCATGGAAGGTCAAATGCCAACATTTATCACATAATATAATATCTCTTCTAAAAATAATTGACTTGCATTTCTAAAAAGTCCTAGGGTTCCATATTATAATTACAGTCTAATATTTTTAAAAAGCTTATTAAAATCACGTGTTCTATAATCAGAAATTTTAATAGAATAGAATTTTGTGAATTATAAAAACGCAAATATTTCATAAAAAGTATGATAGAAAAAGATAGGATACAACTAGGATAAAATAGAGAGACAAAAGTTAGGACCTGATGTCCCTGGGTGGGGAAAACACAGCTTTTAAAACAAAGCTGGGAGCATCTGACCACAGCAAACTCCCTTAGCCATAAGGTTCCTCTTAAGAATGTAACAAACACCACCTACTCCCCCTGACATTTCCCTCAGGAATTTGATAATCAAAATACCTAATTAAAATAAGTAAATCATAAAACTTATGTTATCTGAGGTACGGTATGACCATAGTCTGACCCTTCATACCAATCAGGAATGGGTAGCCCAGCACCTAAAGCCAATAAGGGTAGAGCCTGAGAAGGAACAAGGGGGACGGGAAGTGGGGGGTGACCAAAACCTTATAAAACAAAGTCCCTTGCCAATAGTCAGGAGTATTTACTTTCAAATGCCCCTTCTCTGTATAGGGAGCTTTCATACTGTTCTTACTTTCTGATCTTATACTCTAATAAACTTTTGCCTGAGGCTCATTTTATTTTTTGTCCACCTCTTCATTCTTTGAAGCAGCAAGACATTAAATCCAGGGTACTGAGGTAAAAAGCCTACAACAAAAGTGCCCTTCCATTGTGAAAGAGACAATGGATATTATGGGCAAGTACTTTTGCGAATTCCATTTTATCTGAAATACACTGATGAGAAGACCAAACCCTTAAAATCAAAGTCAGCAATTTGAAGTTCTCTCAGAAGTAAAAAGTTCCCACTATAGAAAAATGAAAACTAGTAATAGGCACTTTTACTATAGTATATCCTTTTTACATGTAAAGGCTATGATTTAGTTAACTAATGTATTTGTCCCTGAGTAGAAACTACAATTGGACTTACATCTGATACTGGGTAACAGCTACTAAACAGTAATTATGATCAATGTTTTATTATCAAGTATGATCTTTTTTCAAATAAATTCTTTTTAGTTATGGCAGTCAATTATTCCTCTCAGCATCCTGTACTTGTATTTCTGAAGTATGAAATGTTACATATTATCTATTGCTACATTTTACAAAGGAAGGATCCAAAGCAGGTGGTATTTTCAAAAGTTGCATTTATTACCAAGACAGAGGTCTTGTTTGGGTTTACAAGTGATTTTTGTTTTCCATGAATTTGCAAATTTGTATTTCAATGAATAATCATACAAATAGCTATCAGTAAATGATTGGTACTTTGAAAGACAGATAATTAGTTTATAATGGATCAGTAGACTTTGTGTATACTATCCCCAGATGTAAAAAGGACATTTACTGAAAAAATTTATAAAGAAGTACAGAGGCAAAGACATATTAAGACATTTATATTTAATAAATTATTTTTGTGTCACTTTGGTGTATATTCACAGCCTTAATCAGAACCTAATTAAATTTTTTTTTAATGTTTATTTATTTTGAGAGAGAGAGAGACAGAGTGTGAACAGGGGAGGAGCAGAGAGAGGGGGAGACACAGAATCCGAAGCAGGCTCCAGGCTCCGAGCCATCAGCACTGAGCCCAATGCGGGGCTTGAACCCACAAACTGCGAGATCATGACCTGAGCAGAAGTCAGACACCCAACCGACTGAGCCACCCAGGCGCCTCAATCAGAACCTAATTAAACACAGCTACAATTTGTAAGAAATGGAGACTGGGAGAAAGCAGCTACAAATTTTTTAATGTTTATTTATTTTTAGAGAAAGATAGAAAGAGCATGAGTGAGGAAGGGGCAGAGAGAGAGGGAGAAACAATCTGAAGCATGCTCCAGCTCTGAGCTGTCAGCAGAGAGCCCAACGTGGGTCTTAAACCTGTCAACCACAAGATCATGACCTGAGCCAATGTCAGACACTCTACTGACTGAGGCACCCTGCTGCCCCAGCAGCTACCATTTCTGGTAATCTCATATAGATATCTTTTTGAATGGCCACCCCCAAATTTTGTCATTATAAGATATCTTGGTTTTTAATCATGTTATTTGGGAAAAAAATACATGTCTCCTTGAATTAAGCATATATCCCAATCTGCAATTCGAAAATAAATGCATTTTGCAAATGGGTATGTAATGTTTATAGAATCTTCTTGATGTATTTAATGCATGTGAATGCATTTGAGATCTCAGGGTTAAAAAAAGGAACCCTACCTAATTTGAATAAGAACTGATTCTGCAGTGGAGGCAGAAATGTATTTCCTAATCCTGTTTAGGGCAGAAAATTCCATTCATATCCACTTTAATAGATTTTGGGCCTCTCAGAGGGAAATCCACCCAATACAATGCCATTTTAGGGAAGGTATGCTTTAATTTAAGAAGGTATAAAAAGAATTGCAGTGTTTTCAGAACAAACAAACAGAACTTGGTTTCACAACTGCCCTTGAATAACTAAAAATGCAGTCAAGGCAAAAATCCCTTTGATAATACCCCTGAAAATAGCAATGTAAACTCTGATTTTCATCAAAATCACAGATCAATTCTACATTGAGCATACTCTTGTTCCACTGACAATTCAAATAGAAAAATATACTTAACTTGTTGCTGAGTTGGAGAATTACAAATGTTATTGCAAAGGTACACATTTCTTATTTACTACAAATGTTATCAATTTTTGAGTATCTGCTTAAAAATATCAGATTAAAAGACATAGGTATCTCAAGCCAATGGATAATCTTACCAGTAAATTATATTTGACTGTGAAATCCATTCTATGTTTATATTTGCAGCATATTTTCTTAATGTATTCCACTTAGAGAGCTACATATGGAATCTAGGTTCTACCCTTAATTTTGTCACTAAGAAGCTGTATTGTACTTAACTCATTGCCTTGCTTATAAACAATAAGATTTGCTCACATGAGGTCAAATAGAATGGGTATTATACAAAAATGAAGTCAGGTGTCTTAAGGAATTCTGAAAGGGTCTATTGTACAAAATAACCTCAGGGACACTAAGGCTGGGTTTGGGACCCACTAGAGTTTTTAGAATTTCTACTTATGCATTAACATGACTCAATAATCTCACAAATTCTATTCATTTGCTTTTCCTCTTTCACAATATTTTTTAAGCCCCTGTTATATTCCAACAATTCTTCTAGGCATTTGAGGTCACAGTAGTGAACATTAAACAAAGCCTTTACCTTCAAATAATTTATATTTTCATGAATAGAGATATAATAGGTGTGTGCATGTGTTATGGAAAGTACTATAAAGAAAAAGAAATCTGAGGGGGGACAGAGAGCAGTGCATTGGGGACAGTGGTGATGCCAGTGGGTGCTCATTTAACATATGGTGATTAGGGACAGGCTTTATGAAAATGTAGCATTTGAGCATAAACCTGAAAGAATTGAGGGGATAAATCATGATGATATTTGAGAAAGAGCATTCCTAGCAGAAGAAACAGCAAGAGCAAATCCTTTGAGTTGTGAGCCTATTTGTTGTCTTTTTCTATCCCCACAATCAGTAGGGTTCCCTGCTCTCTACGTGTAATCTCTATGTGATCTACTTACTTTAGTTACTGTTTCTCATTATTTTTACATGTTCATAATGATATATGACTTTTACTTTACTGCATTATCCCCTCTCAATACATCCTTTGAGCTTCAACTCCCATTGTTAAACTATGTGACTATTTTGTCCATACTCTTCAATTCAGACTGTAAAAAGCAAAATCTCATTAGTATAGTTTCTCTGACTACATACGATCCTTGGCCAATTTATAAAGTGGGTAGGAGAATTGAGAGTTGGGTCATGTAATACCGAATGTCAAGGATATGCATATCAAGGATATGCTTCATTAGGAGATGTAGTTAAACATCTGTCCTTTAAAAAAGCTAAGATCATAGTAGAATTCCAACATTCAGGAAAGGTATCTATCTCTGGCACATATTCCACATCTATCAAATAAGTAATTGAACTTCGAGGTTTAACAATTTCCTATTTTCAATGTATCTATAGCTAATTAAAAAGCTAATGTATTTAGATTTTGGACCAGTTTCCTCAGATGACAAAAACACTAATGTAGTGAACTGAATAGTGGCCCCCAAAGTATATCCCCATGCAAAATCTCAGAATGTGACCTTATTTGGAATAACAGTATTTGCAGATATAAGTTAAAGATCTTGAGATGAAATCAACTTGGATTTAGGGTCAACTCTAAGTCTAATGACTGGTGCCCTAATAAGAAAGCAGAGGGGGATGTGAAACACAGACATGGAGAAACAGAAGGAAAATCATGTGAACATGGAAGTAAAGATTGAAGTGATGCGTTTAGAAGCCAAAGACCATCAAGAATTGTTAAAACCATCAGAAGCTAGAAGAGGGGCATGAAATGGCTCATCCCTCAGAGCCTTGAGAAGAAACCAAGCCTACCAAACACCTTAATTTTAGTCCTCTAGTCTTCTGAAATGTGAGGTAATAGAGTGTGTTGTTTAAGTCATTAAGTTTGTGTTAATCTGTTAAGGCAGAACTAGGAAGCAAATATGTCTACAGATGTTCTTAGAATATCTAAATTGATGCAGACACCCAAATTAACATATTCATAAAATAAATAGAAAAATAAACACACAGCAAGAATAGATTTGCTTTCAGACTTTCGTTGCACACCTGGACAACTAATTCCAAGTAGCCATTCTTCATCTTTTTGGTTTATTTTGTTTGCTTAATTTTGGTTAAGCCTATGAGCTACTCTCTTTTATACCACATATAAGCAAACACATGCCTTATTTTAAAACACTGTCTTATTCCTAAAAATAATTTCAAGTAGCTGAGAGTAATATATATATACAATAACTATATCATAAAATAAAAATCAAATTAAATTATAAGAATAAAGGAAAGAGAGTAGGGCTCCTGGGAGATTAAAATGTAGCTAATGATGAATATCGTGCGGATTTATACACTTACCTTGACAATTATGATCTCTCTATTCTGTCATCTTGACTGTGGCTACCCCTCAGAACAACTTGACCCAAAATAAGTAGTTATGGAGAAAAACAGTACACGGAACTATGCAATGATTAATAAATGATTAATATAGCTTTAAGAAAATAATCATTGTAATGTCTCTCTGGGAAAGCAGTTGATTTATGAAATGGGAGCCGGGCAGCCGGGAATGCCTGGCCCACCCTGGGTGGAAGCCGCCTGTTCCTTTTGTGTCGACTTCTCGGCTTCCTCAGAGACCACCTGTTTATATGAAACTTATTGAGTATGCCTGATCAACCATAACGTACCTGCCTGAGCAAGTTCTATTTTTCTTATGAGATCACTCTCTGATCACCAACAACAATCTTGGAGTTGACTGACTATCATATTCTCAATAAATATGGGACTGAGGAGTTGTTTGGGGTGACAGTTATAAGCTGTCATCCCCTGCTCCCTCTCTCTTTTACACCTGACTTGTTTGTGCCTAATTCTTCTCCCGTGCACCGTTAGGAAAAGCGGCACTTGACCATTTCCGTTATAAATAAGATGAGCACACATAAATGTTTATTATCAGAAAGAAATTTTTAAAAAATTTTAATGTTTTATTTATTTTTGAGAGAGAGAGACAGAGAGAGAGAGAGAGAGAGAGAGAGAATCTGAAACAGGCTCCAGGCTCTGAGCTGTCAGCACAGAGCCAGATGCGGGGCTCAAACTCAGGAACAGTGAGATCATGACCTGAGCCAAAATCGGACACTTAACCTCCTGAGCCACCCAGGTGCCACAGAAAGAATTTTTTTTAAGTTTATTTATTTATTTTGAAAGAGAAAGAGAGAGAGAGGCAGAGCAAGACTAAGTGGGGGAGGGGCAGAGAGAGAGACAGAGAGAGAATCCCAAGCAGGCTCCTCACTGTCAGCACAGAGCCCTATGTGGGGTTCAATCACACAAACTGTGAGATCATGACCTGGGATGAAACCAAGAGCCAGATGCCTGACCGACTGAACCACCCTGGCACCCTAAAAAGGAATTTGGTGGGGGGGTTGCCTGGGTGGTTCAGTCAGTTAAGCATCTGATTTTGGCTCAGGTCGTGATCTCCCCGTTTGTGAGTTTGAGCCTGCATCTGTAGTGTGCTAACACTACAGAGCCCTCTTGAGATCCTCTCACCCTCTTTCTCTGCCCCTCTCCCCATGCTCCTTCTCCCTCTCCTCTCTCTCTTTCGCTCTCTCTCTTGAAAAATAAACACTTAAAAAAAAAGAATTTTGGTGTGCATATACACAAAGAGAAAAGTCTATGACAAAAGGGACTGCATAATTTTCAATATTGTTACAGTGGATTTAATAATAAAGTTTATGATTTTTTTTGTAAAATTATAAAACTGGAAACCACAGCAAAGACTACTATTTAAAGGAGTACAAGGTAGTTTAAGAGAAATACAAGGTGGTTTAAGAATCCAGTTCTCCAAGTGATCGGATTATATACATACTTAGAATAGATTAGAATATAATAAAAAACTCAAAGCATTTTATGGCTCTGAGTTATACTACTTCCAGCTGTAATGTAAGATACCTATCCTTCCTTAAGTGAAAAAAAAGTTACTAAGTGAGGTATCTTGTTTTAAAAAATTGTTACTTTAAATGACATTTAATAATGGGGGAAAGGTGGTGACTCCACCAAAAAAATCACAAAACCACCTTTAGAATGACTTATATTTAGTTCTTCTTTATGGTTTTAATTACCTTGTATAGTCAACTGACTATTCAAATTATAAAAACATGTAAATCCACATGAATAATATTTCTTTTTCTAAAATAAATGGGAAGAATAAACATTTTTATTTCTAAAATGTATCAAGTCATTCAGAAAAATAGAATTTGAAAGAAGATTCCTATAGCATTCTTTACCAGTGACCCACCCTTATCTCTTCTGCATTCACCTGTACCCTCCAAAGGTCACTTACTGTGAACGCTTAAAACGCTCTGCTTAAGGGATTTATGCTACGAAATCATACTAGATCTGAGAGCAAGGCACATCAGAAACACCCAAGAAGCAATGTACCTGGAAGTATTCCTTAATAATGAGGTTCCTGAACAAGATATATGCATAGGAGAAAATGGTGAAAAAAGCAAAGTAACAATTATTAGCCAGCGTACTATTTTGAATAGCATCCCCCTAAAATTCACATCTACCTGGAATCTCAGAATGTGACTTTATTTAGAAATTGCAGACTTTGCAAAAGTCATTTGCAATGTAATCAGTTAAGATGAGGTCATGCTGGATTAGAGTAGGGCTCAAATCCAATGACTGGTTGCTCTATGAAAAGACACACATGTGAAGACACAGTAAAAAAAAAAAAAAAAAAAAAAAAGCCATGAAAACACAAAGGTGGTATGAGGAGTAATGAAGCTACAACCAAGGGACCACAGAATCTCTGGGAGTCACCAGACGTTAGAAACTTAAGACGAGGCAAGGAAGAACTCTTCCTTCGAGCCTTTAGGAGGTTGGGCCTGACTATACCTTGGTTTTGGCCGTGGAGTCTCCAGAACGGAGAAAGTAAATTTCTGTTGTTATAAACCACCCAGTTTGTGGGACTTTGTTATGGCAGGTCCTAGAACATAAAACATCAGGTTAACCCAGAAAAGCATGACTGAAGTCTATAGCTTCAGGCTGTAACCTAGAGTCTCCTCAACTGTCACCTCCATCAACCAGCTACTTTTACCCTTTTCTCTGCCCAAATCTGAATCCTGGCACCTTCCACAGCCCAGAAGTCTGCATGGAAGGAAGAGCAAAAGAAAAGAGCAAGTTTTAGAAAAAGGTGGCCTACACCAGCCTATAAAGCAGATACCGGATCTGTTAATTTGGATGGAAGAAAAAGGAGAAGCCACATCAACTTTTAGACTTTGTATGCACATTAATGCTTTTTACAGGTGAATTATATTAATCAGTGTTTTGGGATTTTTAGCTGGTTAAATTGGTAACTTTTCCACCAAAGAGGTGCACAAACAAAGCATGAAGAATAAATATTTCCTTTGACAATGTTTTCCCATCAGAAACTAAATTTTATCTATTCTATTCTCTTTAATGTAGATATTGAGCTTCCTATTCAAACCTTTGGTTAACCAGAGCATAGCCACACTATACACCCCAAAACTAGAAACGTGAAATATTAGTAATGTCCTGATCTCGCTTTCCATTGCTTTCCACTGCTTTCCACAGTGCCTACCTTTCACCAAATGACTAATCCTTTAAGGAGATCCTCTATTATGTTGCTCTCAAACTCTTTAAAAATTGGTCATGACATTATGTTATTTAATCAATACTTGAAATCACACTGTCAAAGAAATACCCCTATTTAGTTCTCATAACAAAATATGTCCAACTACTGTTAATGATATCCAAACTCATCATAGACTCTTGATTGATTCTGTGAGAGTCAAAATGCCCCCCAAAATTATGAAGGTAATTTTATTCAGTGTTCTACAATAGATAAAATATTTACTAAAGAAGAATGTATGAAAGAAGTAGGAGAAAATCTGGGATTTTTATAAAGGCAAGTAAACAAGGGAGTTATGACAAAGACTGGACAACCAGTCCTGAGAAAAATACAGTCCACAGACCAAAACAAACAATATCGAAACCTCCAAATTAAAAAAAAAAAAAAACTAATAATAACTATGATCTGTTATTATCAAATTGACCTCTTTTTAAAATTTTTTAAAAATATTTATTTATTTTTGAGAGAGAGAGACAGTGTGAGCAGGGGAGGGGCAGAGAGCGAAGGAGACACAGAATTCGAAGCAGGCTCCAGGCTCTGAGCTGTCTGCACAGAGCTCATCTCGAGGCTCAAACTCACAAACCCTGAGATCATGACCTGAGCTGATGTCAGTCTCTTAACCAACTGAGCCACCCAAGCGCCCCGCACATTGACCTCTTATCCCAACACAGAAATACAATGTTGTCAAGTCTATTTCCTTCACCTTGCTCTCAAGATACAGGGAAAAATAGAGCCAACAAAAGTCTTACCACAATGGAAAAATTAAATATCCCCCTCTGAATCTAAATCCCTTTTTTTCTAATCTATCTGGGAGCGACTGACAATGTTGAACTTTATCTAAGCTCTGAGTTCCCAGAAAGTAGCAAAGGTCGTTAACAAATTTATGCCTACTTCTACATATATTTTTGTATTCCAAGAAATAGCTAACCAAAATAGACCGTTCTTCTCTGGCAAGTTCCAAAATAAGCCCCTCATCCTACTAAGTAGAAATTGTTTGTTGACTCCCTTGTTTACCTGCCTCATAAAACCCCAAGTTTTCTCTTTTTTCTTTGACATGTTCCTCGTGAATGAATGCTATCTCTATTGAAATAACTTGAATAAATGCATCTCCTTGATTACTGGGACCAATTTGTCTTCAAAGAATCAATCAAGAGGACACATTGAATTTAAATCCCATTAACAGGGATGCCTGGGTGGCTAAGTTGGTTAAGTGTCCAACTCTTCATTTTGGCTTAGGTCATGATCTCATGGTTAATAAGTTCAAGCGCCCCATCGGGCCCTGTGCTAAGAGTTCGGAACCTGCTTGGGATTCTCTGTCTCTCTGCCTCTCCCCTAATTGTGCTCATGTTCTTTCTCTAACTAAATAATCTTTAAAAATAAATAATAGCATCCATTAACATAAGGGGAAGCTTCAGACAGCTCCACCAGATCTGCTATTGCTGGTTCAACACCTTGACTGTGGGACCTACCACCAGTGATGAATAAGTCTTCCCATAGGTTCCTCTTTCTAATTTTTCAGTGACCACTAGGATTTATAAGAATATCATGGAAACTGTTCCACTGACACAAAATGCAAGAAACATAGGCAAATCCTCTGATACTAGAATAGTTTATATCCTAAGTATGAACTCCTTTAGCAAATTCACAAAAAATCATGTTTTCTGAATTTAACAGGTATCTCAATCCATACCCATAGAGTTCCCAAGTAACTCTGGAAATCCAGTATCCCAGTCTATTAATGGACTAGAAAAGTTAATAGGTTTTTTTGATAGGGTTCGAAAAAAGGAGACTGATATAGATCAACTAGAATTCAATTCTGTACAACCTTGTTTAGTTATCCCCCCAGTGACTCATTCCTGTAATTTCTCCTCATTGCTATATTTAATGATCAGTAGCACTTTTCCCATGAAACTTTTATTTTAGCCAAGTCTTTTTCAAGGCAATAAAAGTTATAATTACCTTTGTGTTTTATTTGAGAAACCACTTTCAAACTTCATATGGAGTAACTATAACCTCAGTAAAATTTTATTATTTATCTATTAAATTATTTGGCTATCTGACCATACTCATCAAATATAACATTAAAAATATGAGACCCACATTTATTTTGACATTTTAGAGTTAAAGCTGGTTTAAGTTAGCTAAAATCCACAGGTGTGGGAGGAGAGGAAACACTTGAGGCTCTTTTCTCAGATAATAAGAAGTAGACAAATACTGAAATCAAGTCAATTCATCTGATTCTCTTTGCCCTTTGACTTTGCTATATAAAAAAAATGTATGTAAAAAGTATCTGGGAGGGGCTTAAGAGCTGGTTAAAATGAGGGAAATGATATTCCATATGATTTTTAAAAAGGTGACAAGCATAAACACATTAACAGAAATATAATGTATAGTACTGGCTCCAAAGCACAGATATGAGTAAAATTTCCCCCTGTTTATCCCACATTACTAGTAAACATCAAATAGTTTACTCCATAAATCAATTTCTAGAAAAATCTTATAGATATACCTACCTCTAAAATTTTCACTAGAGAAGACATCATACCATTTTCCATTAATTTTGACACCAACCTTTACATTCAAGACCATGTCAATAATCACATCCGCTACAGAATATTTAAAATAAAGTTTAAAATAGATTGTGATGACAGTTTCCCAGCATATTCTTATCTCTAAACTCTTCACGTTGTATACATTACATATGTACAGCATTTTGTGTGTCAATCATACCTCAACAGACTGGTTTAAAAAAAACTTCAACAAAAAAATATTTATCCAAATATTCCATGTATAGGTTGCTGAGAGAAATAATTCTTTATCAACAGTTATTTAATTGGTACCTTCTTTTTTTTAAAGTTTATTTATTTATTTGGAGAGAGACAGAGAAAGCATGTATGGGGGAGAGGTAGAGAGAGAGGGGGAATCCCAAGCAGGCTCTGTGCTGACAGCACAAAGCATGATGTGGGACTCAAACTCATGAAAGCATGAGATCATGACCTGAGCTGAAACCAAGAGTTAGAGGCTTAACTGACTGAGCCACCTAGGTGCCCCTAATTGGTACCTTCTATGTGCCAGATCCTCTTTTATGTGCAAGAGTATGTTAAGTAAATCACATTACAATTGTTGGGGAACGGTATCAAACAGTTCAACCATGAAAAAATATCTGGCAGTTGTGTTAGGTAGCTCAAATAGATAGGTAGACAGACACTAAGATTGTTTTCATGTATTCATATGTATTCATATTTTAGATTCATACCCATAGTCTTCTATTCATGCATGTAGCATATATATATATATATATATATATATATGACTGTTTACAGAGATATATGAACATAAGTGTATGCATGCGCATGTATGATGAACAATTTCAGTGACAGTCATAACTACTACTGAATTGAAAAATTTGCCAAAGTACCCTGTAAATTGCAATCCAAGACAAATTAAAAGCTTATTCCTCTTACTAAAGATGTGTACATTTGAAGTTAAGAAGTAAGTAATGATGGGTAAAATAAGTAATCGTGCCCTTATGCATTCCTTATAATTTATTTTGAATTGAACATCAGTCACGCAGCTCCCCAAAGTTAGAAATTAACCACTTTAGTTTATAGTCAACATATTTATTTTCAGCACTTACTGTATCCTAGGCATCTGATTACTGAACATAATCAATGAATTAGGAGAACATACAGAGAGAAATACAGTGTCTAACCTGCTCCAAAACTGTATCTTGTTCTAGTTCTTATAGAGTTGTAAAATGTCACTCAGGTTACATGCACTCTACCCAAATATTAATATTGTGTCTTTGTGAAAATAAATGGTAACATGAGAAACTTTCACCAATAGATGGAATAAAGATATAGATTGTGAACTTCAGTTATTCCAAGATGACCACTAAGATCCCATTTTTTTTAAATTTTCTTTTCTCTTTTCTTCTCAGTCTTAACATACACAAATTAGAGAATGAACAAAAATACAAATGGACAAATTCCTTGAAACAGGACAAATAAAAATATTAATATCTTTACTATTTTTCTTGATTTTTGTTCAAATCCATCCGGTAGCAGGAATGGCAGAAGAAAGCATAGACCAGAAGAAGTCTAGAAAAATCAAATATTATTACTGTACAACAGACACACAAAAAAATGAAGGGTCAGGGTTCAGTGAATACAGGGAGAAGCAAATAGAGCTCTGGTGGAAAGCAGAACCCTGAAACTAGATGACTAGTCAGTTCTAGAAGGTGTGTGTTACTACTAGAAATACAATAGTGAAAAAAATATGAGAATGTATTTTTTTCAATTATGGAAGATTTCTTTATATTTTTGCTGGCTTTTATGACATCTGCTGGTGGTGGGGAGGTCTTCTAGACCCATGAGTTTTGGAGGACATAAGAAGCCAAGGCAGCAATCCTAGTGAAAACACCATCATCTTAGTATGACTACCACCATTCATAAATTTATTTCACAGACACTATCCTAAGTACTCCAATTCTTTCAATTAGTCACTTAGGGTACTATTCAATTCTTACATATTATTGTCTTCATTTTTAGTTAAAAAAAAAAACAGGTTCAATAACTTGCCATAGTTCATATACCTAATAAATGGCAGAACCAGTCTGTTGAAGTCTGAATTCAAAACCTCAGCTCTTCAACTTTGCAATAGCATCCATTTACTTGACATCTTTAGGAGTATGGTTAGGCAACATCTGTAAGCATATATATAAAATGTATTCCTTCACCAGTCAAAATATTAAGGTAATGGTGCTACCTCCATGACCATAGCCCTTAAAACAGAGATCCAATCAAAGGGTTCACATTGGTAAGGGCTCACTAAAGTACACTAGTTTGGGGAAGAAATTTGCTACATTTTTCAAAGCTTTAAGCAAAGCATGCTTTTATCCAAATTAGAGTTGCCCAGACTAAAACACCAAATTTTTGTTTTCAGATACAGTTTAATCAACTAGATATAATAATATTGTTGGGCTCATGGTGATGAAAAATAATAAGGTACTTCCTAAGACTTCACTGTGTCTTTGATTTCTTTGATTAATAAAAATTGGAAGCAATCTTGCCTAAACCTTTCATTTTTTAGATATGAAGCATCTATCCTCCAACCTAACCAAGCTTATAGAAGAAAAATTCATAACATTTGATCTCTAGAGAAATAATCAAAAGACATCACGTTTTAAACTGACTCATTCATTCACTTATTCTTTCCACAAAAATGTACTGATTCATATAAAACACTATATAATGTCAGGTAGTTATACATGTTACAGGAAAAATAAAGCAGAACAAGTTATAGAGAGTAACAGAGCTTGTGATTTGGATATAATGGTCATTGAAGGATTCGTGGAAGAGGCAGTATTTGAATAGAGACACAAAGAAAGTGGCAAGCAAGCTCTCCAGATAATAGTATTTTAGACAGAGGGAATAGCAACTTCAAAGTCATTGAGGCAGGAATATTTTTGGCTTTCCAGAGTAAAAGGCAAAGTCCAATGAAAGAGATAATTAATAATAGAGATAAAGGAACAGCAAGAGCAGAGACATTCATGTCAGCCCTTATGTGGTGATAGAAACACAGGGAAGGATCTTAAGCAAGAAGTGACATGATTAGCTCTACATTTTGCAGAATCACTATGTCTCTGGTGTGGAGTACTGAGTGTGGAAACAGGAAGGCCATTGCAATACTATTGCAGTAGTTCAATAAAGAGACCATGGTGGGTGGATAAACTGTGGGGAAGGTAACTGTCATAGTGGTGAGTGCTGGGCAGATTTGTCATGTATTTTTTTTTTCTTTCTGTGTGTGTGTGTGTGTGTGTGTGAGAGAGAGAGAGAGAGAGAGAGAGAGAGAATATGTTAATTGGAGAGGGGGAGAGGGGGAGGGAGAGGGAGAAAGAGAAGGACAGAGAGAGGGGGGGAGAGAGAGAGGATTTTAAGCAGGCTCCACACTCAGAGTAGAGCCCGATGTGGGACTCAGTCCCACGATCCTCCGCTCATGAGCTAAGCCCAAATCAAGAGTTGGATATTTAACCCACAGAGCCACCCAAGTGCCCTCTCACATATTTTAAAGACATAGCC
This sequence comes from Cryptoprocta ferox, assembly GCA_028646485.1. Classification (NCBI taxonomy): domain Eukaryota; kingdom Metazoa; phylum Chordata; class Mammalia; order Carnivora; family Eupleridae; genus Cryptoprocta; species Cryptoprocta ferox. The sequence goes on from CM053568.1 coordinate 43,312,039, forward strand.
TGAGAAATGGGATATAATGTATGAGATAAAGAAGAATAAATGATAATGCCAAATTTTTTGACAGTAGCAACTGGAGGAATGGAGATACCTTTTATTGAAGTACAAGAGAGAGGAGGAGCAGGCATTGACAAGTTTCGGGACCACAAACTTAAAATGCTGCTCTTCTGACATGTCACGTAAGTAAAAAACTCCTCAGAAAGATGATGTTATTGAGCAGCATTATCTAACTATAAAAACAAGAGAATAATTGTTATAGTAGTAGCAATAAAATATTTGTTGACTACTTAATAATTCTAACAATACTAAAAATAAAAATAAGTTTCTCACTTATTTATATCCATTATATCATAATTAAAATTAATAATGTTCTACATGTACACAGGCCTTCAGTATTGACTCAGGGATTGTACATATACTATTGTGCTATCTGTCTTTCATCACCATTTGCTGAGGTGGACACATTATTATTATCCCTATTTTCCAAATGACCCAATGAGATGAATTCACTTCATAAAAATAATACAAAATGATTGTTCTAATTTCTAGACTAAGATCTTTTCACTCTATTATATTGCCCCATATATACAAGCAGTTGAATCTTCCTTATTTGACACCATGGAGTACATCTTCTATGTTCCTATTAGCTCCATTGTTGTGATGACCACATAACACTCTTCGGTATTGGCTGGGTAAGTTTTTAGCTGTTCAAAATTAAATAACTAAATTTCTACATTACAAGTATCTCTCAGAACATCTCATATTATACTGGTAAGATCAATTGTGTTGAAGAAATATTTGTTTCAAAGCAAAGACAGGAAGAGGGAAGAAGGCAAAAAATACAATACTGGGGAATTTTATAATAATATATAATAAATAACCTCATAAGGAATAAGAAGATGACGTGCTAAATAAGTACATTTGTATCATTTTTATATCTACACATGAATCGATAAAAAACTAAATTCATATTTTTGGCAGATCTTCTATATCCTCAGTTATGCTTAATGTAGTGTTCCCAGTTGTTTTAGTCACAGAGTTTTAATTAGTTTCCATCTTTTATTCTGGCATAGCATATTCTTTTGAGGACAGACTATGGTACATGGAACTGTTGTTACTTTTCCAGGCAATGTACGAATGGATTCATAGTGATGATAGTGACAATGGAGTGCCAAAGAGGAGTAAATAAAACACTTCTTAGTGGCATAAAAGAAATGTCATCCAGCATGAAAATATGCAAAATGTATCCAGAAAAACATTAAAAGCAGTCAGTGTGCTTCATTGCAAGCAAAGAAAAAATAAATTCTAGTTAGCTAAGCAGAAAGACTATTTTGGCCCGAATACTGGGGAGTTCAGTAAATCAAAGATAAACCAGTAAGCCAGGCTCATAATTCAGACAGGAACCAAGATAATCTAAGAAGCTATGAACAAAACTATGGGGATAATTTGGCTATGGGAAAGATGTTTTGGGGAACGCCACTATTAAACATCATGTCTAATGGGTTGCTGGAATCTCAACTCCAGCATCACCTCCACCATTCCCAGTAAGCACAGGACTGTGGATATTAAAACCTGGGTGAATGCCAAAGGTCCCAAGAGGAGCATCCAAGTGACCAACTCTTAATCATCTGCCTTCTGACCAGGCAGCCTTAACATTCCCCTAAGCATGACTCAAACTTTAGACAGGTTTCTTCCTGCCATTGTCCTCTGGCGTCCCTTTTCTTAGCATATTTACTTCAGAAAACTTGCAATTGTAAATTCTTTCTCTGTCCCTTTGAGATGTAAATCTCCTTTCAACCTCTTGCCAGTTCCACAACTCAGAAATGTCTTTTTCAAGGACCTGAGAGCCATCCCTTTGAAATATAATCATCAAAGAAGATACCGCCCCTATCTCCCAGTCTCTGTGGAAAGGTAGAAGTTTAATTTTGATGAGCTAAGTGCCAATTAGCAAACACAAATAGTCTAATTATGTTTGGTAATCGGCCCACCTCCCCTGTAACATTCTCCAGTACTTTTCCACTAGCTCATTCCAGCATTGAAAAACATTCCTACCTTTCATTTCAAGAGACTTGACTTTAATCTCTTTCCTGTATTTTAATAGTTTTGAATAAAATCATCCTTGCCTTATTTAACTTGTCTGGTGCAATTTGATGCAATCAAACTTCTCTGAATCTGAAAGAACAAATATCTCACTTTATACAATTTTTATGGGTGGAGGCAGAATCCCACAGCTCAAGATTAAGACTGCAAAAAATTGCCCAAACAAAAGAAGGAGATGTTTATGCTGGATGGCTAAAAACAGACTAATGTCCACTATTTCCCTACAATATAATGTCTGAAAAAGATTGGTCTCTATTACACACTGAATACTAATAGGCTCATAAAAATTATCTTTAAGATTATTTCACTGTTATAGTAAATTCCTTTTTTTTAATTTTTATTTATTTTTGAAAGAAAGAATGTGCTCACATAAAGAGGAGGGGCAGAGAGAGAGAGCGAGAGAGAGAAGATCCAAAGCAAGCTCTGTGATAACAGCAGTGAGCCTAGTGCAGAGCTTCTCAAACTCAGGAACTATGATGAGATCAAATGACCTGAGCCACACAGGCACGCCAGTAGATTTCTTGAAGATTCTTAGACTGGGTTTGTCATCAGCTAGACCCCAACACCTGACCTTTACGCTCTTCTGCTTGTACCAACAGATTTTTGTCCCACATTTTTCCTTAATCTCTTCTTTTCAGCTCATCTCTTAAATCAGGCAAAAGACCAAACGGGCATAGGATCCATGATGAAAACTGAAACTAGTCCTCAAACAATGACAACTGCCCAAAGAGTTCCTGCCAGCCTAGACTAAATAGACCAGTTTGAACTTAACCGCTGACTCATACATGCCTCTGCAAATGAACCATGGAGGGACTCAAGGACTGACAGTTGCATTAACCTCATTATAATACTAAAATCTTCACCCAAGAAGGAGCACAAGCTTCCTATTTACATAACACACATTGTATGCATAAGCATGTTTCCTTAAGATGTATGCATCTCCTTAGGCCAGCCTCCACGTAAACCAACAAGGCTCCTTTATCTAAATATTTATCCTAATTCCAAATAAAAGGAAGTATCCACTCTCGGTTAGGCAGTCAGAGCTTTGGAAGTTATCCCCCATGATCTCCTTATTTACTGCAAATTAAGTTTACTTTGTGGTACTCCTTTCTTTGACTTATTAATGTGCAAATTTGAGTGTAAGCTCCTCGGTTCGGTTACAGGTTCTGTGACAGTAAACAGCTTCTAAAACTATCTTGGCTAGCTTGAGTCGATCTGTATGGTTGGAAGTGGTATCTCCTATCACAATAATAATTAACATTTGCTAAGTGTTTATCAGGCACTCAGAATTTTTTAAAATGAACAGTTTCAAAGTTTAAAACTTATTAAAATGTTATTCCATCAAGCCTAAAAATCAACCATGAAAGGAAAAATCCTTCAATTACCAGCACCTCACAGGCTGCAAATTGACTCCACATCTACACGTGAAATCCATATTCTACAGAAATAATTCAAACATCTAAACTAAAATTACAACGTAAATCAAAATAGGGTATGGATTTGAACTGGGGTCTGCCTAACTCCCAAATCCTCACTTTTGCTGCAGTACTAAAACTTCCATTGAAAACATTAGCAATTAAACAGCGACCTATTAAGACTGCAGTGTTTTCCCTTCCTAGGGAGTTCTGGTGGTTATCTTTTTTATTCCAAAGAAAGGAACACACATAATATTCCTGGCTGAATACTTTTCTTAGTCCAAATTTAGTTCAATGTATATAGCTCATGTATAAAAAGGCTTTGAATGAGAAATACACTGCAAGCAATATTTTCTCCAACAAATATAGCTTTCCATGACCCCAAAACTCTACCTCTCTCCAGATATACCCTTTAATATAGCTGTCTAGGCTGTATGTCTCTTCTGTCTTGAAATCCTTTGAACCATCCCCTTTTGATCTCACTCCAATTACAATTTGTTAATACCACTCCAACCAAAATCACTATTCGCAGTATCAAATTTTAGTCATTTATTTGATCTTTTGAGGATATGTACTAAACTTTCATTTTTCTTGATTTGGGGACAGTTTTTCTCAATTGGTTCTCATCTTACCTCTCTGACTTCCCCCTTTTGGCATTCTTTTGCTGGTTACTTCTCACTTTGATAAATTCTAAATTAACTGCATATCTCAGGATTTAGTTTTTTGATGTCTTCTAACCTTTATTTGCATTATTTTAATTCCATCCCACCCAAGTTCTTTGAATATTATCTAAATTCTGATGACCCTCCCATTGACTTGTATTCCAGCCCTCTTCACTAAACTCTAGATTTATATATTCAAATCCCTACTCAACATCTCCATGTGAGGAGGCAGTTGCAGTTGGATACAATTAAAAATAGACAGTATCTTCAAAAAGACATAAAATGTATATCATGTTGGCTTCAAAATTTATGCATGAATTAGCTCTTACCCAATCTGTCAATGATCATGCCTAATCTCAATTAGACTTAGTCTTAGTCCTTCCTTTCTCTTTGTGCTAAACAGTTAACAACCACTATGCTGTAAAGAGGTTAGAGTCAAAGCCTTTTCGTTAATCCACTTGTTATGAGCCACCAAGTGGCTAATTTATGCGGGGTTATTTTCGAGTTTTTGTTAAGGAGGATTCTGAGAAGTATTTCATAGTGTTAAAATAATGACCTGTGAAACACAACAGTGGATGTAACTGTAGTAAAACAAAACATTCAGTATAGAAATGTACTTATCAACTTAAGAAATTGATGTTAAAGTGATTTGTAACTAGATCTGAAGTAAATTGGATTTATCTACTTCACTTATTTTTCTTTCAGATTGTACAGCCAGGAAGCATTTGAAATAATTCCTCATACCATGGTTGTCTTCCATTTTCTGGTCCCTTGATAAGTACCAGTAGTCAAATCATATATTAGTTTGATTGGGGTTTTTATCTTTATTAAAAACTACATGAAAGAGCCTGAATTTTTAATATGCTGCACAATAATTCTAGTGTACCTATTTCCATTCTTGTCATATTTTTTTTTAATTTGGAACTCTACTCCTATCTTTTAAAAAAGGCATAGCAGAGCTAACTTGTGGATGATAATCTGGAAAACTATTAGAAAATAGATATGGTCAAAAAATATGGGTTTTCTGTAATTAATTTTTCATTTCTGGCAGAACTTAATAGAATTTATTAGCTATCGGGGTACCTGGGTGGCTTAGTCAGTTAAGTGTCCAACTCTCATTTTCGGCTCAGGTCATAAACTCTCAGTTTCTTGAGTTAGAGCCCTGCATCGGGCTCTGTGACTGACAGTGAGGAGCCTGCTTGGTATCCTTTCTCTCTCTTCCTCTCTCTCTCCTCTTTTTCTACCCCTCCCCTACTCATGCTGTCTCTGTATCTCTCAAAATAATAAACTTAAAAAATTTTTAAAGAATTTATTAGCTATCAAAACACTACAAAAAGCATTATACAACTTTGATTTTGTGTTAAAAGAATCTTACCCAATGATCATTCATAGCTCTCAAAATCTACCAGATACTCAGTCTCCAAATCCCTCATTTTCTAGGGTTAGAATGCTAGGCTCTGACCTTTAGACTAAGTTATGACCCCAGAATGTGGAACCCACTTATCAGGAGGGACTCAAGGAACTTCATTTCAATACACAGGAGATTTGGAAACAACACTGCTTTCTGATAATCCCACAGGGAACAGGAGTTTTAGATCTGAAGGCAAAATATTTTTCTCCCATATTCCTGTGACTAAAATTCTGTCTTTTACTTAAATTCTGGTAACTGGATTTCTACTTTGTTCCCTTATGTTTGAGCTCAGCCTTAATAATCTGTTTGCTAAGTTCTGCTCTCTATTACTGAAGTTCCTCAATGCCTTTCCCAATCCCTCTATTTTCACCAAGGTATTGGGCTCTAAGCCCCAATTCAGGCAAAAACTTACTATCTGCAGATTTCCCAGACCCTAACTACAATTTTGTCTACCTATGTGGGTCTTAATCAGTTTATCTGATTAAAAATCATGACTATTTTTACAATGACTGTGCCAGAGTTTTGTGTGATTTAGGCAGCTTGATCCTGTGCTCCAAGAATCTTCACAAAAGTAATTCAATATTGGATCAGAGTTCTTTAAAGAGGTTAACAGTGCTCACCTTGTGCCATAATAAGTGATTAGCAGAAAGTGCCATAGCATAATGAATAGACCATGAGCACAGTGTAAGAATCCAAACCTAGTTGTCAGGTCAAGTATTTCACAGCCCTTGTGAGAGGGGAAAGTGGGAAAGATTTTTTTTTCCAAGCTTGTTTACTGAAGAGTGCCAGGCGATGATACAGCTGAATATTTTAAAGTACCTTCATAGAGCCTCCCAACTAAAATTTTCAGGTAACAACCCTCCTAGAATCTATAACATTTTTGAACACACACCAAAAAACCCACATGCAATTTAAATTTAAATTTTATTAGGCCCACAGTACAAACAGTTCAACATTTGCGGAGGCCATTTATCTCAATATTCTGTCTTGAAAACTCATTCACCATAAAAGCCAAATTTTAAGAAGAGTCAATGAGAGAGGACCCAAATAAGCAAAATTACAAATCAAAGAGCAGAAATAACAACAAACACCACACAAATACAAAAAAAGTGTAAGAGAATATTATGAAAAATTATATGCTAACAATATGGACAACCTAGAAGAAATGGATACTTTCCTAGAAACATATAAATTTCCAAAACTAAAGCAGGCAAAAATAGAAAATTTGAACTGACCAATTACCAGTGATGAAACTGAATCAGTAATAAAAAAAACTCCCAACAACAACAAAAAAGTCCAAGACCAGATGGCTTCACAGGTGAATTCTATCAAATATTTAAAGAAGAGTTAATACCTAGTCTTCTCAAACTATTCCAAAAAATAAAAGAGGAAGGAAAACTTCCAAATTCATTCTATGAGGACAGTATTACCCTGACACCAAGACCAGAGAAAGACACCACACACACAAAAAGAACACAAGCCATTATCTCTGATGAACATAGTTTGAAATATCCTCAACAAAAAACTTAGCAAACTGAATCCAATAATGCATTAAAAAAAATCATCGACCCAAATCAAGTGATGTTTATTCCCAGGATACAAAGGTGATTCAATATTCACAAATCATTCAACATGATACATCACATCAATAAGAAAAAGAATGAAAACCTTATGATCATTTCAATAGATGCAGAAAAAGCGTTTGACAAAGTACAACATCCATTCATAATGAAATCCCTCAACCAGGTAGATCTAGAGGAAACATACTTCAACATAATAAAGGCCTTCTTTGAAAAACCCACAGTGAATATCATATATAATAGAGGAAAAAGTTTTCCCCTCAGATCAAGAACAAGACATGGATGTCCACTTTCACTACTTTTATTCAACCTTGTACTAGAAGTCCTAGTCACAACAATCAGACAACAATAAGAAATAAAAGATATCCAAACTGGTAAGGAAGAAATAAACTGTCCACTATTTGAAGATGACATGATACTAAGTACAGAAAACCCAAAAGACTCCACCAAAAACTATGAGAATTGATAAATGAATTTAGTAAAGTCACAGGATACAAAATCAATATACAGAAATCTATTGCACTTATATACACTAATAATTAAACATCCAAAAGAGAAAGTAAGAAAAGATTTTCATTTATAATTACATCAAAAATAGTAAAATGCCTAGGAATAAATTTCTTAACCAAAAAGGTGAAAGAGCCAACTCTGAAAACTGCAAAACATTGATGAAAAGAAATTGAAGATTACACAAAGAAATGAGAAGATATTCCTTGTTCATTGATTGGAAAAACAAATATTGCCAAAATGTCCATACTACCAAAGCAATCTATATGTTTAATGTAATCCCTATCAACATACCAATAACATTTTTCACAGAACTGCAAGAAACAATCCTAAAATTTGTATGGAACCACAAAAGACCCCAAACAAAGAAATCTTGAAAAAGAAAAACAAAATGGAGGTATCAAAATTCCAGACTTCAGGTTCTATTACAAATCTCTAGTAATCAAAATAGTATGGTATTAGGACAAAAATAGATACATAGCTCAATGGAACAGAATAGAGAACCCAGAAATAAACCTATGATTATATGGTCAATTCATCTTCCACAAAGGAGGAAAATATAGGCAATAAGAAAAATATAGTCTCTTTAACAAATGGTGATGGGAAAATGAGACAGTTAGATGCAAAAGAGTGAAACTGGACCACTTTCTTCCACCATACACAAACATAAACTAAAATGGATTAAAGACCTAAATGTGAGACGTGAAACCATAAAAATTCTAGAGGAGAACACAGGCGGTAACTTTTCTAGCATTGGACAGAGCAACATTTTCTACATATGTCTCCTAGAAATGAAAGCAAAAATAAACTATAGGGATTACATCAAAATAAAAAGCTTCTGCATACCAAAGGAAATCAGCAACAAAACTAAAGGCAACGAATTGAATGGAGAAGATACTCAAAAATGGCATAGCTGATAAAGAGTTATTATCCAAAATACATAAAGAACTTATGTGACAACACCAAAAACTAAAAATAATCCGATTTAAAAATGGGCAGAAGACAAGAACAGACATTTCTTCAAAGAAGACATACAGATGGCCAACAGACACATGAAAAGGTGCTCAACATCATTCATCATCAGGGAAATGCAAATCACTATTAGAGATCACCTTTTAGCTGTCAGAATGGGTAAAATAAAAAATACAGGAAACAATAGAGCTGGCAAGGATGTGGAGAGAAAGGAACTTTGGTGCACTGTTGGTGGGAATGTAAATTGGTGCAGCCACTGTCGAAAACAGTATGGGGGTTCCTCAAAAATAGAACTACCTATGATCCAGTATTGTACTATTGGATTATTTACCCAAAAAATACAAAAACACTAATCTGAAGGAATACATGACCCCAAAGTTTAACGAAGTATTATCTACAATAACCTAATTATGGTCCATCAATAGATGAATAAATATGTGGTATACATAATCAATAGAATATTATTCAGTCAAAAAAAAAAAAAGAATGAAACCTTGCCATTTGCAATGACATGTATGGAGCTAAAGAGTATAATGTTAAGCAAAATAAGTCAGAGAAAGACAAATACCTTTTGATTTCACTTACATGTGGAATTTAAGAAACAAAACATTAGCAAAGAAAAGGAAACAGAGAGAGACAAACTAAGAAACAGAATCTTAACTACAGATAACAGTTCCCAGAGGGGAGGTGAGTGGGGTGATGGGTGAAGTACGTGAAGGGGATTAAAGAGGAAACTTATCATGATAAACTCTGAGTACTGCACAGCATTGGAAAAACAAACAAACAAAAATTTTGGATAAGGGTATGGTGATAATAGTGACACTCTTCCAAGAAAGGAATGAGAAGTACTTTATGTTTCTATCATTAAAATTTTACCTACAAATGAAAGAGCTAGGAGGTCCTTTAAGAGACTCTGCTATCAAGACCATTTTCATGGTATGGTTACAATACTCCAACTAGCTATAATTGGTACTCACTCATCCCCAAATTTGTTAATAATATGTACAAATCTAGTTTCCTGCCCTCAGAAATCTTTCTCTTTCAGTTTTCTTTCATTTTCAAATCTCTCCATGATCTACCAAGTCAACTTTAACTTCTTCCTTTCCCTCATTTCCCCACCTCTTTCAAGTTTTCTCCATTGCACCCTTCAATGTATTGCATAGAGAATTCATGTCTAACACAAGAGTAAAACACTCTCCAAATGATTCTATAAATTTATTAACATATGACCTTCCATGGTGCTAGGAAGACACTGATTTCCAAAAATATCTGGCCACATTTCATGGATAGAACTCATGAGAAACAACTTGAGAGTCAAATAAGGAAATGTGAACTAATGGGTCATTGTTACAGATCTGAACACATGTAAGAATAAATTAATAATCTGGAGATGAACAGATTATGAAAAAATAGGCAGCTAAGGGCGCTTTGGAAAACACATAAATGGGAAGTCAGTAAGATGTACTACAGTTGAGATCCAACTCGAAGAGATGAGAAGAGCCACAGGTGAGAAGCTAGATTCATATCGTCTTTCCTCTTCACATGCCATCTTATAACGTTTCTATTGTGCATAGAGTGAAGCCAAGTGTAAAAACTCAAAACAGAATTTTCTAAAACTAAAAGCCCTAACTTTCCAATCAAGTCATTTATTTGTTAATCCAAATCAAATACCAAGATTTCTTTCCCATCATTTTGGGGAATGTAGCCAAGCATCTATCAATTATATATCTTCTACCTTAAACACTCCTCTAAATACCCATAGTTCCATGTATAAGAACCAAAAATAGGCATGAGGAAGTTAAACTGTGTATAAGCTGAGACTGTTATGCAGTGAAAGAAATGCAATTTTATAAAAGCTCTACATAAATTCTCCAAGGTAATGATTGACTAATCTGTAATCAGTGAATTTGACCTCAGTATATCTTTCCTTTGATCACACTTATTGTTGACCTCCAAATGTCAGCATGAGATTCCCTTCTTCCTGACCCAAACTAAGAGGCTTTGGTCTTCTTGACCCCATTCAGGTCTGATACTGGTCTAATAATTAGACTCAGAGTTCTTTTATTTTACCTATTAATCTTGAATTTTCCTAAACTGTGATAATCCTATGACAGTTCTTCAGTATAAAATTATATATACATTCAGTCAGAACAATGAACATAAATGTTTTTAATGATTTAAACTAAAGGAATATTTGCAAATATCTTGATAGAATGAAATATTTCATTTCTCACCAATGTATTGCAGCTAATATAAAAAGTGTAGGACATGGGTGTCATTTTAGTAAATATAGAGACATTACATACAAAACTACATAACTTTTCTATAGTTAAATGTCTTACTATAGCCAATTAGTTTATCATGCATGGGATATAGAAGAGAAAACACTGCAGCCTGAGATGTCAACCCAATCTCTTTTCACATGAGAGTTCTGTTGAAGAAATATTTGAAAAGACAAGTCACAATTTAGGCAAAAACCTGCATTTTTCTCAAAAGGTTCATTTCCTCATTCAAAAAGATTTTCACGGAAACAGAGATATGATGATGAGACTTTGCGGCTTTAATTGTATCTTAGTCTATATCACAATGTATTTTTTTAAAAATTTTTAAATGTTTATTTATTTTAGAGACAGAGCACAAGCAGAGGAAGGGCAGAGAAAGAGGGAGACACAGAATCTGAAGCAGGCTCCAGCCTCCGAGCTATCAGCACAGAGCCTGACACAGGACTCAAACCCATGAACCATGACCATGACCTGAGCCGAAGTCAGACGCTTAACCAACTGAGCCACCCAGGTGCCCCATCACACTGTATTTTTATTAGAAAGTAGCATTTACTGATTTTGAGATATTTCTTTTTTCCTTTTTTTTTTTTTTTTTTTTTTTTTACCTGAGGGCTTCTAACTTATCTAGGATATTCTGCACTAGTGAAGGTAATGGATATGCATTTGCTTAGGAGCCATTCCCATTAGAAAATCTATTACTAAATATTTCTGTATTTGCTTCTTTATTTGATCAAATTATTGAGTCTTTTCCTTTTAATCACTTGGAATAATTTCCCATTGTAGGATTTTTCTATCAGTATCCATTGAAAGTGCTACATCTGCCTGGCTTTTTATTTGCTATTCCACAAGAGTGTCAAAAGCAATCCAAGGGCTAGCAAATGATGAAGTCCACTGTGTGTAGTTATGAGTTCTTCTTCATTTTCCATCTTGCCAAGTCTCTGCTTAGTTGTTTTGCATTCTTTTATTGTCCTCATGGTATTTTCAGTTTTATTTCAGTTTTTTCCTCTGTGGATCTTTTTAAAAGAGTTAAGCATTAAATTAAATGTTTTGTATTTCATTTCACATAGAGTTCATCTCATTTTTTAGCTGTCCTTTCATATTTTAAGTTTCATTTTAAATATATATATGTTCGCAGAGTTAGAACTAGATCAGCAATTTGAAATGTTTTCATTTTGCAGAAGATTTTTAAATGTTTATTATTATTGTTTGTATTTTTTACTTTTTTTCTAAGAATAAAGTCCTACTTTAAGCTCTCTTTTTATAAAATGTGAAAATTGAGTTGGTAGTTTGTGAGTCTTATTGCATTAGGTAACCTCACCTCTATGGAGATAAAATTAAAGCCATGATAATGCCTCATTCATTTCATCCCATTCCTACTTGCTCTTTAAAAGCATCAAACTCTCTAATAAATTCTCCAAAAAGTTCTAGTCCTCTCAAGTGAACTACCTTAGGTTGATTTGTGAACAAGTCTTTTTGGCTACCATGTGTCATCTAACACAAATAGTCCAGAACACTGCTGACCTATTGGCTGATATTTCATAAATAATCCAATACTAATTTGGATTCAGCTTAAATTTTCAGGTTGAGGTCACTTGGAAATTATAAATAAATGAAGTATCTGTGTATTTTTCAAAGAGAGTGTGGTAATTTCAGATCCATTTCCAGAATTATGTTTAACATTGCCTCTTTTAGACTGGTGGGAAAATATCTACACAAAGAGGCAATAAATTTCTTAAGGTCCTGTCTCCAAAAGATAAATATTTTATAAAATCACTTCCACTGATTTTCCTGGGAAGATTCCCATTAGTGCAAACATCAAGCTGTGTTGTGATAGTTTGCTCCTTCATTTAATAGTGCTAAATATACATTTTACCCCCACTGACTACTGAGCCAAAGCACAGACCAGTCAAAATCAGCAAGCCATTCAAAATAAGATCATGTAAGCAGATTCATCCTAAATTGGGCATAAAATTATTACATTTTAGGAATATTAGATACTGCTAAAGCATCCTTTGGGAATGAAAGTGGACACCAAAGACCAAAACATATATGTTGATGGTTATTTTGTTTTTAGAATCTTGATTTTCAGCTCAATTTATTTCTTCACATTATATAAGGCTTGATTTCCTAGGGGAGTTGGCAATCATTAGACTGCCAAATAATATTCCTTAATAAGCCTTTGCATTTGTGTTTCTAAATATAGTATATATAAATAAATGTTCACCCTTTCAAGGAAAATCCAAGATCATTTTTAATAATTCAGACTGTCTATAAAACTGTCCAGGGAATGTTTGAATTTTATTGTTTTATATTTTTCTTACCTTTTCAAGTTTAATTAAACTTCAGTTAGTTAACATACCGTGTAATATTAGTTTCAGGTGTATCATATAGTGATTCAACAATTCCATACAATACCCAGTGCTCATCACAACAAGTGCACTCCTTAATCCCCATAACATATTTAATTCATCCACCCACCTACCTACCCTCTGGTAAACATGAATTTGTTCTCTACAGTTAGTAAGCTAAATTTCATTGCTCTAGATGAAAGTACTCTGAAGATCTATTAAGTTACACCAAACAAGCAAAAAAGAGTTCAGACTCTCATTTTTAAGTGTAGAATGTTCTTTGTTTCCTATGGAAAGTAAAATGAGGAGATATTATCCTAATTGTACAGTGGCCTTCACTTTCTTATAATAGTCTGAATCTATATTGACAATCCAGAAATACTGATCATCTCTCTTTTTCAAACCTTCCTAAAAAAAAAATTTCAAATTTGTCCTGTAGGCTGGGCTATCAGTTGAAGCTAAATGGCCTATAAATATTGCTGTCTTGGTTTTATGGAAGTTTAGGCTGTCCAGAAACAATGGTTTTCTAGCCATAAATTTACAGGCTCTTGAATTGGAAAGGATAGCCTACATTCTTTTGATATATGATGAACCTGAGGTCCTAAAACAGCAAGATACTTCTGCTAGGACTTTGGCAGGGCAATATGGAGAATGAATTTAAGTTCTGTCTTCACTGAATTCTGTTAGATTTTGGTAGGCTGTCATATCTATTGGCCTCACTTTTCCTTCACTTATAACATGATAAAAAATGAAGGAAAAACTGAGGCTAATAAATAGTAAATAGGCTCCTTCCTTAGTGTTATTTTAATACAATTTAATTTAAAACTTATATGAGCAACTCTCTATAGAATAAATTTTAAAACCCTATTATTGCAGTGCCTGGGTGGCTCAGTCGGTTAAGCGTCCAACTTCGGCTCAGGTTATGATCTCATGGTTTGTGGGTTCGAGCCCCGCATTGGGCTCTGTGCTGATTGCTCAGAGCCTGGAGCCTGCTTCAGATTCTGTGTCTCCATTGTCTCCCTCTCTCTCTGCCCCTCCCCCACTCATGCTCTGTTTCTCTCTGTCTCCATAATAAATAAAAACATTACAAATTTTTCAAAAAAAATAAATAAAACCCTATTATTGATTTCTGTGTTCCAAGTATGGATATTATGAAAATTGAGATGAATTATTTTCTCCCTAGATCCTCAAAACTAAATATCCAAAAATATACTCACCATCTCTATGCAAATTCCCTGGAAGAAGCTCATCTACAATGTGAGCCAAAAAGAACACAGATTTCCCTTTAGGGGTGAAATACAGATCCCACCCAGTAACCCAAATTACAATAGAAGATACTTCTAGCTCTCACTTTCTCAAGCCAGAAACTATAACGAAATGCTGTTGGGTTGACTTCTTGAATATTTCTATAATTGATACAATTTCTCTCTTTACAGCCATTATCCTATGAACATCAACTTCATTTGTTACTTGAATTACTATCCCAATCACTAATGGGTATTCTTATCCCCAGTTTTTGCCCTTTTTAACCCATTCTATAAAATATGGCCTGTATGTGCTTTTTAAAGTGCAAATCTGATTACTTCACTTGCCTGCTTGAAATGGTAAAATATGTCCACAGTTCCTTTAGGTAAAGTCTAATAGATAATATTTACATATTGTTACGGACTTAATGTTTGTATGCCCCCCCCCATCTAAATTCATATGTTGAAGCCCTAACCCTCAATGTGAGTATTAGAAGGTAGGGTCTTTTGAAGGGAAAGTGAATTAGGTTCAAATAAGGTCATTAGGGTAGAGCCTCCATGATAAGATTAGTGTTTTTGGAAGAAGAGTAAGAACACTAGAACTTCCCATCTACCTTGTGAGGACACAGAGAGAAGGCAGCAGTCTACAACCAGGTAGAGGGCTCTGACCAGGATCTAAATCTGCACATCTTAATAATGGATCTTCTCACTCCAGAATTGTGAGAAATAAATATCTACTGTTTAAGCCATGTAGTGTATGGTCTATTGTTAAAGAAGCTTTAGATAACTAAGACAGTAAATGGGCACCAAGAAGTGGGCATATTGCTGTAATGAATACCTAAAAATGTGGACGTGGTTTTGGATCTGGGTAAAAGGGTAGAGGCTGGAAGAGTGCTGTCTGAACATCCCCTCACCCCAAGCCATGAGTGCAAAGCAGCATTACAACATCAAGTAAATTGACTTGTAAGAGATCAAATTAGCCCTGAAGTCACAATTGCATAAATCAATGAATCAGATTTCATAGCATCTAACCCTCTTAAACTGCCTCTCAAATTCCATCTGTGGCCTCATGGGGAGTACCTTAAGTCCAGTTGACTAAGAAAGAAATATTTTGGGCTCAGTTTTATGGAGAACCTATATGATATGTGGGAATTCTGCACAGCTACAGCACCACAGTCTCAGTCTTGGGTGAGCTAAGAGGACAATGGAGAAAGGAAATGCTCCCAAAGGACAGAATGTTAAGCAGAATACTTGGTTTTTCATTTTTTACCTGAAAAGAGAGAAAACCAAAGGCGCAGATCTTCATTGATTTACAGTTGGTGGCTAAAGTTAGGCTGGATGTTTGGGGATTTGAAATGAACATGATTGGAAAATTGGTGACAATTACATTGCCTGCACAGATTACCAACACAACCTTCTAAGTGGTCTTCCTATTTCCAGTTTCATTCTGTTCTGGTCCAGTCTCTAAAAACTAGCCTGAAAAGGCTTTTAAATCTTTATCTGATTATTTCACTGCACTAATTGATAAAAGGCTTTCCATTTCTCTTAAATTCCAAACTCTCTAACATATTCTAACCACTTACTACCTGACTCCAGTTTATCTCTCTAGTCTTACATATTATTGCTTTCCATGGAAGGATGGGGAGAACCATAGTCTCCATTTATTCATGATTTTCCTTTCTTCCTGGAATTTCCTTTAGACATACAATCTTTAAATCATTCAAATACCAGTTTAGACATTATTTTCTTCTGGGAAGATATTTTGACCCATCTTCCCATCTTCAGATAGTTACCCCTTTTATATGTATCTATAATATAGACTATATTTCTATATAAATCTTTCAGGGGTAGCTGAACACTATACCCAGAACCATTCAAGTCTTATTCATACTTCAGATTCTAGGCTCAATTCTCCAAGCAATAAAAAAGAACAGAGATATTTGTCCCTATAGTCTCTTCTCCCTGTTTCTTCTGCCTACAATTAACTTCTTTCTAGAACAACTCAGAATAGTAGTGACAATTTTTTTCCAGAGTAGACTGCTACAAAGTAAGCCTCATTGATTGGCTCTAACAAGGTAATCATTAAACAGTCCAACAACAGAATGTTTTGCAAAAGTGAGTAAATCATGGGAATCCATAGTTACCTTGTTGCACATACATACTCCATTTGTAAATGCATGTGTGCATGTGAGTATATATTATAGATATCATAAAATTTCAAAGCTAAAATAGACTTCAAAAGACACTTAGATCTCTTAACTTCAACAAAATGCCTTCCAAGTGATTGTGGATTTATGCTTTTTTTAACATTCCCAATCACTGAAAGCACAATACCTCACTAAGACGATTCATTCCAATATTAATTATTTCTGACATAGAAGAATCAATTTCATATCAAGTCAAAATTTTTCACCCTATAGTTTTAATCTAGTTTGATTCAGTAAAGGCTGTATTTCCCAAGTTTAATCCCTCTTACAATAGTCCCTTCAATATTTAAAGGTAATGATTGAAGTTCCTGAAACATCAGCACTCTCTTTTAAATATGTGTCTTCATATTGCACCTAAAAAACAATATTGCTACTTTGGATGAAAAAAGGAAGAAAGAGGGTGGGGGGAAGGGAGAAGGAGAGGATGTGGGGAGAGACAAAGAGAGATATGAAGTGAGAGAGATTGATATTTATTTGAAAAAGGGGGTTAGAATATCTACGTATGAAAAAAATAGTCTGAGGTATTCTTTGTTTTAATCATCCCAATTAAAAGACATTATGGCCCATACAATCAAGGATGCAGAAATTTTCCTTGAGAAGTTAGTTAAATAGCTACATATAAACCTGGTACAAGAAATCATTTGCTTTTCTTAGGAATAAAAAAATAACCCATATTTTCAGATGAACAAATCTCTTAACATAAGTAATTTTTTTTACCATTGGTTTTGGTTTTCTTCTATAATTTTCCTTACAAGCAATTGCTATTAAATATCCTTGACATGCAACACTAGTAAATTTTAGAAAAGTAAAATCCAACAGCTTTTTGATGTTTTCACCTTTCATTTTTGGAATTTGTTTGGGTGACTAAGGCAAGCAGATGCTTCTTTTACATCATGTAAAGACTGAAGCAGATTCAAAGCTCAGTGCAAATGGCCCTGCATATTCATCATACTCCCTAGTTATAAATGGCAAAGGCAACGGTGATCATGTTGGCTAGCGATAGGCATCTGGTGCTCAGGATCATTAAGAGGTTATGAGAATATTCTAGGTGTCCTTGAGTCTAGAAAAATAAGATCTGGTTAAAACAGACATAAATTGTCTATCAACAAAAAAAAACTCAGCATCAAATTTCATCTTAATCTCCTCCCATATACATTTATCAGAGGTGATATAAATTAATACATTCGCTATGAAATAACCTATGGTTGTTAACATATTTTCACAATATTATGAAACAAATGTTCCCCTGTTTTCAGATCAGCCAATGAAAGCTTAGCATGACTCATATAGATTACTATGCTATTGATTACAATGTCAAATGGTGATGTCCAAAAAGCAAGCCATGGAAGTAATCACTACCAAAACACATATGTTTGGTATCACAATCAGACATACTACATAGATATTCTCTATAACTTTCATACTATAACTGGATAAGGAATAAAGGATGGATACCATTACTACTTATTCTAGAAGTCTTGGTTTATCATCAAGAAAACTCTCCAAGATTATTTAAACGAAGGGAGATCTCAAGGAAAACTGAAGTTTTATTTTCTTTGAGAAAAACAAGAAATGTTGTGTATAAAAGTGACCAAATCCACCATGGAATATAGACATGTAAATGGAGGGGAGTTGTGATTGAAGCAATATCTAGATATCATAAACTAGACTTTGCTCTTATTTATCCACTTTTTAAAAAATTTTTAAATGTTTTTATTTATTTTTGAGAGAAAGAGAGAGACAGCGTGAGCAGGGGAGGGTCAGAGAGAGAGAGGGAGACACAGAATCTGAAGACAGGCTCCAGGCTCTGAGCTGTAAGCATAGAGCTGACACAGGGCTCGAACCCACAAACCGTGAGATCGTGACCTGAGCCAAAGTCGGACGCTCAACCGACTGAGCCACCCAGGTGCCCCTCTCCACTTTTGAAAGTTAATAACTGAGACAAGAGCTATATCACTTTTAAATGTTTTTACAGTTGTTGGTAATAGAGAAAACACAATCAGGTTGATTATGTGCCCTAAGAAGGGTGAATACTCCTCTTACAGCCACTACTCCAAACACTGACCATTTGTGATGCAGTCTTTTAAAGAGAAGAATATATATGCCTCCACTTTATAAAAAATATAAATTTCTCTGCTTCTAATATAATGAAACACAAAGAAGATGCTTCTCTACTTATTAATGAAACTAAAAATTGCATAAATACAAGGAATGGGTGAGAAAGATCTGTAGGCCAAGGTCAGCTCTTTTCAGAGAATCTCAGGCTAGACCATAATTCCAGTGGTCCCGCAGCTCTGTTTTTCTCCACCCATATTAAATTTTGGTGACCCACCTAAACAATTACCAAATTCTGATGAACTCCAAACTTCATTTCATCTCTCATGTTCTCAATGCCCTGAAGATGTTCATTTCCTTTACATTTCATAAAAATGGGAAGAATTATGTTATTGCATGTGCCAAGCACTGTGCATACATAGTTTTATATCATCTTTACAACATCCCTGTGAGACAGGTATCATTAGCCCATTTTCCATAGTAAGAACAAAAACTCAGAGATGTTAAATAACTTAATATCTTATAAATTATAAACAATAAGGCCTGGATCCAAACATGTTACTGTATGATTCCAAGGTACCATGCTTTATCTACTACAGATCAAAGACTTACTTTTTTACTGGGCCCAAGTTATATATCTTATATCAAGAAGAAGCAAAATTTTTCTATAAAGGGATATAGAGTAAATATTTTCAATTTGGTGGGGCAGATGATCTTTGTGACAGTTACCAGAATTGCTATTATAAATAGCATAAAACAGCCATAAACAAATAAACATGGCTGTGTTTTTTTAAAACTTAATTTACAAGAATTATGAGTGGGCCAGAGTTGGCCTATGGGATGTGGTTTTATGAACTTTGTCTCATATCGTTTCATAAAATGTTCAACTTGTTAAACAATCAGCCAAAAATTATTTCATACAGTAGAGTTTTCATACAGAATATTACATGTGCTTTTATTCAGAACATACTATACATAGCTGATATAAGAGTTTTCATTCATAATATCATATAAGCATGGTCAACATCTGGAGTTAGCATGAAGATCTTGGCCATTTGTAGAACCAAGCTTCAAACATAAGTCAGAAACCCACACTCTTAGTATAGATGGGGCATTAGGGCAGAAGCCATCCTGAGGGTATCTGAGAATAGTCTGGAAATCATTATCAGGTTTTCTCTTTAATGGTTCCTTATCCATGCTTCCGTATCTATTACAGCATGATCTCTTGAAATTAAATTTCTATATATTAAAATGTCAAAATAGAATAAGTAGCATGATAGCATTTTGTCTATGCTAAGAGATAAAGAGAAATACATGGATTATATATATAGGTATTTGGAAGAAAGAATATAGGTGGCTACTAACAATTGGATTAAAAATTCATTTAATAATTTAAGAATTCTTAGGGTACATTCCTCATGATTGTATAAAGTCTTGTGTGTGTGTGTGTGTGTGTGTGTGTGTGTATGCATGCAATCCCACAGAAAGTTTCCATTGTGCTTCTCTTTCTCTCATGTTCTTATGCCATTCTGTGAAGATTTTTGACACACTGAGTTACCTAATGAAACATGACATGTTTAATTAGCTGTTTAATATTATTCTTCCATGATAGATTAGAAAATCCATGAAGGTAGGAGCCATATTTTTCTTGTTCCTGCTATGTTCTCAGACATAATTACAATGTCTGAGGCATAGTAACCGCTTAATAAATAAATAATTGTTGACATAATTAATTGAATGATCTGTTTGTATTTAGATAAAGCATAAAGAAGAAAACTATGCCCCAAACACTTTTTTACACAAATTATCTTCAATGAGTAATGTCTACAATAAATTTATTATCTCATTTCATTTTGAGACTAATTTTTTACATTTTTTTTTTCTGGAGGGTGCTGATAATCCATCCTTACAGGCATGCACCAGAGAAGAAAGAATGCATTTATCTGGATCCTGCACTTTGTCAAATTGGAGAATCAGTCTTCGGCTGCTGTCAGCTTAGATGGTTGCACTGAACCTGCTCAATTAAGCCTCTGATGGAGTATCAAGTAGATTGCCACTTTGGGCTACTGGATCGATAATAATAATTCCTTGTATTTGTATAGCAAGCACTTACACTTCCAAAAAGTACTTTCACATTTATTGTCTAACCTTATCCTTAAAAGAATGGGGTCAAATATAAGAGTCAGATTACCTTTTCCGTTTCACAAATGAAGACAGTTCACCACCAGAAACATTAACTGGCACTGTCAGCAGAGACAGAACCAAGTATAAGACCCTAGGTTTCCTACATCTGAGTTAACTGCTTTGTTCACTAGATAATCCTGTTCCATGACATAAAGACCCTTTATCATGTACATGTAGCTTTTTTTTAAGTGTAGTAACAGAACCACAGTTAATCATTTATCTACCATTTCTAAGAAGACAAAAAATGATGAGGATCAAGCACAGTAATTTAATCATCTGCTACCAGATCAGAGAAAGCATTGCAGGGGAGACAGTGTGGTGTAGTGCAAAGACTATAGGCCCTGAGGCCAGACAAATGTGGATTCTTTTCCCAGCATGGGACATACAAAAGTTCATGGCCACATCTGAAAATAAGGCTGTAAGTTATGGCTACTAGGTTTGTTTTGTTTAGATTTGAGGATTAAATGCGATCATGTGCGTGGGAGTAGGCATTTCAGCAGCAAATCCATTTTTATTTACCTTGTCTAAGACTACTAGATACCTTCCTAAAGTCCACTAGTCTCTTCTATATCATCCATATCAATAATAAAAAATCCAATTTGATAGTGGTGGCATTTTATTCAATAAAACTCTGTTTCCCAGAATCCAGATAAATAAGGAGTAGTTGACCTGGCTCTGACCAATGACAAGTAAAATCAGGTTGTCTGGTAGGATTTATATGGATGTGAGACACAGCATATGCCTTTTCTCTTTGCCCTTTCACTTCTTGCCTGGCACCTGAACATAAAGGTAGAGCAGACACCTGTGACCACAACAGGGCACAAATACATCCTAAGGATGGCTGATGGGATTTTAGAAAGACCCTAAGACCCTGATTGCATCATGGAGCCACAGTATACCCCTAAATACCCTACATTCAAATCATCTTGGGTCAAAAAGTAAAGATACTAATTGTTTAAGTCACTCTTTGGGGGAATATCTGTCAGAGCGAAGCAAAATTTTCATGTGATATAACTAATTTCCTTTTATTCAATTTTTTAAAGGATTTTATAACTCATATTGCATAGCACTAATTGGTATAACATTTTTAAAATAAAAATAAATAGATGATATGCTGATGTGCTCTGGGTCAGCTACTACACAAAGAACATGACTTAGTAACAAAATTAGTTACAGATGAAGTCAGAGTTCAAATTCAGGTAGGTATATCAGACCCAGAGTGTGAGCTTTCCCCATGAAATAGGGTCCAGTATAATGTAAGTTTTGTTTTTTTGATTTGCCAGCCACATGACATTGTCGGACATATATCTAGGTGCGTGATGTGATGTTCCTTAATTAAATCCTTACAACACTTCTATGAGATAGGAGTGACTATTATTATATTTTTCAGATGAGGAAAGCAAATTTTAGAGATGATGGAGAGAATTTTATGAAGAGGTGAAGAGAAGAATTTCAGAGATGATAAACTTCCCAGGAGCACACATCTAGGGAGGAACAGAGTTATAGAGACTCAAATGTGGCAGAATTTGATTCTAAATCCACATTTCTAATGACTGTAATATGCCACCTATCCACATATAGAATGTCAACGTCCCAAGTTCTGCTTAGAGAAATTTGATTACCTAAAACAAAACTTCTTCAAGAAAGTCTAGAAGTTTATTTCTATGTACTGGTAGGAGAGGAGGACACACCACATCAAGTTTTCACTTTTATTCAAAGCTGTGTTTTAGGGGGTCCAAGCTGACTAAATCCATAAAATACAGTATATCCTTCCATTAAGTCACTAATAATGTGACAGATTTCATGCAGCTTAAGGAGTCAAATACATTCCTCGGCATATTCTGAGTAGTGTTCTTGGTGGCTGATATCTACATTTGTAGAAAAATCCCATTGTTAACCTTTCAACCCCTCAGGATAGAGATAAATCAGTCTCCAGTGCCTAGTACAAAATTATCAGATTTCTTATTTCATTTTTTAAAAAATTCTTTCCTGTGAAGCCAGAATGCAGCATTTCTGTTTTCTTCCCCCTAGCATCTGGAA
This sequence comes from Cryptoprocta ferox, assembly GCA_028646485.1. Taxonomy (NCBI): domain Eukaryota; kingdom Metazoa; phylum Chordata; class Mammalia; order Carnivora; family Eupleridae; genus Cryptoprocta; species Cryptoprocta ferox. The sequence goes on from CM053568.1 coordinate 43,335,043, forward strand.
TATCCATGATCTAGGATATATTTCTGTGGATTTGGAGCCTAAAATGTCACCACATGCTGCTGCTAATAATAACACATAATAATAACTGCTGTGAAAGTTCTTTAGCTGTCAGCTCTATTTTTATTTCATTTAAAAAATAATAATTTCAATGTCCATTGCTTTGCCTGAGTTCATTTACAAATCAAAAACATATTTTGCATTAAAAAAAGAAAAAGAAAAGAACAACATCCAGCTCATTCAAATCTTAGACCTCAGGCAAAGGAATTACCTAGGCAGCTAGCAAAGAAAAGTGGTGATTTTTTAAGTGGCTAAAAGTTGAACTAGAGCACCAAAATAGTTAAAAGTAGGTTCAATTTATAGAATCAAAGAAGTGGATAATCTTTGAGTTTATCTGGTTCAACTTACATCTATTATATTAATATTTCCTACTTCATGACCCCACCCAAAGTGCATAAAATATGCCCCATGAATGATTTTTTACCCTGGTATTTCCATTTTTGGGAAATTTATTCTGAGCCAGTCAATTCCATTTTAAGAGTTTGAAAGTCAATGGCAAGGTGTTCCTGTTTTTTGTTTTGCTCCTGTTTATGTCGAGAGTAAGCTGTACTCCCTGAAGCTTTTACTCCATTGCTCTGATTCTGAGCTCTACAACCAATAGACTTCTACACATGATGTTCCAATTATTTAAGATGGCAAACATTTCAGTCCTAAGACTCTTTACTATGTGAAACATCCTATATATAACATTTTATTTTATTTTATTTTATTATTTTATTTTTTAAGTTAAAAATTCCTTAATTTTTTATTCCTGGTACAGCTACCACAATTTACAGGGCAATGAAATTTAATGAAAAGATGTAATAAAAAGAAAAGGAAAGCTACAGCAGATAAAAGATCTCAGGGATGTACATCTAATTGACACTACATTGCATTAACCAATAGTTGCACTTTTTGCAAACTGTGGCTAAGACAGTCCTGAACAAGAAAGGTTTTCTGTTTAAGCTACGTTAACTTCTCCGAGTATGGATCATTGTTTCTTCTGTGGCAGATTTCTACAGTTTCTCTAATGCATTTGGGACAACTGTCTCAAAGTCACTCGTAGCTTTCCTAACAACTCTCAACTCTCTCTCCTGCTGAGAACTGGAACCCTTTTCTTCTGAGTCTGTTTATTTGTTTTAAGAACATTCTGCAACCATATCTACCACTTCCACCACCAGATCCATAACCACCACCATAGGGACTCACGAACATCTTCCACCAAAACTGCTCCCCGTCATGGGTCCATAATTTGATTGTTGTTGTCTACTATAATTTCCCAAATCATTATATTTCCCACCATCACCGTAGTTACCTCCAAGTTTTCCTCTCACACCATATCCTCCACCACCACCACCATATTCGCCTCCTTGGTTTCCATATCTTGGTTCACCCCCACCATAGCCTGCTCTACTATTATAACCAGGACCACCAACATAGTTGCCACCATCACCTCCTCCGTAACTACCTCTGCTGCCACCACCTCCACCACCATAGCCTCCTCTCCCACCAAAGTTACCACCACATCCAAAGTTGCCTTCATGACCCATAAAGTTGCCAGATCCACCTCCTTGACCTCTTTGTGATCTAGCAGACTGCATTTCTTATTTAGCAAAGGCCTTTTTCACTTCACAATTATGCTCATTAATAATGTGGTATTTCTAAATGATGATTTTATCTACTGCGTCACGATCATCGAACATTCAAAAGCAAATCTCTTTTTTCTCTGCCTGTCTTGCCTAACTTCTACAGTTTCAGCACTTGCTATATCTTTTCAAAGTAGTCTCTCAAAATATATTCTTCTGTATCTCCTTTAATACCACCAATGAAAATTTTCTTCATTGTTAGATGAGTACCAGGCTTTATAGAGTCCTCTCTAGAAACAGTTCTCTTTGGTTCTACTACATGCCCAACAACCCTGTGTGGTCCCAGCACACATTGCTGCATCCACCTCTTCCACACAAGAGTAAGTCACAAAATCAAAACCCCTAAGGTACCTGGGTTCCTCAGTCAGTTAAGCATCTGACTCTTGATTTTAGCTCAGGTCATGATCTCACAGTTCATTGGTTCGAGCCCCTCATCAGGCTCTATGCTGGCAGCACAGAGCCTGCTTGGAATTCTCTCTCTCTCTCTCTCTCTCTCTCTCTCACAGAATAAATACTTTTTTTTTTTAAAAAAAAAGGGGGGGGGCATTGTCCTCTTTTAAAAAATAAGAAAAACAAAACCCCTCGAACATTTGGGGGGGTCTCATCACCACACAATCTGTAAGTGTGCCCCATTTTCAAAATATTTTAACTATCATCTGTAGCTCAAACCACCAATAAACAGTTTTTCAGCTGCCCCCATTCCTTTGGATCATGGCCTTTCTTCCCTACCTGCAGCAGTGATGCCCAAAGTTGGGCTGGGGGTGACCTTACCTCCACCTCCACCTCCATTTTGAGACCACCTGTATATAAAATTTTAAATAACTTTACAACATCTAAGATAGAACTTACTCAGTTGACTCTACAGAAAAGAATTCATGTTCAAAACTAACAGAATCCTAGATGTGGTCTAAGGACATATAATACTAAAATGAAATAGACTGTAATATTTCTTATGAAACCTTTCCATAAAAGTGATGTGACGATGGCCTAGATTCCTTCAACACCCATATTTTCAACAGCAGTCATCACATAAATGTCCCATCTAATCTGACAGTATAGTAGGTGTCCTCCATCCCTGTGCTGCCACCCCTCCCTTTAGTTGCCACCTCCCATCCCTATCCCTCCTCCTTATTTCTTGCCTCCTCCCTGGAGTTGCAATCAGTAGACCACTGCTACCCACCTTTGGCATCAGCCTTTTCCTTTATGGAATACTCTTAACTGATCTTCCTTCAAATAACAGCTCATTCACTACTCCCCTAAACTCCCTAGTCAAATATCATGTTATAAAGTCTCAAAAGGCCATAGATCTCTGCATCCACGACTTGTAAAAGACATCAACCAGTGTGATTTTACAGTTATTCAATAACCATCTGTCTATCCATTTAGATTATAAATGGCATGGGGAAGATAGACTAATTCTGGTTTTGCTTATGTGTATCCTCAGCACTGAGCTCAAATCTTAGCTAATAGTGGGTGATCAATAAATGTTTGTTGAATTAAAGACTGGAAGATTAAAAGAAAAATGAAATAAATGTAATTTTTGGAGAGACATAGTGGATAGATTGGTGACAGTAGTTTTAGTACAATAAATGGACTGAACCCTAACTGCCTCTGTGTGTGAGTGTATGCACATACACACCTATGTGTTTGCATATGTTTATGAGTTAAAAGAAGGTGGCAGAATGAGAATGGAGATAAGCAATAAGAAATAGCCTGAATCTCAGTCCATAAGCCAGTATTTGGAGTAGAGAAACCAGTATAGTCTCTGAATTAGATTCTCTTAGACTCTTGATCTCCTCCATGCCACAGTGAGGCTACTGTCGTTCCTACATCCCTATGGAAACTGGAGGTTTTATTCTCTGAAGAGCTGAACCAAAGTCCACATTTAGAGACATGAGGCAGTATTGGCAGTGATATTAAGGAGGGATGAAAGATGAAATGAGGAGAGAGAGGTAAAATGAATATGACACTGCCAGCACGTCTCTTAGAGAATGGGCTATTAGGATTTTGTCATTTGGGCTGGAAATTAGAATATTCCCTGTGTTCAGGTCCTCAGAGAAGAGATTAGATAGGATTATATGAATAGGAGATTAAATGGGGAAAGGACTATAGAGACTAGAGGGGAGAAAGAAAGAGTAAGCAAGGGAGCCTTTAGGCCACTTGTAGGTGAGGGAGAGAGGAGGAGGAGAAGGAGGAGGAAGAACAGGAAGAGGGGAAGAAGAGAAGGAAGAGGAAAAGGAGGAGGTGGGAGAAATAAGGAGAAGAAGGGAAGAAAAAGTGATGATGATCTGGAGCCCAGAATTAAATCAAATACCACTTATATATTTTTAATGATACTAAGAATGTCTTCCAAGAGCTTACACAAAACTCAAAATACATCTTTTGTTCCATCTCTTCATAATGAACTGTGGGAACATCCATGTACTTTCAAATTAAATATTATTTTTCATTTCCATTCTCATTTGAAATAAGATCTTGAGTCCTCCATGTTTTGTTCATCCATTGCTGGATTTTCTACACATACATTTATCAAATCCCTGACACTGAGGTAATTGTGAAACAGCTTATAAGAAAAAAACAAAGATTGGTTTGGAAAACAACGATTTTATTTTATTTTATTTTTAAATGTCTATTTATTTATTTTAGAGAGAGAGAGAGCAGAGCAGAGAGAAAGGGAGATAGAGAATCCCAAGCAGGCTTCGCACTGACAGCTCAGAGCCTGACACGGGGCTTGAAGCCTTAAACCATGAGATCATGACCTGAGCCAAAATTAAGAGTTGGATGCTTAACTGACTGAGCCACTCAGGCACCCCTGGAGAAGAGCTATTTTAGATGATGGCTGAAAGAGCTATGCTGCAAGTGTATAAGAGCCTGTAGAATACAGAAAGAATACAGAAAAATGAATAAGCTCTCTGTCAGTCTGTTCCTAAACAAGAGAGAGACAGCTGCCATTTATGTAGAGGATGTGAATATCTATTTTTTAATCTAAATTTATTCCTAAAGCATCCTTCCAGGGAAACACAAGTTATTAAATCTCTGGTTACATTTTGCAACTGAGAAAGCCTTGAAATGAATGAACACAAGGATCAGGAATTATAACTCCTTTCATTCTGAAAACATAATTGCCTCCAGTGTGCAATGCTCTTCACACTTGAACTGTATGTGGAGCAAACTACTGGGTGTGTGTCAACAAAGTTAATAAAACAATATTAACTTTCAGCTTAATATTGTTTTATTAGTTTTTACTATTTTTTTAAATGTTTATTTATTTTTGAGACAGAGACAGACAGAGAGTGAGCAGGGGAGGGGCAGAGAGAGAGGGAGACACAGAATCTGAAGCAGGCTCCAGGCTCTGAGCTGTCACCACAGAGCCCAACACGGGGCTCGAACCCACAAGCTGCGAGATCATGACCTGAGCCAAAGTCGGATGCTTAACCTACTGAGCCACCCAGGTACCCCTAGTTTTTACTATTAATACATGTTTCTGTTTGTGGTTGTTTGCCAAACTTTAAATTATAGCTGAATGAATCTTTCACATCAAATATTTCATAAAATATTTCTATCATAAAGTCATCAAGGTGATACTCAATGTGCATGGGAAGAGGGATGGGTGGACTTGGACACCAGGTGTGTGTGTATGTGAGAAAATCCTATCTTCTACATTCTCTGTCCAGAAGTTTCTATCACAGCAATATTAAAGGTATCAAAATATTTTAAAATGTGTTTTGAATTCTTCACTCTTCCCTCTGCTTAATTAACACTAGAATATAAGCCATGAATACCGAAATCAATGCCCCAAGTGTAAGAAAACCTGTTTAAGAAAATATTTCAAAATTACTTTAAAAACAGAATATCTCTTAAGAATATATCACTTTTCAACATGTGGACCCTTGTTCCTTATGAATTTTAGACAATGTTTGTTTTGGTTTTTTAATGGAAATTTAGACCTTATCATATTAGAATGTCTGATAGCAATTCCTACTTCCCTACACTCTGTCCTCTATATTCCTTCATGGTCCAGTCCAGAGTTGGTTACATTTTTTATATCCTCATCATTTTTCTACATGCCACTTTCTGTTTCTTTCTCAACCACTGACTAGAAAGAGAAAGCTGTTGCTATCTTACTCTTTTTCTGAGACACTTGAAAATACAAAAATCCTATCATATGCACCTTTTCTTTTTTGGTGAAAATATTCAGTAGACTGTATTATGATGATAGGATCCCTTAACAGGTTTCAAAGAAAAAAAATGTTATGTGTCACTGGCTAAGTAGATTGACCCCATAGTGTGCATGCTACTGGAGAGAAAGCATATTGGGTGGCTCACTTAACATTGATAATGTCCAAGTTTACCAATTCCTCCCTCCATGCCTCGAAAAAATGGTTTGACGGAAAAACACATACATACACATTCCATATTAAATCCATGATAGTTTATATATGAAGAAAGAAAGCAAAATATGTGAATTTTCTCAAGGTTTTACCAGAAAAAAAAAAATTGTTAACATCAATGGAGACAGAAATCTTGATTATTTTCAACACTGACATTGGGTAGCATGCATCAATAAAGAAGATGGGACTTTTTTTTAACTTTCTGCAATTCATACATGAGAAATATTTTGAATGGCTTCATAAATATCTACTAAATAAACTCATAATATTTAACTATTATGTGCTTTTCTCATTGTTAAATTTGCTTTTCTCATAGCTTAGAATTTTTGGTGAAATTCTAAAGGATTCTAAGGCTATTATATTCCAAAATGGTAGCAGCCAGTGGAAGAGGGGGGAACATGGGGGAAAAAACAGCAAAACCAAATAGAATTCTAAACAATATAGTTGATAAAATTTTCATTGAAAATAAGAAATGGTATTATGTTATAGTTTTTTGGCTTTTATTAGCATTAAAATTCAAAATATTTTAAAGCTTCTAATGTGTTACCAAGAAAAAAGAGCAAAACATTTCTACTTAGAAAAATGGGTATGCAAATCCTGGCTGGCCAGTTTGAAACAAATTTTAAAAATGACCTTTTCTTTGGTTCAGTATACATTCTAGTCAAAAGAGTTGTTCATTTATCTTCAAAATCTCAGTTTGTGATCCTTATTCTGAATTTATTTCTTCAATTGGTTTGATGTGGAAGGTCATTAGGATTTCAGCCCCCACACACTCCCAAAGTTGGTTCCTTTTAGTTTTTGAGAGCTTATGTAAAAAACATAAAAACAGAAACAAAAGCAAGCCTAAAATGAAAGACTCAAAATTCAGTCTAGTTGTTACCCATCTTAGTCATGTGCTTCCAACTTTTAGTTGGAGAAAGGTCCCCTGTCACCCTGAACAGTAGAGATATATTCTTATCTAAGTTAACTCTGAGTTTACAATTTATACAAGAGCACCACTGTAGACCATATGCCAGTTATCATAAAATGGTAAAACAGCCAAAAAAAAAAAAAAAAAAAAAAAGAGTCTGACCTTCATTAGACAGGAGAATCCTTACTAGATTTATAGAGAATTTATCATGACATTCAATTTTCTACACAATAGAGGATGCATTTTTCAGCCATATTTCACCCTGACAAACTTATCATGAAAATTTATCCAGAACTTGGAAACAGGAAGAGAGATTATTGGGAATATTTTCAATGTAGTCTTGGGAGTAGCTCACCCTTCCTGAGGACTATCTGATTTTCTAGGGTGTATAGCTTTGTTTGATCACAAATGTACTAATCACAATATTTCACAATTGTATAGTATTTGAGGTTAATTTTTACAAAACCTATAGTCATGCATATTATTCTTGTCTAAGATAGTTGCAAATGATCCTTCAGCAATAGCAATTCAAATGATTTCTGGTCAGGAGTAAAAGTAATCAAAAGTTACTGTTTCTCATCTAGCAGACATAACCATTAATCAGTCATGTACTAATTAGCAAATTTATTTCTGTATTTCTTTAACTGAAAAACTGTAAAAATCCCAATTCTTCAAATTCTTCTTCAAACCAGGTTTAGTATCTTGCTGGTTCTTTCATTAGAGTTGAATAAAAATTGGCATATTCATTTTATATTGTTATGAGAATCATGTTTTTAACTTTTTGAAAATTATACTTTAATACTCTAACCAAAGTCTTCCACTAACAAAATAGCCCTCCAGTGATGAGAGCAGAACAAAAGGCAGATCACAGGAACACAGAAAAAGCTGGCAGGCAAATAGAAAATACTCAAATTAGAAAGCAAGGGGAAAAAAAGCTACAGAATTAAAGAGGAAATAAGGGAATCCAGTGTCTTAGGGCAATGCAAGGGTCCTGGAGCTCCATCTCACCAAAACGGTGAGTAAGGCAGGCTTCTCATGGAGGACACTGATCAAGACCAGCAAGGTAGCTTACCATCTACCTCCAAGTGATGTTTCAAAAACCGACATAAAAAAGAAGAACTATTGAAAGTAATGAAATTAACTATTTGAAAGTAAAGAAAGAAAATAATGAAAGCAATGAAAGAACTATTTGAAAGTAAATGTGAAACATTTCCAGGAAATAGCATATTAAGAGTTGGAAAGCACCAGCTCCTGGGTTATGAAGAACTGAGTTCAAATCCTATTGTCTTATTTACCAGATTTTTTACAAAATTTAAGCAAGGTATTTAAATCCTCTATGCCTGTGTTTTTTTCCAAAGAGAGGATAATGACATTGCCTGCCTCTTAGATTTGAGACATGAAATTTGAAAGTGTACATAGCATTTAGCAGTGTCATGAACATACTAAAATAACTTGATAAATGCTACCTCTTATTATTTTTAATGACTTGGGAAAATTTTTAAAGGTTATAGATAATCTACAGTGCATTGAAGAAGTCATCAAACTTTCATTATTAATATCGTGATCTTATTGTACGTAGAGGCTGGTGGATCCTGGAGATTACTGGGTTGCATGAATGCTAAGACAGATATAAATGCTGGATGCTTAGTCTGCCTTGAATAAGAGTATTTAATAAAGGGTAATTATGATCCAGGTGCGAGACTGCAATAGTCTAAGGCAATCCAGATTGGAAAAGAACCGTGTGAGACATATATTAAAAGAGATCTAGAAAAATCTAGCCAGGTCAAAAAGAAGTAAAATTGAGTAAGACCAAAAGTGAAGTATTCAGGTTGACTAAGGACACTTCTTCCACCCTTAATAAATTGTAACCTTATATCTAAATCTTTTTAAATATTAAAGGTTATGACCTACAATTGTCATGTTCACCGTATAGGAAGAACGTTAGTCTTGTTATCATGCCACTATATGTTCATGCATTTATTTAAAAAATTTTTTAAAGATTTTAAGTAATCTCTATGCCCCACATGAGGCTCAAACTCACACCCTGAGATCAAGAGTCACACACTCCACATACTGAGCCAGCCAGGTACCCCTCATTCATTTATATCTAATTGTTAATATTGCCTTTCAAAAATACCATTCTTCACATAACCTGCTATCGCAGTGGAACGATCCATTAAAAGAACCCACTTCAGAAGGTATGAGATCAACTGAGGGTCACATAATGGCAATCTTGTGTAATTGCAGTAGGACTGCAGAATCTAGCTCTCTGTTTTCACCATACATTCCATCGTTTCATAAATCATAAAATGGCAATGTTGGAAGCACCGCATTTATCCCTCTAGTCTCAGCCAGAATCTGATCTCAAGAACAACTGAAGATCAACTGTTCATTTGCAACAGGATGAGATTTAGGATAAAAGAAACAGTAAAATCCTCTGAAGATTCTCCCTGTTGGCCTGACATCATTAGAATGCTCTAAATCCGTATTGTGCCAAAAACTCAGCTCCACGAAATATACATATTTGAGCACAATGCTCCAAAGAAGTACAACACACAGCTCACTGTTGTTCTTTAGTACTCTGTTCATAACTAGTGGAAACACCCAGAATCTTAGCCTGGAAACTCTTCCTACTCTCTTGCTTATTCTCCTTCAGAGAAAGCAGAAAAACATGTTAATCTTGGAGTTATGTGGCTTTTATTTTTTTTATTTTTTTATTTTTTTATAGTTTTTTAAATATTTTTAACATTTATTTATTTTTGAGAGACACAGAGAGACAGAGTACAAGTGAGGGAGGGGAAGAGAAAGAGAGGGAGACACAGAATCCGGAGCAGGCTCTAGGCTCTGAGCTGTCAGCACAGAGCCCAACGAGGGGCTTGAACTCACAAACTGTGAGATCATGACCTGAGCCGACGTCAGAAACTTCACCAACTGAGCCACCCAGGTGCCCCATGTGGGTTTTAAACTGAGAAAAGAATTGCTCTCCATTGTAGCCAATGCACTGAGGTTATAATAATCCACATTCCTGAAAGCCAAGTGGCATGAGAGGATCTCCATGAAACAAAAGGAGAATTTCTATGAAATAATCTAAGGAATTTCTTTCCAAAGTCATTTAGCTTATTTACAGGGATATAAAACATTCCCCTGTCTATCTCATTTTTTAATATTTTTAAGTTTCTTTATATTTTAGATACATATTTTCCAATATTCTCTTCTTTAGGTATTTTAAATATTTCTATGTTAAAATGAGAACAAAAAGGTTACTGAGTATGTGTGCAGAAAAATAAAAAGATGTGTAAAGATTGTAAAACAAACTCATTTCACCCTTAACAGTAGAAACTCTCAAAGGAAATAATAAAAGTCGTAGGTTGTAATCCACAGTGAATAACACATTTGGAATACCAACAATTCTGAAATCAGTAAAATTTAAAAGATATACATAAGCAAATAAAACCTTTATAAGAAAGAAAATTAACAATCATAAAATTAAACTGATATGAGAAATTACATTGAATTTGGTGACTATTTTAAAAAGAATTCTCCACCCTATTTAAGTATGTGCCTTCTCTTCATGACAGTGAAGGGAGGAAGGCCTAAAATGATTTAACTAAAAAATGTTCCTATTCTCAAAGGGTTGACTTTGGAGTAACTTTCAGAATAAATTTTTTAAAAGATAAATAAATCCCCCAAATACAACTGGCCAGGAAAAGAGACATAATATGCTTTCTTGCCATTTAACTACATCATACTTTTGACTATCAGATCTGAAAGTAGCATAATTGAGTAAAAATATTTGAGTATATTGTTCATACACAGCCATCCTTGCTCACTGCTTAAACAGCAACATCCTCTGATGTTAGCAAGTACATAAAGTTTTCTTTGGCTCTCTTAATGTATCTATTGAGTTTCCTTTACAGGGTAAAAAGAAAAAACAAACAAACATGGATTTAAGGGGGTGGGGGAGACTAATATCCAGACACCAGCTGCAGAAGATAATGGATGGGCTAACTTTTTTCATTTTTAATCACATGGACTAGATAAATAATTTAAAAACCTTAAATATATAATGCTCTCAAAGAAGGGAAATGGACCAGGTTTCCAAAGATATTGACTTCCAAAGTGCTGTATGGAGTGGCAAAGTATTAAATTTTTAAATATTCTGATCCTAATCTTTACATTACGGACTATCTGTGTATTGATTGGAGCAGTGTGTTTTCTTTCTTCTACTGAAGGCCATTTACAGATATCACTAGCTGTCATTCTGGGAAATGCATTATTGCACCATTATTATCTCCTCACATCATCAGAGTTTGTTTTCTTAGTTTTAAATATGTAAAGCTTGCTATATGGTTCTAATTTTCATAAAGAAGTTTCCTGTGTACTCATTTTTCATTAAAGTTCATTAAATATTAGGAGAACTGTTCAACTCTGAATCTGAAGAGTGAAACTGGAAATGTTATTGATAAAACTTCCTTAAGAGTACAATGCAATATCTGTTAAATTTTATAAGGAAAGAGCAATGACTCTAAATCGTTAAATCAGCTCCTAAATGAAAAAGAGATGAGCAAATTTGTCACAAGCACTCTCTCTCTGTGGTGCTATTAGAAAGTGAGGATTTACTATGAAAGCATTTATTGATTCACATGATAAACAGTACATACACATATGCCTTCAATTACCCAGAAACGTCATTCTTTAAGAAAGATTCCAATTAATGTATCTCTGACTATTTATAGTGTTGACGACCACATTAGGTGTAAGCCTCCTCTCCCAGGCCTACAAAGAGGAAAGTCAATTGATCAACATTTCTTTTTACCTTTGCAGCAAATACAGGCACCATGGAAAATGTCACGAAAAGGCTGATCACATAATCATCAATGTAAAATAGTAGCATTAACTCATCCTTGGCTAGTACTAAAATAAGTGGTGTATCAGTGATTATCAACCCTTTAACATGCTAAAAAATAGTAATAATTCAAGGAAAAGAAATAAAAGTGAAAAGAGCAACTTTTGAACTATTAGGCACATTGAAATACATCTATAAACTATGTTTAGGGATAGAAAGATCACAAGATTCTATTTTTGAAACAGATTGGTCTTTTACTAAATCATATCATTATCAATCAAGATTTTGCTCTTCCTTGTGCCAGTCCTGACTCCGGCCTCCTCCTATCTTTACTTATGCCTTTTAGCTCTCAGCATTATTATTATCCTTGCTCTTTACTAGGTAATATGCAACCCCCAGTTCCATGTAACTGTTCACAATGGTATTCACCATCATTTCAAGGTCATGTTTACTTCTGTCATTCTTTTATTATTGTCTACCTCACTCACTAGATTGTAAGCTGAATGAGGCCACCTCCCCCACCTCTTCCTGCCTCACTGTTCCTTGTCATTTAGTCTCCAGAACTAAGGACAGAGCTTGACAACAGACAAGCAAAACTTGATGGGTAAATGAACAAATGAAGGAATTAGTAAAGAAATGAAATTGTGAATCTCAAAGATATATAATGAACAACTAAATCTTTCTGCATGTCTTATAAGGTTAGATTAACATAACAGCTCCGATGAACCTTGGCTCTTGGCTCATCTGTAATATTACACACTGGGAAACCAAGACCTAAGGCTTAAACAAATGGCTAGTGGCAAAAATTCCTTTCACATTGCCCTATGCATTGCTACCAGTTTATTATTTAAGAAATTCACATTTTAAAACCAAAGGATTTATTAATTCTCTCCATAAACATCATGTGCACAGTGCCCTCAATTATTCAAAAGGACTTCATTCTTTAAGAACTGCTCCAATTAAGACATCTCCCAAATGGTTATAGTGTTGATAAAATGAGGTGTAAGCACATTCTACCTTAAAGTGTACATACAAACTAGTGGTAAACATACTTTTAATACTGTCTAATTTTTATCTGATGCAAATAGGGCTCTTTGTTCATTGAAGCCCTAAATGCCTGAAAGTTGTATACTCTTGGCAATCTTCTTTCCTATATGCCACTATGACACTTAGAAAAGAACAGAGTACCCTGCTGACAGATCTAAAAATTCCATATATTTTAATATATGCTGCTACCTGATGATGTGCCATCTTATACATTTTAAATAAATGTTTCATCTTCTCTCTCTGCTAGGAGGTGATTTTACCCTGAAGGACACCATTTTATGAATTCAATAGCAAATATGACAGTAGGCCTAGAAGGAGCCTTGGGGGCTTTTCTTGATCTATTCTTGAATCTTCAAACAGAAGAATATCTTAACCATTACATAAACAAGTACTGGGCCCTGTGCTGACACCTTAATGAATTCAGGACAGAACTAATGAGAAGTAAGCAGTGAACGTTGTTAAAGTCTAATCCTCTCTAACTCTTTACCTCAGTTCCCTTCATTCTGATTTTGCTGTGGATGCTGAGTGCGACAGAATGCGAATGCGTAGGTTGAGCTGATTTAGAGATACAGAGGGTGATATAAAGACATATGAAAAGTTGTGATTGGAGCCTGGTAGTTCAGCGACTGCCCTTTACCTGGGGAAGAGCAGAATACTTGCAGGCCTACTATGGAAGCCATTGCGTACTATTAGTATTCAGCCTCAGAATTAAAAAACAAAGAGAGAGAAGAGAAAGAGAGATATTCCAGTGAAGTACAGATATCAGCTGCATGCCTAATCAGAATCTCATATTGTACTGTAAGGCCATTTACCTTTCTGGTCTTTATCTGCATTTCCTGAATATTTTAGCTTCTATATTGATTTCTCTAATTTATGTGATGTTGCATCAAACTGTGACAATGCATTTTAAGGCATTTTAGGCTATCTGCTTATTTATTTTGGCTTTTACTCTTTTATATGTTACAATTCTTGTTTGTAAAAAGAACTAAATAAATCCTATCTTAGCTATAGACATATTAATGATACAGTTCAACATTACATTATTTTTCTATTATTAAACAAATACTTAAAAAAATTCTTCATCCAAATGTTGATTCAGTTCCCTCTCTCTATATCTGAATATAAACTTGGGGAACATGAAAGAATGCCCTTATTATCCACACTATAAACAAACCAACAAAAAACTTCATGCCTCTGTACCTGGGCTAAGTTAGCAATATGTGTGAGCTGGTGCTTGCTGGCTACTTGGCAGATAAATTAAAATGGAAATAAAACCATAAATACATCATAAAATATAACCAGGGCTGGCTACATAATTCGTGATGTCCAGTACAAAATGAAAACATGAGTCCTTTTATTCAAAAATTACAGATTTCAAGATAGTAACAGCCAAATATTAAACCAAGCATGGAACCCTTAGGTCACCGTGTGATGGCACAGCTTGCATACCTATGTAGTTGGCCCTAAATATAACTATCATTTTATATTAATTACTAAGAATGATTTCCTTAATACATGTTCTTTGAAGTGGTAGGGTATTAATGATTCTAAAGGAAGTTCTTCTTTCGGCTGAAGTTGGCCTTTATCTGTTTGATATTTAAGCTCTTCAGATGATACAGGCTGCTTTAAGATATTTGATTACTAGACTGATTAATTGAAATGGGCACAAGTAGTATAAAAAAAGGAAACACTTCATAAATAATAAGTTTAAGTTCCTTCTCAGAGAAAGCAACAGAAATGCCAGAAAAGTTTAAGGCTTCATAATTACAGATGTTTCACGCTGATAGACTAAGAACATTCAAACAATTAGTGTATGATAATAGCATAAATTAAGTTTTAATCTGAACCTTAATAATGAATATCATGAGAGCTAAGGTGTTGATTTGAAAATGCTGTGTTATTTACCATCAGTAGAAGCTGGCAGAGGGAGGGGAGGAGGGAGGGGAGATTAGGTTACACAGAAAAGTTGGAAGTAACATGTCAAAGCATACTTACAAGTGGCTTTTTTTTCTCTGTTCTTGCTGGACTATTTTGTGTTTTACAATTAAATGAGAATTTTGATGCTAGGAGATTGGTTGCTTAAATAAACATAACAGTGGTTTGAGGATATTGAATGATATGGCCCCGCTTTGTCTCCTATTTCATGGTGACAATAATGAAACTGCACCACAAATCAAAAGTGACAGACTTCAGAAGGGAACAAGCATTATTTTCAAAGTTAAAACTACATCCCAGATTTTTTCTGAAAGCAGGATCTCAAGTAAAGTCATACAATTATCACAATAATACAGCTCATGGAGCAACTTAGAAGAACAATGAAGAGTGAAGTGTCTTAGAACTCTAGCAGGTCTGATCTTAAAGCCTGTTGCCAACTCATTTAAGATTTTGAAAAAATCATTTTACATGATAGATTTGACTCTTGATTGGCAGCATTTCAGAAACAAATCCAAGGGAAGTTGCCATATTGGCTTTAAAGGAGTCCATGAGTATGGAACAAGTAAAGAACATGCCCAGGAGAAGGGGTGAATCAATACATTTAATCTATTTCTGGAAAAACCATGCTTGGAGAGGTGGGAAGAGGAAAGTAGACTTGCAAATTCTGACTCCTTGAAATCACTAAAAATGGTCAGAAGTAATTGTATCTAATGGAAGTAAAAAAAATATTTCAGGGCTCCATCTTCAAAGTTATATACTTATGCTAGTCAGAAGATCCATTTCTTAATTACTGCCATCTTTTGACTTACTTATCTGACCAAGAAACTGAAGTTAAATGTTTCAGTAATGTTCACCCACCTAATTGGTTGTGTTGCCCAACGTTACTGTACTTGGGAAGGACCATTTTATTTAAAAAAAAAAAACAAAACAAAAACTAATTCATTCAAGTAAGATATAAATTTGTATAAACACCAGATTTTTGTGATCGAAGTCCTTGGTTATCTTTCATATAAGAAGTATGAGATTGTCCAATGAAGCTTCTCTTTGAACATAATTTTCCTGAGACATTGATATTTTCTTTACAAGAGAAACCATGTACTGGGAAATAATTCTCCACTGACTCTCACATTTTTGCACATCTTGCAAATGAAGACCTTGATTTTCTTTGTTCCAGATGATCTTTTAAAAGATATTTGTATAGCCGTGAATGGCCTTGGAAGATAGAAACAGTGTCTCCCTTCAGAAGATGGGTCAGGTTTCATTACAGCCTTCATAGCAAGGGAAGGAATGCTTGCCCCCATTTGTTAGCCCAAGTCTCCTCCGTTATGCAACAGAACTCATGCATGTGCAGACATCACTCGGTCCTCTTTGTCTCATCCTTTGGGAAATAAGACTTAGAGAACCAGCACAAGACAATATGCTGATTCTTTCTCCACTGCTATTATTGTGAGTCGTATAGGCTTTTGACCCTGACCAAATAATCTTGTGGCTCCTGCCAATATCCATGAAAAAGTGTGTGTGAGGCTAACTTGTAAGCTTGGAAGTAGGGTGCATTTATCTTTCAGGCTACCATAAAAAAAAAATACTGGACTTAGTAGCTTAAATGACATAAATGTGTTTTCTCACAGTTCTGGAAGCCAGAAATCAAAGATGAAGATGCCAGCAGGATTGGTTTCTGGTGAAGCCTTTCACCTTGGCTCACAGATAGTCACCTTCTTGCTTTGTCTTTATATGGCTTTACTCTGTCCATGTGCGCTTTTAGTATCTCTTCCTCTTCTTATAGGGATACCAGTCCTTTTGAATTAGGGCCCTATCCTTATGACCTCATTTAGCGTTAATTACCTCCTCATAGTCCCTGTTTCCTAATATGGTCACATTAGGGGGATAGGGCTTCAACATATGAATTGGGGGCTGGTGGCACAATTCAGTTTAAAATTTCATAGTTCTTGACACCATGTATTTCAAAACATCCTGGTATTGTTTGATACTTCTCTCCATTTTCATTAAAAGATTTTGTGTGTGTGTGTTATATAGATAATTTATATATTGACATTGATTCCACCACACTAGAGACTGTTGCATCAATACTATTTTGGAAAGTGGCAATTATAAATTACAAATTAAGTAATTACAGTAAAATGATACATTAGTCTTAATTTTATAAACAATTTAAATTAATTACAGTGTTTACACTGATAGTCATAACCCACATGTCATGATTAACATATATGATATACCTTACTCTACTCCATGGATCTTACTAGTTACAATATTTATAATTTGAATTCTTTGTAGAGTCTTAGAAGAATCATAGAAGTGAACATAGGGAATCATTGATACTAAGGCTGAGACTATACAATTCTCACAAATTCATGTAAGAATTCACTATTAAGTTTCTAAATTAAAACTTGATATACAGTTCCCTAGTTTAGCAGTTTATTCATTTAACCACTCCCTACTAGATATAATAATCTCCTGCCAACATTAGATGAATTCTCCAATATAACTGTAATAGAAACAGTCTTAGAACTTTCATGGAGAGCATAACATTTCAATGGTTACTGTTACTGTGTGCTGACTGAAAGATCCAGTCCAGCCCATATTCTGCCTCTCTCAACTTGCTTTCGCCATTTTATTCCTCTACCTCCAGCTTCTTTGTATTTTAGGGCCTTTGCATTTGCTGTTGACTCTGACTCAAAAGCTTTTCTCCAGGCTGTTCAGTGCCTGTCTTTCAGTAGTCACTTTTAATCAGTGTCATCTTCTCAGAAGAGGTTCATGTGATCAACCCATATTTCTCTATAGCAACTACATATTCTACAACATACCTCTCTAAAGCAATGACCCTTTATCATATTACTTTTATCTATCACTTATAATATCTCTATCATTTTAATCTGTAAGTATCTTATTTAGGTATTTGTTGGCTGATTTATTAACTTTCTTGTTAAGGTCAGGAAACTTTTATTTTCTGCACTATTATATAACTAGGACACTGTTATATAACTAGGAACAATTCTAGGCATATATTTCTTGAATAAATGAATGAATGTTTTCATTAAATCCTAACAACAACCTTCAAATAGGTATTGATATTGTTTATTTTTAGATAAAGAAAATTACATTCAAAGAAGTTAAGTAAGCTGTTCAAGGTCATGCAAACTGTAAATGCCAGAGCTGTAGTTAAAAGCCATATCAGATTAAGCTTTAGAGGCTGTAGAGTTAACTGCTTGCTTTCAAAAGCCTCCCTCCTTCTGTAAATCAGAACTCAGCTCCTTTTCTTTTTCCCTAGAAAGAATCCACTTTCATCTTGTACCAGTATTGAAAACACGCTCAATCAAATAGTGGACTTTTTCTCACACATCTTGTAGCAAACTAATAAAATATTCTTACAGGCGATTGTCTCCTTTCTTCTTCACTGGATAAAGTTTCTCCTCCTCCACCTCCTCCACCCCCATTCCTTCTATTTATTTTTTAAAATAAATTATTGTTATTGTTATTATTATTATTATTATTAACAGTATATTGGAACTTTCTAGCTTCTCCCTCCAAATTGATACAAATATCCACTGCAGCAATCACCCAGGAGCCCTCCTAAAATCAGAATTTCTTCTCCCATTTCAAGTCCATGTGAGGATTATATAAAAAAAAAAAAAAACTATGTTTTCCTTCAGGCATGTCTTGCCTTGGCACCTTAAACCTCACTTTTAATCCATTAAACCTCTTCATTGTAGCATTCCCTTTACAGAGAGCGTTGACTGAAAAAACAAAAAAGAAAAGAAGTCTTGCTTTGGATAAGTCCATAAGTATACAAGCCAAGGGCAATACAAAGTTTGATGAGGTAATATCTTCTCTATCCATGATAGATATTCTAGATATATTGGGAGGTTTTATGCTGAATATATCCTAGGGTATGCATAATTTTCACATTTAAATGGCACAATCAGGCTTTTGATGAAATAGTTTAATATGGGCCCCGTGAAAATGCACAGTAGTCGATCATCATACCATAGATGATTCCACAATACTTTCTCTTGAACAGTATAGGTTACACATTTTGCCCTTGTTTTTCATTACCCAAAGAAGAGTGTCCATTGTGTGGCTGAAGCTATTTTGAATTAATAGCCGGGTTCTGAATCTTGCCTCCACATAGAAACACTACAGAATAAGATTCGTTTTAGAGAAAATGAAACTCAATAAGAAAAAAAAAAAGAAAACAAGACCAACAAAATGGTACATATATTTATAACCACACAACCAGGCTTATGGCATAATGCATTATAGTTTCACAAACAATCGATACAAATTATTGGATATAAAATTACTTTTTGATGACCACTGTGAAAATACAAGCAGTTCAAGTCATTCCTCACACTATTATTGATTTTACTCTACTTTTTCTATTGCATTTTTAAAGCACTTGATGTCAATTTTTAAGTCTCTAGTCTATAGTGAAATACTAAGCAAATTCATGTACACTGAAATATTTAAGGGACATCAAGTCCCCAAGAAGGGATTCTTGAGAAAACTTTTGTTTTGAATTTCTCATTCCAACAAGCATCCCTTTCTTTTGAAGATACAAAATGTCTTCAAGTCATATTTCTAACAAACAGTTGAGATTATCCCAACATTTTAACACTAGCAGTAATTTCATTTTATCATTTTGTCAATAGATTTTTACTGTTGGGTAGCACTTGCTGACTGAACGGTCACCATGAAGATGATACTGTTGTCTGTCAAACATGAAATCACACATAATTGTCAAACAGACAATGCAGATTTTCTGTATCTTAATTTATCAATTAGCATTTAATATTAATCTAGGATCATTAGAATTAAATGTAGTTGCCTCTGTGACCACATTTTGATAATGCTAATAACTTTCCAGATTCTGAAATTGAGATATGCATGCACAAATTTTATTAGGGAAGGGCCTTCGTTAAAACATCTGGGAAGGAATGAAAGACACAGGATTGGACAAAGGGAGAATTTGTTATGGAGATATAGTAGAGGCCTCAAATGAACCCACTGATTGTTGTGAAGCTGAGAAAATCCTTTGGACAGGGTTTAAATTTAGGAAAGGGAGAGCCCATGAAGTTGTATCACAGCATCAAACACTCTTTAGATATAGGCCAATACAGGAAATGCATATATGATCTCAGGCAAGGCACCTTCTTCAGCCAAAGCCAATTTTCTAGAAAGACAGGTGAAGGAATGAGTGCTTCCATCCTGAAAGAACAACCTAGATACTATTCCTCAGTATGCACTGTAAGTAGTATAGGAATATTTTTGAATCATGAGACCATGCTGCCTAGAATTATCTACATATGAGAGCTTGCCAACTTCCCAACCACTCATATCTTGCCTCTCTTCTGATGCCCACTGCTTTGACAACAATTTCTCCAAATTCTCCTCTGCCCATTCTCTCCCCCATCCCAAGTTTCTGTTTCTATATGAACTTCTGTTTGTTTTTCTACCTATTTCAGCACTACAATTTGATTCCCACATATCCAGTAAAACTAAACAAACCGTCAAGTGAAACAGTGGTTGTTGAACTTTTTACTCAGGTAAACACCAAAAGAATTTTCAAAATTACCATGGGCCTCATACACATTTTTAGACTGATTATTATCATCTACTTTCTTTATATCCTTCCTTCCTTCCCTCCTTCCTTCCTTCTCTTTCATTCTACCCTTTTCTTCTGCCATGACTTAATCCAAGACACTCAAAGCTATGTTAGATGCCTCTCTTCTTGTCCCTCAGTACCCTATATGTTCTTCTGTCATGGCTCTTACCACCCACCTTGTAATTTACGTCTCTGAATCCCATGTCAGACACCAAGATCTCTCAAGTTAAGGGCCATCTAACCTATTCACTGTTATTCACCCTGCCACTAGCATACTGCCTATATGCATCACAAAATATTTACTGGCTACTGAAATTAAGAAAGGTTGCATATGAGAGGAGACAAACTACTTTCAAAGGGTATGTGGGAAATGAACTGGAAGAGAAGAGGGAGGAAGGAATTTCTGGGATTCATTTTTTGAAAGATGACCATAGGCCTATTTCTCCAGAAATACATCTTAAACCAACCACAGTGTTAGTACAACAATATCAAGTTATGATTCTCTGACAAATTTAAAGAACTTATCTTTACTGACAAAATAAAAAGATTACATCCATTTATCCCATTCTCCTTACTCCCAGAAGTGCTGAACTTTCAAATGAGGGAATTCAGTTTGGCCTCTGAGAGTTAAAACCTAATAGATCAGGGTGGTGATAAGCAAATCCAGTACTAACTGAGCACTCTGTCTGTTACAACTCAGCTTGCTTCAGACATTTAGAGCAGTTAATCCTGTGGTTAAAAAAATTCTAAATTTGCTACATCATTTGGGCTGTGTCTATAAAATGTAAATACATCCGGTTGATTGAAGTGCCCAGATGTTTTGGTGTGATATGAAGATATCCTTGGACTACCAAGTACTTCCCAGTAACAATTGTACTTTAAATAGCTGATAGAATTATTTTATTGTTGACAGCTCTTGAACCTAATTTGGGTGGAATCTTGTTTTCTTAGTATAAAACTGTCTGCAGATTCTTTTTTTTTTTTTTTTTTTTTTTTTTGCAGAATACAATAAAATACACTCATGCCTCCAGCTGCTTCTTATTGAAACTGTTTGTAAGGTCTGCAGACATAAAACTTTCATATACACACTGGCTATGAGGCTACCAGAATTCTTTTTTTTTTTTTTTTATCTCTGCCACTGACCAGTTTAGTGACCCTGAACAAATCATTCTATGACTCTGGCCTCAGTTCTTTCACCTATAAAATTCAGACACTAGTGAGGTGATAACCAAGGTCTTTTCAGCTCAAATATTCCATGACCTAATAATTTTAAACCCCATCTAAAAAAAGATATTGTGACATTCTTAACTGAGCAAAACATTTACTTGTGTCATGGATTTTGATTCTCCCAAAGATGAAGGAAGACGCCACTGGTCTGCTTTTAACCTCCTCCGGGCCTCTGCAGTACAACATAACCTGTTCTAGGGCTTACAGACTTTGCCTCTCATCTTCAGTAGCTTCCTAAATTTGATTAAATTAAAGGTAAATAGGGAATGGATTGTTCATATCCTTTATTCTTTCTATGTACTTCTCCTTGCTCATTTCAATTCCAGCATCCATCATTTTCTTATAAGCATAATTGGGAAGTAAGAATATTTTCGCTCAGAGACACATATCTGAGCTATCATGTTGGCAACAATAATAACTGCTAGCATTTATGAAGCAAAGATTATGTGTCAGACATTTTGTAAAATAACAACCCTATGAAATGTAAATTATTATCTCCATTTTTACTGATGAACAATCTTAGTCCCAGAGGAACATGTAAATGCTGGTAAGTAACAGGTCAGAATGAGAAACTATTTGAAGACTTTTAATGTCTCTGTAATACTGTTTCTAAAGGGAGAACAGAATCTAGGGTTAATGAACAAGAGTTTTTTTTCTGCGTGAAATTTCTTAAACCTAATCTGGCTCCCTCGTAGAAGTCAAGAGTAGAATCCAGAAAGAGACAAAATCCTCATATGAACCAACTACTTTTTTGTTATTGTCCACATACCTTTTGCTAGTGCTCTGCCTTTGTATTAGTGACACTACATCTATTATTTATGATGTTAACACCTCTTTCTACTGGGAACAGCCAAAGAAAAAAGGGGCATAGGATCAGGGAATATAGGAGTTGCAGCATTACTATCAATAAAGTGGCCATAAAATTTCATCGCGAATCACTAGCAATCATTTTAAGAATGTAGTTTAATTTTCTGAAGCAAAATTTATTGATATATCCAGAAGTGTACCATCGGTTATACTCCTTAGGGCAGTTTTATTTTAGAATGAAGTCCATTTATAGTAAAGCAATGTGTGGGAAGTCTACATTTGATAAAAATCTCAAAAAAAGTAGTCAGGGGTGGAGGGACAAGAAATGGACTGGTTCTGGATTAGGGCAGGTTTTCTAAATTATCATTAAAGTTAATGGTAACAGAGCACTGAGCCAGTCCTCAGTTAAGATCAGAAAACCCTTTTTTAATTGGAACATTATTTGTCTGACTTCTTGAGGAGAAAGTGATACATAGCTATATGAGGGAAGCACAACTTTGTTTTCATGAAATCTCTCTACTGAAAGAGAACCAGGGACAAGATGAAGGCTGATTTCTTAGTAGCCCTCTACTTGAATTGGAAAAATGAAAAAGATTTATCACACATTACAGGGAGTCTTCAAGTCCCAGGTTCCTTAGTCACAGTTTCCTTTTCTTTAAAGTACCCTTTTCTGTTGGCATATTAAGATTTTCTTTATGTTTTTACCTGGTTTGAGGACAAGTTCTGAATAGAGTCTATGATACCTTCATACATTGTTTTTGACTGAACACAGTTTAGAGCAAGCAGTCAAAACAAATCACTTGGCCATAGACTAAGTCTGTGTGGTAAGAATAACTGGTTCTTGATATGGACAATTCTGGAGGTTTAGTTCACAAAATACAATTGACTAAGGAAGGCCATCTTGAGATCATGGCTAAAATAATCAGTGAAAGCCAGTTATGACATAGCAGTTAAAGTGAACATTGATTGTCTTTATACCACATTTTATGACTAATATTTTGGCTCAGCCATTTTGTAACCATATATATGCTGATGTATCAAAAAATGTTGAACTTCCATCTTGTTGTTTTTTTTTTTTAAGTAATGAACCTAATAATGTTCAAAATACATCAGGGATGGTGTCACTATAAGGAATTTGTTATGTGAAAAGATCCCAAAAGGTTAGTAACAGAGTAAAGCTTGAGGTAACGGCTAGATGAGGTTGCCAGGGATGGACAAAGAGTGTCTTATGCACATTACTGCATCATGAAAAATAACAACACAGGGTATTAGACACTTAGAGATCTATAACTAACCATTCAGACTATGCCAAACAAGTCCCAATAAAATACACTAATTCAAGGTAAAGAATGATCTTTGGAATCAGAAGGTGTCTTTAAGTCCTATCCCTACTGGTTTTAACATGTGAGATTTTACATAAGCCACATAATCTCTCTGACCTTCAGTTTCCTCATCTGAAAAATAGAATAATATCTACCTTGAAAGGGGAACTTATTCTAAGGATTAAACATGATATTCATAAAGCATAACGTATGATAACTGACATCAAGCAAGCCTCTAATTAAAGTACATATTCGATAGGAGATGTATAATAAATAGCTTCAATGACATGATTATCTTGCATTACTGAAAAAAGGAATGTAAAACTAGGACAAGATCCCTTCTAAGATTATACTACAGCTGGGAAGAACCAAAACGGGGTAACCTTTAGTCAGTTGGACTGTTATAGAATGGGTTTATACTAATCAGTTGCTGGCCTAGATTACACGGGAAATATTGATGTGGTATGGAAAATTCCTTTGGGGGTCAGCCAAAATCTGCAATTTAAGCCATGGAAGAATTTTTATGATAACTGTGGTGGTACTAGTGGTGAATGATGAGACTGATGATAATAGTACCTTCTATTTATTAACTACTTACTATGTTCCAGTTCCTTTTCTAAGTGTATGATGTGAATTAGCTCATTAATAATCACAAGAAACCTAAGTGTTAGAGATTAAAATTATTTCTTATCTACATACGAGGAAAGAAAAATTCTGAGAGGTTCAGTTACTTTTTCAAGTTCTCATGGCTAGGAAGTGTTAGAATTAGAACTTGAACCCATTAGTTTGGTAACAGAGCTTACATTCTTAAAAATGACATATATGTGCTGCCTCCAAGAATTATCCTAAAGTCATCTGCTCTCTATCCTTTTCCATCATCTACATATTTAACCATAAGCAAATCCTGGTAGTTTTAACTTGCATTTTCAGCTGATTTCTGAGGTTAATGTCATATACAAAGACTTCTGAAATTGCCTCCTATTGATAGCCTTACCTCCTTTCTTGTTGCCTAAAAGAAGAATGTTCATTACTAATATCATAACTAATTATCACTTATCAAGGTCAGTCAGAAGAAGAAGAATCTCCTCGCAGGGAAACTGCAGGGAGAAATTTCACTATAAACTTAGATATGACACTGATGAAAGTTTTATTAGGGAATACTGGGGTTGAGAAAGTGTAATCCAATTAAGATAATTATTCCTTAGAAACCATTGTTTTCTTCTAACCTCTTCTCCATCCTTCTCAATTGACTACTTTATTCTACATACTCTTCCTTGATTCTGCTAAGATTACACCTAAGGGAAGAAAATGTTAGAGATTAAGAGGTACAGTGTCACATGACTGGTACAGTTCTAATCTGTTATTAGAGCCTTTTTGATATCAGTAGAAAACTGCCATCACTTAACTCTAGTTGAACATTTTCTCCTTCAGGAGAGATCTTCTACTGAAGCTCCCTCAATGCAGAGCACAGCCTCTTCTCTGAATGGCCACGTATGATTCTTTTTTAGGCTCAAGATTGTAATGTCCCACCAGTCTTTGGAGTATTCTTTGCCGTTTCAAACAGTTATCTTTAGCAAAGTTCATTCATTTCAGGATAGCCTAAGGCTAGAGGCCTTTTGTGTGGCCCAAATTTGGTGTAAGTGGAGCTTTCCCTTGATAAAATTTCCCTAATGTGTCTTTCGTCCACCAGAGAGGTGTTCTTTTTAATAGTTATCTGTAAAATATCAATGACTATGCCTTTCAAACCTAGAAGCATTTCAGAAGTTCTATAATTTGTCTCCTCAAAATCTAACATAGTTTGAAGTGAAGTGGACGTAACCTCTTCCAACTAAACCATTGTGAGAACCCAAAATAAACACAGCACAAAAATAAATCTCCTTCGAAAGGCTCTTCTCAACTGGCTTCTTCAGCCTCCTCCTTGTATGGCCTTTAGTTATCTCTATATGTAATGGACTAAGTTGCCAAAGGGAAGAAACTATATATTTTGCACAATGTACACAAGGTTCTTCTAAACCAGTAAGCAAACTATGCATTAGGAAGATATAAGAATACAACCATGATCGCTTGCTATTTTATATGAATTTAGCTGTGTCTATGAATTTAGCTGTGTCTATAAACTCTAATCTCAATGTCTACTCCCAGTGGGGTTCAGCCCTATCACTTGGTCCCTGTTTTTGATGTTCTCTACTAAATTTTCACTAACATAAATTCCATCTTCCCACCTCCTTTCTTGATTTGGAAAAAAAAACACATATATTGGAAAGAATATAGATTCAGAGTTTAACAGTTTGGTGATATCATACTTTCTTTGGAAAAGTTACTTTACTTCTCTTAGATTTAGAACTTATCTATTAAAGCCTACAATGCTGATATTCTCTCTCTAGATTCTAGTTGCTCTGTTCCCTAACTCCATTTCAGGCATTTTTCCAAGTCAAAAACAAATTAATACTACAGGATACCAACACAATTATTCTTACATGCCCAACCTTCAGAATTAAGAGTCTGAGAAGGGGCTAGAAAATGATAGCAGTTTTATATGATAAAATCTATGTGTTTTCTCCAAAATTATGAAAAATTGACTCATGGCCATAAACAATATAAAGGGGTGGAATCTAGAAACAAACAAAAGAGAAAACATTCACATAATGTTTACTACCCACCTATTATTTAACTTCTTGAATAAAAATCTCATTTGAAAATACCAAAACACAATTTCTATAAATGTCCATTTCAGTAATATTACATGAAAATGTAGCATGCATTTTATTCCAAGTTGAAATTTATTTACCATCTTGTAGATAAATCCTTTGCACAGAAATATTAGGAGTGCGAAATTTATTTGTTAAATTACATACTCTAAATAATTTTCTTTAAACATTTATATATATAAAGCAATATGCAATTGGGGTGAGACTTCATTTTGTATTTATCAACAACCATATATCTCTCAGATTTAATTAGTGTTGTTACTTATAGTCACAGGTTACTGAACCAAGCAAATAACTGAAAGGCATACCTTTTCATTTAGCTAGCTAGAGCAGTTGCTTTAATATAAGCCCACCTCCTTTACTTCTGTAAAGTGCAAAGATCCATCTTTCTTGTTTTTGCTACCTGTTTCATTTCATACAGAGGTTTCATGTTTGCATCCTAATTTTCTAACCTTGAGTGCTGGGGTCTTCCATATATTTAATGAAGTCGGCTAATAAATCTCAGTTCTCCTCGAGTAAGCAATCCTGCTGCAGACTCAGCTCTCTCTCCCTTGACTTTCCTAAAACCAAATAAGATTTGTGCTCTGACAGGGTGAGCATTTACTTTATCAGAAAGCATATTAGGGTGGGCATGTCTCAGCATAATGGGCACCAGAATCAGAGAGGATGACTAATTTGTTCTGCTATTAAGCGGATAATAAAATGATTTAGGCATGTAGATATGAAACAGCCAGCACTTTAGGAATTATATGTAGCATATTTCATCTTAAATCTGACCAAGTCCAAGAATCTTTTATGTATTAAGTGACATTTACAGGAAAGGCAAGGCTTTACCCAGAACTTAGAAATGTTTACCTAAGATGAGTTAAAAAGATACTAAGAATTATTTAAGGGTAGTGTCAGTTATATGCATTTTGTAAATTTTGTTTTATACTAGCCTAGCTTTAGTCAATTTCTTCCATGCTTAAAGGTATTTAGAGTAGCACAATGTCAGAGAACCTATGTAATACAAGCAATTTAAAAATATTTATTAGAATTCTATTTTAAATAGTAACTTACTGAGCAACAAGATAATTATTAATGTGTTGGCATGTATGTGGGTTTATGTACATACAGAAAATACTAACTAACCCCTAAAGATCTGGTTTATGCTTATGAGACATATAGTCTGTGCTAGGACTGTAAATTAGTGCAATCTCTTGAAACAACTTGAAAATATATATCAAGAGCCTTAAAAATGCAAACATTTTTTGAAGAGGCAATTCTGTTTTGGAAGTCCAAGTAAATATCCTGAAAAATCATCAATGACCTTTAGGCTAAGATGTTCATCACAGCACAATTTATAGTTAGAATTCTGAAAATATTCAAAATATTTAACCAAGGAAGCATAATTAAATTAGCTTTTATAATATCATGCTATCATTAAAAATTATATTTTCAAAGCTTTAATTGCATACAGAGAAATACATTCACTAGCAAAATGAAAAGTCAGATAAATTGTAGATTTGTGTATTTGTGTATATATATATATACACAAACACATATATATACAAATACAAATACACATATATACACATAAATGTATATATATATGTGTGTGTGTATCCTATATCCTATGTGTATATATATGTGTGTATATATGTATGTGTCTATATCCTATATATATCCCGTGTATATATATATATGTGTGTGTGTATATATCCTATATATCCTGTATATATATGTGTGTGTATGCATGTATATATGTGTATATATACAAATACACATATAACACATATATACACATAATGTATGTGTGTGTGTGTGTGTGTGAATCCTATGGAAGCAATATGAAAACCTAGCTTTTAAAAATGATTACATTGTTTTCTGGATGGGAAAAGTTTATTCTCTTCTTTAAAGATTTTAGCATTTTATAAGTTATGATGAAAATGTGTCTCTTTTGCAATAAAAAACAGTAAAACTAACCATTAGTGAGTTAATTAGAATGGACAATGACCTTTACTAATCACACGAAATCAAAATATTTACTAGTACTTTCATGGGGCGCCTGGGTGGCTCAGTCAGTTGAACGTCCGACTTCAGCTCAGATCATGATCTCACAGTTCATGGGTTCAAGCCCCGCGTCGGGCTCTGTGCTGGCAGCTCAGAGCCTGGAGCCTGCTTCCGATTCTGTGTGTCCCTCTCTTTCTGCCCCTCCCCTGCTCATGATCTGTCTCTCTCTGTCTCTCAAAAATAAATAAATGTCAAAAAAAATTTACTAATACTTTCAAAGACCTTTCTGAAAAATGACCAGTTACGCAGACTGGAAAGGTCATAATTCTAGAAAAATGGTTTGGGGGTGCCTGGGTGGCTCAGTCAGTTAAGCATCTGACTTCGGCTCAGGTCATGATCTCATGGTTCTGGGTTCAAGCCCCATGTCCAGCTCTGTGCTGACAGCTCAGAGCCTGGGGCCTGCTTTGGTTTCTGTGTCTCCCTCTCTCTGCCCCTACCCTGCTCACAGTATTTCTGTTTCTCTCTCTCAAAAATAAATAAACATTTTTTAAAAATTAAAAAAATAGAAAAAATGTTTGAAAATTATAAGTAATTTAGGAGACTTAACTTAAAATCTACTTTAGATGCATTTATGCTACTTATAAGAAGTTTTATAAAGAGCTAACATTTACTGTTTCAAGAACAAAATAGTTAGACTTTTAATTTAAAAATGTCCAGGGATTTTTTTCTTTAGTTTTCAGATGGTTGTTTATCACTGGGAATGTAATTATTGTCTTTGTGTATAAAGTATGGTGGTTTCAAAGCAGCCTATAGGGTCAAAAAAGAATCAACATTCATCCATATTCCTTATGAATTATGATTTTGGAAGAAACCAAATCATGACTTTTGTACAAATATATATATATATATTTTTTTAATTTTTTAATTTTATTTAAATCCAAGTTAGTTAACATATAGTGTGATATGGTCATTCTAATTTTTAGTTTTTAAATTTTATTTAAAGACTTTTGTACAAATATAAAAAGAACCATGTCAAATATTTTCTTCAACTTATTAATTAATAAGAGAAGTAATAGCCTGTTAAGACTGGTTCAAATGAAAATTTGACTTGGGGATAATATTCTGTCTTGGACAGAACTTATTTTAATTTCTATGGTCAGGTATCATGTGCAGTGTGACCTGTTTTCCACAGCTTATGCTCTAATGTCCAAATAGTTTAAAATACACTGGACAACAAATAGTCATTCAAAGAATTCAATAATACCCTACAGTCTCTTTTGGCCAATTTCAAATCCTCAACAATTCTTCCTGACAGCCTCAAGTATTATTTCTCATTAATTTAGGTGGCAACATTAAATTTTTCAGGTAACAAAAAAAAAATGCACTTTATATCAGAACCAACATTAATCTCCCCCAGAAAGGTATTTGGGCATCATCTTCCATAGATCATATACCTATTCATCACCAAGCCTGTCTCCAGGTTACTGCCTTCAACTTTTTCCCTTCTCTATAATTAAAGGTATATAGCACCTGATTTAAATAATTGCCTGAGGAATTTGCCAAAGTCCTCCATAAGGGTCTAGAATTAAAGCATAGAGTGTGTATAGGGAACCAAAGAAGACCCAAAATAGCCAAAGCAATCCTGAAAAGGAACAAAACTGGAAGTCTCCCAATCCCAGATAACAAGATATATGATAGAGCTGTAGTAATCAAAACAGTATGATACTGGCCCGAAAACAGACACATAGATCAATGGAACAGAATAGAAGCATAGAAATAAACCCACATCTGTACAGTCCATAAATCTGTAACCGAGGAAGAAGAATATACAGTGGGGAAAAGACAGTCTTTTCAATAAATGGTGCCACTAAACTCGACAGCTACATGCAAAAGAATGAAAATGGACTCCTTTTAACACCATTAACAAAAATAAACTCAAAATGGATTAAAGACCTAAATATAAAACCTAAAACCAGAAAAATCTTAGAAGAGAACATAGCCAGTAATTTTTCTGACATCAGCCATAGCGTTTTTTTCTAGGTAAATCTCCACAGGCAAGAGAAATAAAAGCAAAAATAAACTATTGGGACTATATCAAAATAGAAAGCTTTTGCACAGGGGAAAAAAAACTATCAAGAAAACAAAAAGCTTACTAAAGGGGAGAAGATGTTTGCAAATAATATATCTGATAAGGAGTTAATGTCCAAAATATATAAGGAACTTGTATGACTCAAAACCAACCAAACAAACAAAAAACCTGATTTAAAAATGGGCAGAGGACCTGAATAGACATTTTCCAGAGAAGAACACATATGGCCAACAGACATATGGAAAGATGCTCAACATCACTCATCATCAAGGGAATGCAAATAAAAACCACAATGAGATATCACCTCACAGCTGTCTGAATGGCCAAAACCAAAAACACAAGAAATAATAAGCATTAGCAAGGATGGGGAGAAAAAGAAACCCTGAAAACTGTTTATGGGAATGTAAATTGGTGCAGCCACTATGGAAAAAAAGGATGGAGTTTCCTCAAAAAATTAAAAATATAAATACCATATGATACAATAATTCCACTCTTGGGTATTTACCCAGATAAAACACTAAACTGAAAAGGTATATGCACCCTATGTTTACTGCAGCATTATTTACAATAACCAAGACCTTGAAGCAACCTAAGTGTCCACCAACAGATCAATGGATAAAGAAGACGTAGTATATACATAGGAATATCGCACAATGGAATATTGCACATCCATAAAAAAAGAATGAGATTGTGCTATTTGAGATAACATGGATGGACCTGGAGGGTCTTATGCTAAATAAGGTAGACTGAGAAGGACAAACACCATATGATTCTACTCAAATGGAATCTAAAAAAAGTGAGTAAATAAACAAAAGGGAGAAAGAGAACTATACACAGAACAAAGTAATGATTGCCAGAGGTGGCAGGGAGGGAGTTGGAAAAAAAATGGGTGAGGAGAGGAGGGAGATAGTCATGAGAATAAAAACAGAGAATAAGGAATATTGATATTGCAATAGTGATGTAATGGGACAGATGGTAGCTATACTTACGGTGCACATAGCATAATATATAAACTTGTCAAATCACTGAGTTATACACCTGAAAGTAATGTAACATTGTGTGTCAACTAAACTAAAATGAAAAGAAAAAAAGGATAAAAAAGCATAATATAAGAAGAATAAAGTCATTTGATTCACACACCCACACACACACAAATGCAGCACAGATTGCGATTCGGAGGGTGTCTGCTATACTGGTTGGCATATAGTACATGCCAAATAAACATTAAGGATATGAAAAACAGAAGACACTTTGTATGAGGATACCTTGATCCCTTAGCAGATAGTGTAGAGTTGGAAACTGAGAATAAATTTCTTCACCTTAGTTGGTGAGGGTAACACTATTCCAAGACATTATTTGATTGTTGGGAAAGGTGCCACTTAGAAACAAGAAAGGATACTCTAATATAAAGGAGAACCAAAGAAGAGTAAACTTATTTCAAGGTTGAGATTTTTACCAAAAATAATCCCTGCTACAGGACAAGTTCCCATTAATTCCAAACTTTCCCATTTAAGCTAGGAAAAATTAGGAGCAACTTTCTCAAAAAAAAGGGGCCACTAAAAATAATATAGCATGGAGGTGGATGAGAGAGCTTGTTAAAAGTATGTAATCACTTTGAGGTAAGAATGTCTAGAATGACAGGGGCTCCTAGGTGGCTCAGTCCTTTAAGCATCTGACCCTTGATTTTGGCTCAAGTCATGATCTCACGGTCCCTGAGTTCAAAGTCTGTGTTGGGCTCTGTGCTGACAGTGTAGAGCCTGATGTAGGATTCTCTCCCCCTCTTTCTCTCTCGCTCTCAAAATAAATAAACATTTTTTAAAGGACTGTCCACAATGACAAAAAATGCTAGAAGAAACACCTTCCTTTTCTTTGGGAGCAGAAAGAGCTGTGGTGCACTGTTAGTGAATGTGTGGCCAAGGTGGAACAGAGACAGAATTTGTTAGTGTAACATCAAACAGATTTACTCTAACAGTGGCCATCAATAGTAATATGAGTATATTAGCATACCAGGAGTGAGGGAAAACAGCAGCAAAACCAGCAGTATCGATATTGAGAAATCATGGAAAAGTGGTCTATTTTTTCTTGCAAGCATTCCAAATAAAATTGTGAATGTAAAACTGGACAAATCAAAGATTCTGGTCTATAGGGAAGCAACTAGTCCAATGTTTTTTAATGGTATGGATCCTCGTCAAAAATCTCTATGATTAGGCCCAAATTTTAATTTTCCCAGTGCGTAGGAGTATCTAGGGGTAGAAGAGCTATGTGCATCTTCTTAGATGCTCTCCCTGGCCTACTCAGTTAAAATGACGGGACCTGAGTATTTATAGTGACAAGAGCAAAAACGCACAGCAAACCAACGCAGCTGGGCCACAGATGCTATCCAAACAATTGCATGAAAGCTTTAAGTGCTTATGGTGGTTTCTATTGCGACAGAAAACTAGCCATCATCCCAGGGTCACTAAGCCTCCTAAGTTGTAGGAGAAGGAAATCAGGCTGGAACCCTGGAAAACTGCTCATTAAAATCAAATCATGTTAATGGTGCATGAATAAATGCATGTGTTGATTGTTGAGTGCTTTAAATGCCAACTCATATTCTTTTATTTTCATGGAGACATATGAATTTCCAGTGGGTATGGTTACACACTCTCCCTGCATCAACTGTGTAACATTGACTTCTTTCATCTTACATTTAAAAAACATACATTGGTAAAGAACTATAAGCCAGGATCATTTTTATATTCACCAGATGTTGAGGCAAAAAATACTGTCTGAAATACTTGCTAATATCACCAGCTTTGTTCCCCCTCTAGTACACATAAGCTGTTTCTTCATAGAGTAAAACTCTGCTAAATACAAAGACTTCTTAACATGATAGGATTTTCATAAATTCCCAGTAAGTTGAAAATCACAATGTTATCTTTCACTAGGAATATGCAGCATTTCCTGAACATACATGTACAAAGCCAATCAAATCATCCTGGTATTTCTGATATTTTTAAGTCACATATTTAACAAATATCCTCTTCAAATATCCTTTCAAGATATTTTAAATTTATCATTAGGAAATACTAGTTAAGCAATTCTCTTCTAATCATGCCACTTTCTTTAGGATCCTCCAGGAAATTCTTGGCAAAATTCCATATAACATGACTCGTCTCATGCATCTAACCTTATGTATCATGTTCTCTCACTGTGAATCCATATTGCTTCTTTCATACTTTAAAAAAAAAAAAAAAAAAAAAAAAACAGGGGCGCCTGGGTGGCTCAGTCAGTTAAGCATCTGACTTCAGCTCAGGTCATGACCTCACGGTTTGTGGGTTCGAGCCCTGCATCGGGCTCTGTGCTGACAGCTCAGAGCCTGGAACCTGCTTCAGATTCTGTGTCTCCCTCTCTCTCTCTGCCCCTCCCCCACTCATGCTCTGTTTCTCACTTTATCAATAATAAACATAAAAAAATTTTTAAAAAACATTAACATCTTAGAGGAAGCATAGAGTGGCCAATCTCATCCTGCTCTGACATACATTCTGTTTTTTTAGCACTGCTCTATAAAGCATTTACTAACATGCCTTTGTTTATAGCTTCTCTTATAATAGTTCCCTAAGTCACTTCACTGTAATAACAATTCTTTGATGAGTACATGTTTAATGCATTTTGAAGAAGAAAGAGGGGAAACAAGAAAGTTAGAAAAGGAAAAGAGAAAATAAAGAACTCATTTGCTCTTTTTATCTCCATAGAAGCCAAAACACCAGAGATATTATTTTTTCAAAACTCCCAACATGTAGGACAGATGTGGCAAGAAGGCATGTTTTGGTTACTGTGAATAATGCTGCAATGAATATTCATATACAAGTTTTTGGGTGCATGTATATCTTCGTTTCTTTTGGGTATATGCCCAGGAATAGAATTTCTGTCATAAAGCAACTTAGTGTTTAACTTTTTGAGGAACAACTGGACTGTTTTCCAAAGTGGTTGCATCATTTTACATGCTGGTTAGAAATGTATGAGGGTTCCAACTTCTTCATATTCTTGCCAACACTTGTTATTATTTATCTTTTTTATTTATAACTATTGTGTGGGAAGGTGTATCTCATTGTGGTTTTGATTTGCATTTTCCTGATAGCTGATGATATGGATCCTTTTTTCATGGGCTTATTGAACATTTGTGTATCTTTTTAGGGAAACATCTATTCAGAAAATTTGCCCATTATATAACTGGGTTATTAAACTAGAAGTGCTCTTGATACACCTTGGATACAAATCCTTTATCAGATATATGATTTGCAAATATTTTCTCCCATTCTGTGTGTTGGCTTTTCACATTCTTCATGGTATCCTTTGAAGCATAAAGGTTTTTAATTTTGATGATCAAATTACCAATTTCATTTCTTTGCTTATACTTTTGATGTCATTTCTAAAAAAGGCTTTGCCTAATCCAAGGTCATTAAGATTTACTCTTATGGTTTCCTCTAAAAATGTTATAGTTTATTAGTTATATATGATTTTTAAAGTATCAGGTTTTGAAAATACTATTCTTTTCTCCATCGAACTGTCTTGACATCCTTGTCAAAAATCAATTGACTGTAAGGCTCTGACAGGAAAATGGTGGAGTAGGAAGCTCCAAAACTCCATCCCTCTAATAAAGCAGTGAACAATCTTGCAACACCTGTCAAAATCATTTTTTTTCCAAACTCTAGAATCACATCCAATGCCTTGGAGAGGTGCACACTCACTTTATGACGGCAGTGGTTTTAATGTTTCTTCGACTATCCTATTTTCTGATTTCTCTGTTAAGCTATCTGCCTCTGTTGATATCATAGGGAGCTCTGAGCCTCCACTGAGTGCTGGCCGATTACTCTGGTTATTGTTTGACAATACCCTGGGGCCATAAATTGCTCCATAGTCTGATCCTACTAAATTTGTGTCTCTATTAAATTTGTTTGAGGCCAATCTAAGAGGTTTGTTCTTATGCCGGGAGGGCTTATTTTTCCCTGGTTCTCTCTGCTAAACTTATTGCTCAACTAAGTGTTAGGTTAATGCTCTTATGGAGTAAGTTTCCTCTTAACTGCTTGGTACCCAAATCTCCATTTCTTTTTTTCAATGAAGCCCTTAAATTTGAACTTCCTCAACTCTCTTCCAAATAATGTCAGTTACATTAGGAAAAGCTTCATAGTTCTCTGTTCTTAAGGCTGTCTCTGTGCTTTTGTCAAAACCTCTGCCACTGTTCCTGAGCTAGAGATTGGAAAAGTGGTCTGCTTCTCTTGCAGTGATACCTCTTTTCTATCTGCATTGCACTGAGAAGGGCAGTAACATTTAGTCCCCTCCACTTGATTCTCAAAATGTAGAAACTCCTCCCTACAAATGAGCTTGGGAGTGGGTGATTGGGATCTTGGTGTTTGGGCATGTGGCCCCTAGCACAGAACTTTCACCCCGCAAGTGAAAGCTGAGTGAAGGGAGAGAGTCCCACACGTCTCAGTAGCTTCTCTCTGGAATAGAACTTCTGAAACATGCAACTGTGAGAATGTAGGAAGTGTTTGTAGTCTACCTTTCATGGGGAGATTACAGAGACCTCAACTTAGAATTAAGAAGAGCAGGAATACTGTGTTCTTGGCTGCATCCACCAAGGGTGAGCTTCCATCACGCTAAATTGGGCAGGAGAGGAATGGAGGGTGTTAAGGGAAGTGAGTCCTGGCTCAACAGCCACAGACTTTCATTGCCCTTATTAATATTTATTTAATTTCCTAGAATAAATGTTTCTTATTTAATGTCCTTTAGACAATTTCCAGAGACTTTAAATTGCTTTTGTAATAATTTTAACCAGTATGGTTATTTTGGGGAGTGGGTCTGTGAAGTTTCTCGGACTGCCATTCAAGAATTTGTGTCCATACAAATGCTTTTATCTAATTGGCTTACAGTAAGTTGGATGTTGACTCATCAATTATGCTGATTAAGTCAGAGTGTGGCAATCACAGTCGATGTAAAAGGCTATGCTTTTTATACAGAACAGTAGCACCATTGGAATTTGTAGCCCCTAGCTTTAACGCATTCATTCATTTGACCATTTTTTTCCTGAAATATCATCTATGAAAGTAATGGGATTTGCATGTGGAAATACTAAGGATGAATAAAAATAATCATGATTTTGGGAGAACTTACACTCTGATACTAAACAGAAACAAATAAAAAAAGGAAGTGGCTCCAGATAAACAAACAAAAAAGTATAGTACAAGGAAGAGGAGTTTAGAATTGTTTGGAATCATCTAGAAAATTTCCAGGACATGAAAGAATCAGAGGAATTTGAAAAGAGAATCCAGGAATGTGTTAATTATATAGTAAGACTGATTTTTTAAAATATATATATATATTATTTATTGTCAAGTTAGCTAACATACAGTGTATATATTGTGCTCTTAGTTTTAGGGGTACATGCCAGTGATTCATTGCTTACATACAACATCCAGTGCTCATCCCAACAGGTGCCCTTCTCAATGCGCATCACCCATTCTCCCTTCTCCATTCCCCCACATCAACTCTCAGTTTGTTCTCTGTATTCAAGAGTGTCTTATGCTTCGCTTTCCTCTCTGTTTGAAACTATTTTTCCCCTTCCCTCCCGCCATGGTCTTCTGTTAAGTTTCTCAAGTTCCACATATGAGTGAAAACATATAATAATCTGTCTTTCTCTGACTGATTTATTCAGGTACCATAATACCCTCCATTCACATTGTTCCAAATGGCAAGAATTCATTGTTTCTAATTTCCAAGTTGCATTCCATTGTATATATAAACCACATCTTCTTTATACATTCATCAGTTAATGGACCTTTGGGCTCTTTCCATAATTTGGCTATTGTTGAAAATGCTGCTATAAACATTGGGATACATGTGTCCCTATGAATCAGTCTCCTGCATCCTTTGGATAGATTCCTAGCAGTGCTATTGCTGGGTGATAGGGTAGTTCTATTGTTAATTTTTTGAGGAACCTCCACACTGTTTTCCAGAGCATCTGCACCAGTTTGCATTCTCACCAACAGTGCAAGAGGGTTCCCATTTCTCCACATCCTCACTAACATCAGTGTTTCCTGAGCTGTTAATTTTAGCCACTCTACAGTAAGACTGATTTCAAAGGAGAAAGATTTTACATTGTTAATAAAAATGCAATCCCATTGAGAAAAGATTTTGTTAAGTTAGGTTATTTGACTTGAAACATGCCTAAGAGCTTTCAACCAGGATTGAGGAAATCTGGCAGTTGGGTTTACATATACTAGTGGCTGATGATGAAAGAAAAGAGTGTAGTTCTGGTGAAAAATTTTGGATGAATAAACCATGAAGTTTAGGCAGGCAAGGGAATCAACTGAAGACAGAATCAGAGTCATGAATTAGTAGAATGGAATGTGACTGCTGAGTGCTGAGTAACAAGAAACAACAACAAAAATATTGCCTAAGGGACATCTGGGTGGCTCAGTCACTTAAGCGTCAGACTCTTGATTTCAGCTCAAGTCATGATCTCTGGTTTGTGGGTCTGAGCTCCATGTGGGACTCTTCACTGACAGCATGGAGCCTGCTTGGGATTCTCTCTCTCTCTATCTCTCTCTCTCTCTCTTTGCTCCTCTTCTGCTCACTTGCTCTCTCTCCCAAAATAAATAAATAAATAATTTTTAAAAAATATATTAAGTTAAAAAAAATGAGATATTTAGGGATGGAAATGTTTAAAAAAAGGAAAAGGGAAAAAAGAACCCTGGGCACCTCCTAATATTATTTCTTGTCCTATTAAGTAGGCATTATTTTAGCTATTACAAAACAGTAATATAAAAGCCTATAGATTTACATTAAAAGACTTGATTGTGTGTTTTGGAAATGGGAAAGACTCAGAATTTTAAATAACGACAAAGCCTATGTTTTAACCATGGTTTTAAGTAATGATTAAAGTCCCTGAAATTGAATTTTTTAAATTCAGTGGCTGCAAAATGAATTGTTAGGAAAATAGGATATCTGAGATCTTTTGTAGCTCTGTTCCTCTCTAACCTTGACTATGAACTCAGGTGATTACCAGAGACAACAAAAGGGATGAAGATATTATTACAGATAACAAGTCATTAGTCTGAAAGGAAGACACTGGAGTGCTGGCAACGTGACTGGTGTGCATCAAATAACAGTAAAGATCGAGTATAGGGAAGAAATAGAGAAGATGCTAGGATATGGTGACCAGAGAAACACTAGGAAGAACAACCTAATGGAATAAAGCACAAGATTCAGATTAAAAAACACAAATTCACATCTTGGTTCCATTATCCATTACTACAATCTAGCACGGTAATTTTGTGCATGATAGTAGTTTTTCTGAATCTCATTGGTGCTTGGAACTACCCTCTACCCTGTAGAGGATTTAGGAAACTTAATAATGTAAATACATGCCAATAATATTTCTGAGAAAGAGATTTCTACATAAGCAGAGTATTTTTATTGTAATAACTGAAAATATTCATAATATTTTCCTCAGAAAAATAATTTCTTTAAGATTAAGTTTATCCAATTTACCCAATTCACTTTGTCATTTTATTTGCCCAAATTAATATATATATATATAACTAAAAATATCTGTTTATTAAAATTGCAGACTTCACCTCCTCACCACCCATTATTCTGATTCAAGACATTTAGAGTTCATTTCAAATATGTATTTTTTAAGTTCTGGAGTGATTCTGATGTAAGAAGTCTGAGAATCACATCTTGAGAAATACTGCTTAATGTCTTGATTTGGAAATGTAATTAACTGCACGTTAGATTCATGTGGAAAACTTAAAAAAACTACTGAAGTCTGGGCCCGCATCATAACCTGAGAGTTCCTACTTAAATAGACTGGAGTACGGCTTGGGTATTGGAGTTCTAAAATTTCCCCAGGTGGTTCTAATGAGCAGCCAAGGTTGAGACACACCTGATTTTTAAAGGATGCTCCTGGCGTCTGTGAATCTTTTTTCTTCAAAACTTAATAGGACAGCTTTTCAATACTATTTAACAATCCTTAGAACTTAGAATTAAACAGTCCTCAAGTTTTTAGAATGATATGGACTCTCGAAAATAGAACTCAGTTTTACCCTTTAAATAAGAAACTTGCTGAGAAAAGCAGCTTTGAACTGTCTTATTTGATACTCCTTTCTTCCTGTAATCATGTCTCTTATGGTTGTAATTTACTATTTTCTCTCATCTATTTATTTTCTATAGTTTTATTCTATATCCCTCACTTCCTTTACTGTCCCACATGCATTATTTGGCATTAATATTCATTACTTTAATCCCAAAAGACTCCATTGAACTTCCTCCATTCTCCAAATCTTCCTATTCCCTATAGTTTTTACAAGCCTATTGTGGTGGCAGTGGTAAACTGCTTTTTTTAGACTATTCATTATTTAAGAAAACAAAATAAAAATAACTCTGTTTTTCCAAAATACACTCTCTCTCCAGAAATAATCCTCATTCCTCATTCCAACTAGTCAAATGCAATTTCTAACAACTAACTTTGTAAAACCAATATGAAAAACAGCTCCTGTGATAATAACACCCAATTCATGCACAAAGTCAACAACAACTGCATTACTCTAAAAGCTTTCCTCCCAGCAAGCTGAACTCTTTCAAGTTTACAGTTCTACATTTGCAAATATACACCATTACATAAAATGAGCTATCATGCTCTCATTGGTACCACCAGTCAAACAAATGGTGTGTTTTGGATCCATCTTGTTAACTTTCAAGATTGCTGGCAAATTATGGAAACTGACTAGCTAAGAAATAAATGGCTAGGCTCCATCACAAAGGAAATGGTGCAGCCATGTGGATTTTCATATTTGTGAATGTAGTCATTAGTACCACTTAATTAACAGAAATGCATAACCCCCATGTTATGAATACACACACAAACATACATGTACACATAAAATATTCTCTTAAAAGATGATTCTTGGGTGCCCGGGTGGCTCAGTTGGTTAAGCATCTGACTTCGGCTCAGGTCATGATCTCACCATTCATGAGTTTGAGCCCCGCATTGGGCTCTGTGCTGACTGCTCAGAGCCTGGAGCCTGCTCTGTGTCTCCCTTTCTCTCTGCCCCTTCCCTGTTAGCGCTCTGTCTCTCTCTCAACACATAAATAAACATAAAAAAATTAAATGATTCTTCTAACCCACAATTTTTAAAAGAAATGGCTCTTGCTGTATCTAAGTTTCCACTAATGTCATTTCAACCACTCTAACTAAATCAAATTGTTTTGAATTGAGCTTTTAAATAATCAATGAGCCCACTTTTTTGGTAAACGGTTATATTTTTATGCATACAGGTGTTTTATCAATTAAGAAATTAATTTGCTTCTAAAAAATTCTAAGAATATCAACTAAAATCTGGACTGATGTTTTCTGTAGCTAATTGAATAAATGATGATTTCTTATTTTTAATAAATTCCAGTTAGTTAGCATACAGTGTTATATTAGTTTGAGGTGTACAACATAGCGATTCAACACTTCCATACATCACCTGGTGTTCATCACAACAAGTGCCCTCTTAATCCCTATCACGTATTTAACCCATCCTCTCACCCATCTCCCCTCTGGTAACTATCAGTTTGCTCTCTACAGTTAAGAGGCTGTTTCTTGGTATGCCACACTCTATTTTTGTTCCCTTTACTTGCTTGTTTAATTTCTTAAATTCCACTAATAAGTGAAATCATATGGTATTTGCCTTTCTCTGACTTATTTTGCCTAGTATAATACTCTAGTTCCATCCATATCGTTGCAAACGGTACAATTTCATTCTTTTTTGACTGAGTAATGTTCCATTGTATATACCTACCACATCTTCTTTATCCATTCATCAGTCAATGGATAATTGGACTGCATTTTAAACCTTTACTGCACTTTGTTTTCCAAACTATCTATAATTCTATGTATTTTCTAATCAGAAAAATATGTTATTGTCTAAAGAAAATAATTTTATTCTTTATTCCTGCCAATTCAACATTCTTAACAATATGAGTTATATTGGTAGGAATACTGGCAATAAGGAATGATTTTATACATAATCACAAATATTTGTATGTAAAATATATATTGCTATATATTTAGATTTTCTATTTTTTATAAAAATATACAACTTTCATATAGAATTTATTTTTATTGAATTATATTTCTAGGAATACAAGCATGCCCCTTTAAGATTTGGTACATTTATATAAATAATATATTTAAATTAGTTCAATGTTAAAATTCAGTAATATCTATATGGCTATTTCATTTATTTGAATTTTAATCAACAATGATTAATGAAAATCGTTATGAAGATGAATTTGAAGACCAGATTAGTGAACTCATTTTCATCATTTTTATAACATTTTATAACTTATTTAGAGATGAGAGACAAAATCTTTATTTAAAAAAAATTTTTTTTAAGGTTATTTATTTTTGAGAGAGAAAGAGACAGTGTGAGTAGGGGAGGGACAGAGAGAGAGGGAGAGAGAGAGAATACCAAGCAGTCTCCACACTGTCAGTGCATAGCCTGACACTGGTTTCAAACCCCCGAAACCATTAGATCATGACCCAAGCCAAAACCATGAGTTGATTGCTTAACCAACTGAGCCACCCATGCACCCCAAGAGACAAAATCTTTAACGAAATGAAGAGAACTGGGGTAAAACAAAAACAGAATTTTTTTAAATTCTAGAATTTATGATTTTATCACTTATCTGTATGTAATCAAGATTGTTACAATATTACACCAACCATTTATAGTGAATCTACTAGGATTCTTTTGTTTTTGTTTTGTTTTCTTTCATGGCATTTGACTATTGAGCGATCATGATCTATTGTGTGAAGATAGTGAAGTAGGCATGTAGTTTACGATGTCAAATAACAGCACCAGAGGGCTTCTTGTTAAAATTTAGTCATTAGGAAAATTCCACATACATATTCAATTTTGCACATATTAAGATAATCTGATCATGTAGTTTAATCTTGACTTCAAAAAAATTCATGGTTCTACATACTAAAGACTCTCATCTTGAGCTCAGCATCCTGATAGTTTTCTGAACAATGATTCTTTGTTGGTTATCATATTGCTGATCAGAATGCTTCAGTGAGTAGACAATCCAATAATTTACATTTGCTTTCTATTTCATGTCTGCTCTATATTGTACCAATCTTATTTTAAAAATGCATTCACTAAAATTACTATTGATGCTTTAAAAGTGTTGCTTATCTGCCCACTAATAAACAGTGGTCTAACTTACAGATTTATGAACTTATCTTAAACAATACTTTGTTATAAATAATATGATTATCTTCTCATATATAATTTTTAAGTTACTGAATAGTTTATTGCAAAATCTCATAAGAACG
The DNA here is from genome assembly GCA_028646485.1 of Cryptoprocta ferox. NCBI lineage: Eukaryota > Metazoa > Chordata > Mammalia > Carnivora > Eupleridae > Cryptoprocta > Cryptoprocta ferox. The sequence continues at coordinate 43,377,992 of CM053568.1, forward strand.
TATATAGATGCTTAACCACATGATCATAAAGTAAGGGAAAAGTTAAAATGAGGAAAACTTTTAGACATTCAATAAATCTTTTGAAGGATTCACATTAGACCTCCTGTATGGTGGGAAAACATGAAAAGATTTAGTGCTTCATTTTCTTATGACGTACAATATACATAGTCGATAAATCATCTGGAAATTGAATCCATGTATATGTAAGACCAACATTTGCATGAGTATTTTCAGCCAAGGTTCCCCAGTTCATTTTCAAAATATTATAAAGGGATAAAAAATGGTCTAATGTAAGTTTAGAGTATATATTTGCTACACAGAGCAAAGAAGTAAAAATGATTATGATATATTAATTAATGTTGAGTATAAAGAAATAATACTAGCTTCAATTACAGAATATAAAATTATGTTTACTTGAAGAAATACAATCTTAATTATGGATACTGAAAATTATTAAAGAAAAAAGGTATAAATTTATTTGGATTGAGTTCTTTTTAATCATAGGGAATAAAGGAAATAAAATGTGAAAATGCATTTTATTCCCCATAAGAGAATATCCATCCTGGACAGTCTTAAACACAAGAAGAAATTCACTGACTTATGAAACTCAAGAGTCAAAATTCTCTTGCTTCAGAGGCAAATTCTGGGTTAAATACCATTAGAGTATCCATTTCATGATTTTGTTTGTTCTGTGTCACCTTCAGCCTCAAGCTGATTAACACCATGATGGCAAGATGGCAATAGAAATTTCACATCATCACAGCACTAGTCACTTTCAAATCAAGAGTCTTGAATCTATTCTGTTCTGAGTTTAACAAGCTTAAATCAGTTATTGCCCCCATGGACTGTGCTTTGAATTATGCTGGTCTAGGTTGGGTCCTTCTTCCAGGACCAATAGGAGGGACCAGAAAGATCGGTACACTTCCACCCAATAAAATTAGACATTAGGACCAACCAAAATAATGATGTTTTATTGCCATGTAACAAAATCACAAGTAAAAGGAAACAACATAGATTTATTTTTATCTTATAGGTTGCCTATTCACTCCTCCAATACTGTATATACTGTAAGATTTGTTATTCAAATTTAAGATTTGAATTCAAAAGTATCACAGGTGTAAGTTTGGATATGCACCTCTTTTCTTTCTTTCTTTTTTTTTTGTCATTTTGATCTGACAAGCATAATCTTTCTCAGTTTAGGAAATTGTAGTTTATTATTCCATTTACTATTTCACCCGCATCTACTTTGTTCTCAGTTTACATATAGCTGTCTCCATCACTTTATCTTTTTTATTTATTGTATTCATCTCTTCATCATCTCTTGAATTCTGAGAATTTCTTGAGCAAATGTTTTCTTTTTTAACATTTAGTATTCTATAATATCATAATAATTGTTAGCTACTGCATTTTAAAAATTTAACAACCCTCTGTCTTAACTGAAAGTAACCCTTACAAGGTTCATGATGTCTCCTTTACTTGGAGTCAACATCCTTTTAAATCTTATGTAAATCACAAATAATTATACTGTGTTAAGGAGGTATGCATGTAATTTTTAAAAATCATACATAAAATTGACTGGCTTTTTTGTACACTTATATATGAATACCCAGAGATATTCATGTTTCCACTACTGAAGTCAAGTTCCCAAACCATTCTATCACTTGAGAAAACTTTCTTCTGTTATTCCTTTAAAGTCACCCTCCTCTAATCACTACTCCCAGCTCTACTAAACTGTTTACCATCACTACAATATTGTCTTCTCTACAATGAAAGCATTAAGTATGCAAACTTTTGAGATAGGCATTTATCATTCTGAAGAAAGATCACGAGATACACATCCATATTGTTGCATGTGTATGAGTAGTTTGTTCCTTTTTATTATATGGATGCACCACAGTTTATCCATTCACCTGCTGAAGGTAAATTCCATTTTTGGTAAGTTGCTATTAGACAATTTTGTACAGAGCGGTTGAATACTGCTGTGATACCAAATACTGCTACCTACATCATGTGTAAGTTTTAGTGTGATCAGTTTTAATTTCCCTTGGGTAAATACCCAGGAGTGAGATTGCTGGGTCATTCTGTGGGAGGTCAGGGGGGAGAAACTACTGTGTAGCTGAAAGCTTGTTACTTTAACACCAACAAAGGAGTTACATTTACTCCATATTTTCATCTGCCTTTAATATTGCATTTTTTTTTTCAGTTTATCCATTCTAAAAGGTGTGTACTGGTACCTCATTATGGTTTCAAAATGCTTTTTTCTAATGGTTAATGTTACCTTTCATGCACTTATTTGCTATCTTGATATACTCTCATGAAATGTCCAAGTTTTTAATTATTTTTGTGTTTAAGATTTAAGAGTTTCAGTATTCTGAAATTATAGTCTTTGCTGAATTTTTTATTTGCAAGTATGTTCCCCAGTCTGCAACTTGCTTTTTCATTCCCTTAATAGTGTCTTTCACAGAGAAAAAACTTAATTTTGATGATACCCAATTATTTTTTCCTTTTATGGATTCTACTTTTGTTGTCATACCTAAAAGCTCTGCCTAACATGAGATATTCTTTTCTCCAATATGTCCTTCTAAATGCTTTATAAGTGTTATGTTTTTATATCTGGGATCCATTTTGAGTAAATTTGTGTATAATATCATATGTTTAGGTTCAGATTCTTGGTTTTAAGATTCTCTTTCCTTTTTTATTTTACATAAGGATGGCCAATTGTTTCAATACCATCTCTCCTTTTTCCATGAGATTTCTTCAGCAGTTTTGTCAAAGATCAAATGGTCGTTTTGTGTGAATGTGTTTCTAGATTCTATTCTTTTCTTCCTGATCTATGTGTCTATACCTTTACTGAAACACTCTTTTAATTATCATTTTACATTATTCTTAAAACTATGTGGTATGAGCCCTCCAACTTTATGGTTTCATTTATTCTCATCTTTGTACCTCCATACAACGTTAGGAATCATTTTGTCTTTATCTACGAAATCTCTGTTGGGTTTCAGTTGATATTGCACTAAATCTACACATCAATTTAGGGAGAATTAACATTTCTTTAATGTTTGTTTATTTTTGAGAGAATACATATGTCTGGGAGGGGCAGAGAGTGAGGGGGACAGAGGATCTAAAGCGGGCTCTTTGCTGACAGCAAAGAGCAGAAGGCAGGGGTTGAACTCACAAACCATGAGATTATGACCTGAGCTCAAGTCAGACGTTCAACTGACTGAGCCACTCAGGTGTCCCAAGAATAATTCTTTTTATGAATTATAACATTTTATAACATTTTTTATGTTGAGTCTTCCAATCTGAGAAAATAAGTCTTTCCATTCCATTAGGTCTTCCTTTATGTCTTTTATCAGCATTTTGTAGTCTTTAGCAGAGAGATCGTGAAATTTTATTAAAATTTATACTCAAATATTTAATTTTTGTTGGTGCTATTAGAAATAGTATTGTATTTTTAACTGGTTTTTCAGTTGTTTGTTGCTATTATATAGAAATTTGTGTGTTGACCTGTATCTTCTAAATTTGATAAATTCACTTTTTAGCTCTGGGAGTTTTGGGATTTTGGGTCTCTTTTTTTTTTTTTTTTTTTTTTTAAGATTCCTTAGGCTTTTCTACACAGACACTGTGTTGTCCATGAACAGGGATAGTTTTATTTCTTCCCCTTCTGTTACATATGCCTTTAAATGAAAATGTTTTCTTCCTTCACTGCACTGACTAAAACTTCCAGTTTGGGAAAGGTGAAAATAGGTATTTGTGCGTTATTTCCAATCTTAGGGGAGAGAACTTCATATATATGGTTTTGACAATTCTCATTGCACTCTCGGTTTTGTAGTTTTACTTCTTTTAAGGTGTTTATAGGGTGATGAACACTCTGACTTTTCACATTTCCCCCTTTTCTTTAGGGAATCGAATGAATTTATCGGTTTGCTATCATTACAGAACAAGATTACTGCCAGAGATCATGTGGGCCCATGGTAAAAAAGTTTTAGTCCCAGACAAATGCTAGGAGGGAAAAAAATGTGGTTTCCTGTGGAGATTATACTGTTGTTTATTGCTATGGCAGACCAAAATTAGCAAAATTCAGCCCCAATTATCTAAGTTGACTAACAAGTAACTGATCCCAGTATCCAAAACTAGATAGCCACTGGAAAGATACCGGGAAGACCTATGTCAAATTTGACCCATAATTTTTATAACTATATTAGAATATATACAAAAAATTACATCTGATATCCTTTCCTTTGGTATCAGATAAGGGACTAGAATTCAAATAGAATGTTTATGTGGAATTTAAGAAACAAAGCAAAGGAAAAAAAAAGATGAAAGGAAAGATCAAAAAAAGAGACCAAAAACAAACAAACCAACAATACAGACTCTTAAATACAGAGAACAAACTAGGGGTTGCCAGAGAGGAAGGATAGGCCTGGGAGGGGGTGTTAAATAATAGGTGAAGGGGATTAATACACGTAGACTGATGAACACTGAGAAAGGTATAGAATTGTTGAATCTTTATATTGCACACCTGAAAATATTATAACACTGTATGTTATTTATGCCTCATTTAATGTAAAAAGAGAACTATGCTATTTTGTAAAACTATTTAGATTGAGTATACACCATTAATGATCCAGTGAAAGTAAAATTGATTTTTGTCATTGAAGACTCTATACTTAGATAAAACAAGTATAACATCTACACACAGATGAGACATTTATTTTTCCTTTTCATATGGTGCTACATGAACTTTTTTTCTTTATAAATTCAAGGAAGTGGGTTGAAAATTAACTGAATACTCCTACAAATTATATGCTCAATAGTTTTAGAAGATCCCTATATAATTCGTAGCTGGACAAGGCCATGGGGAAATTATTAGTTTGTGTTATTTTTTTTCAATGGTCAACTCATCACTGGTCAATTAATTTTTACAGAGGTCTTAAATAAGAAAGATACACTGAGAATTTTTTAATATTTCTCCTGAGTCTTGGATGTACTATATTTCATATATTTGATCAAATATAAGTATACACTTTAAAATATATACTTCTTGAAAGAAATAGACAAAATGGCAATTGATTTTTATAACCATGTGTTAGGTACATAAAGTCGATTAGCCAATTCTCCTTAGTTTTGTGTATATTTTATAATTTTCACCATAAAAATTATAATGTTCATGAAATCTCATAATCCTTAGAAAATCTTTCTAAAATATGAGTAGGTTCTTAAAAATTCTAAGATGCTTGTGTAACTGAAATAATAAAATGACCTAAGAAATACTTAAGGCCTCATAGAAACCAAGATTGGAATTAAGAAACTTATATGTACCCTGAAAGATCTAGCTTGAAAATGGGACAGTTGGAATATCATCCCCCAGAAGATAAAGTATAAATAAGATTGGTATTAAAAAAGAACTAAAATAGTGAACCAAAAAATATTTTTAAATATGAGTAATATATGAGTTGTAGTATTTTAAAGCCAGTTATTTTGGGGCACCTGGGTGGCTCAGTCGGTTAAGCATCCGACTTTGGCTCAGGTCATGATCTCACAGTTGGTGGGTTCAAGCCCAGCACTGGGGTCTGTGCTGACAGCTCAGAGCCTGGAGCCTACTTCGGATTCTGTGTCTTCCTCTCTCTCTCTCTCTCTCTCTGCCCCTCCCTCACTCGAGATCTGTCTCTCTCTCTCTCTCTCTCTCTCTTACTCTGTCAAAAAAAAAAAAAAACTTTAAAAATTTTTTAAAAAGCCAGTTATAATTCTATGGCATTCATTTCCATTATAAAGTTGCTTTTGTATATTGAATAGTAAGGCCTAAGTTAATTGACTTAAAATGGCTAGATTGTATTTTTCATTCATAAAAAGACCTAATTACAAACAATCACTTTTAACTAACTGCCTTATTGGCATAATTCAGGTTAACTACTGATTTGTTTATAAGGGGATCAGACATACTAATTGGTGATCAACCTCCAAATAACCAATCGAATGGACGATACAGATCACTGTCTATGCTTAGAGTAACTGCCTAGTAATAATAATTAAAATGTTTTGAATACTTGATCTTAGCCAGGAACTCAACTCCATGACAGGGGCTAAAATTCCATTTAATCTTCACCACAAAACTATAAGTAGTACTACCACTGTTCTTTATTACATAAATGAAGAAACCACGATTTAGATATCTTGCCTTCTGTGTAGTTTTAGAAGCTTACGTATGTTTAAATATGGAAATCAAAGTACAGAAGACGGACAAATGAATGTAGTGATAGTTTAACACTTACTGGTAAAAACACTAACATTTTCTCATTCCTAAATTATACTGTAATCTTTGAAAGCATCATAATAAAAATGAAAACCCTAAGGAAGTTATTAAAAATTTAGCACTCTCTGCTCATGTGGGAGTATAGATTCTACTTTCTGAAGAGATTATTATAGATATGCCTGGAATAAAATGCAAATATCACACAGAGTGGGCTGAATATCTCAGCTGGGTTTCTCTAAAACTTATTACCTTCAAATTTTAAATACAAGAATAAATGTATACCCAAGCAAATGCATGACTCTAAAGGAACATCTTAATGCAAGTTAGCAGAATTATGAAACTAAATAAGTATCTGGATATGGAAAGTCAAACAGAGATGTGTGTGAGGTGGTGGAAAGAGGCGTGTAAAGGAATGGAGCAAGGGTAAATAACAAAGCAGGAAAAGGATAGGATTTATGTGGAAAATGCTAAGGTCATTCATTGAAAAGAAAACAGATTTGTTTCCATTTGAGTTTATATTTTATATGCAAGAATTGATATTTACTAATTACTCTCAAAATCTACCTTCACTCGAAACCTAGTTCGGTTGGTTAAGCATCTGACTCTTGATTTTGGCTCACATCATGATCTCACGCTTTGTGAGTTCGAACCCCGCATGGGGCTCTGGGCTGATAGCATGGAGCCTGCTTAGGATTCTCTCTCTCTTCCTCTCTCTCTGTTTCTCTCCAGATTGTTTTCTTTCTCTCTCTCTCAAAATAAATTCATAAACTTAAAAAAGAAAGAGTTTGATCTAAGAAATTCTATGTAGCTAAGAGTATTCCATACCTGGCACTCTTTTTAACCACATTTTTTCCTAGAATTCTAATTCAGAGAATAATTTCAAAGATATATATTAATGACACAAATCAATGACCTAAGAATAGCAAAAAAAAAAAAAAAAAGTGATGATGTGCACTTATATAACTATATCATTTATTAAAATATTTTCATTTTCATTATTTCACTTCCAGTGGGTATTAGTTCAGAAAGGATTACATAGAAATCATGCAAATACTCCAAACAGTAACCACACTACAATCTAAATTCCTTTGGCATCTGGAAATGTATATTTTACCTCTGCATTTCCTTTTCTAGCACAGTGCCTGGTGCCACAACCACTCTGAAACCTAGGCAAGAGGGGATGTGGATCTGAGCCCAGAGTTTTGGAGGAACTCTGATCCTCACCTCCCCAGCTGTGCTTCCTTCTATACACGAGGCATAATCATCAGTGTAAAGAGGATTTACTCACTTCAGCCCACATTCGCCAGCTGTTGCTTGGAGTTTTCTGGTCTCCCCACTCCCTCAGCAAGTGGCTCAGAAACCCCAACTGAGCCCTTTCCTGGGTCTTCCTTTCCAGAGAGAAATGCAAAGACAGAGTGGGTATCCCTAGGTGTCCCTCATCTTGTCAGAGACCTAGGGCATAGCAAGAAAAACCAAGGTGGGCTGCAGATGATGTCCAGTTGCTGCCAAGTACTAGCATGGGACTTAAAAGTGTCTGAAAACTCTAACTTGGAAGCAGGTCTCCCATGAAGTTCTGAGGGTATGTGTTATGTGCTTGTTAGACACAACTATACTCATTTCATAAAGATATTAATAAAATTAATGAAAACAGAAATAAATGATCAGTCCCTGTTTTAATTAGAATGGACAGAAAGAACATCCCTGAAATCTCAGAGGCTTAGTACTTTTTCTGCAGGTCACCAGGAGAGGCAAGTTCCTATTATTTGCAGGATCCTTGGGCAAGAGTATAAATGGAGCTCACATACTTCATATGTAAATATTCAGAAATATAAGTTACGATATTAAACAGTCAACTGCGTTTTCCTCCTATCTTGACAAACCTTCATAATAATAAAATTGAAAACTACAGGTAAATGTGTAGTTTTATTGGATAAGGTTGGTCTAAACATTTAAGAATAAATGTATCATTATTCTTATCTGGGGGATCTACTGATGAGCCTGTGATATTTCTGTGAGAAATACAATAAAATATAAATATAATAAAGTCTTGTATATTTATTGAAAAGAGCCTGAATTTTAGTAAAATCCCTAATATTGACATTACAATCAAGAATTTCACATAATTTGACATATTTTTACCTAATTAGGTGAAATTTTTGTAATCGTCAATATTAATTTATCCCTTAGTTTTAAAGAAAATTTACCCAGCTGAGAGAGTGGCAACTTGAAACATTAAAAATTTAAGGCAATTTCAGAATAAATCAAGAATTTTACTTAGAACGTCCAAACATTATAGAAGAAACATATATAAATTATTTCCAGAAAATATTAAAAATATTTTAATGTAACCAATAAAAAATCACTATCAATTATATTATAGTTTTTACTGATTCTTGAAGAAATATCTAGTGTGTGCAAACAGTAAGCCCTAAATTTTCTTCCCCATCTTTCAACACTAAAATATAAAGAAAACTGAAATTAGCAGTATATCACTCAGTTCATTTAAAAGGTCTTCTCAATTAAAATATACCTGCAATCTACAATGGACAAAACTAGAATTGTGTTACAGGTTTTTAATATTTTTAACTGTATATTCTCCTTAATATGCAAACCTTTTTGTTCCTGGTTATAATTTCCTTATATAAACTAAATATCCTATTTTATATTTCATATTAAATGTTTTGATTTAACAAGTTTCTCTAAAATTTATGTGTATAAGCATTTAATCCTTTAAAAAGGGAAATAATAAAATTTGAATTTTTTTTACCATAGTTGAAAGGTTTTACCAATAACATTAGTTATAAGTAACAATTCATACCAAGTAAGTATATACAGTGCAAATTAAAAATTCTATTTTCTGTCAAAGAACATGATTTACTTTGTAAAAAGAATTTTCTGTTGTTTTCTTAGTTCTTCTAGTTTGTTTTATAAAGTTTAATATAAATCTAGTTATTCTGCAACCATCATGTTTCTTAGTAAAAATTTAAATAATCCTCTATATAAGGCATAAAAGTCTTAAAATTTGGGGGGAAAAACTCTTTCTTATAAACTCATTTGTTCACCAACCTTATTATCTCCATAGACTTGTCCTTGATAATCTCTCAAATCAATACTTCAAATAAATTTTTTTTCAGTATTCATGTTAGTCTAAGCCTATACTTTAAAAAACAAGTGTGAAACCAATAAAGAATTTATTAATTTTGACTTTTTTGTTTAATGTTTATTTAATTATAAGGGCAGTAAAAATTTTTTCCAAAGCATTTTTTACCTCGGGCACATTATAGCTGCAAGACTTCTGTCTTTGGTACAATCCCGTTAAAGTAGTACTTATTTACTTTTTATTTTATGTAGTTTCTTTTGATACTTTATTACCTATTAAATTAATAAATTTTGAATGTGTCACACTTGATAGTGATTATTTCTATTTTTTTTACATGTCATGTTACTAAATCATATCTACACATCTGAAATGCTTTGCTGGGAGCACCATGAATATAAAAAGATGTTCTGTGAATACTGAGCACACAATATTATTCTATTAAAAAAATCATGCTGAAGTCCTATGCCATTATTTACTTGTCTTTACTTATGGTACATTGTTTGCTACTTATTTACACTTTTTTTTCAGATCTTGTAATTAATTGCATGAGTCCTTTATTCTGTGCACTTGAAGAATTAGTATTACACTTTGCACATCACCTCTATCCCTATGAAAACACAAATCAATAAATATGAACTTTTTAATATTGCAAAATGGTTTTTAGCCCTCAAGAAAAACTACTGCAATTTTGTGCTGATTCATAAGTAGCTCGAGAATCATGAATAAATAGAAATGAAGAGAAAGAAAAATAGAAAAATGGATATACAGCAATGCTGGAAAATGATACTTCAGACTGCAATCTTAAGGAAGAGGCACTTTGAAGTATTCTTCTCTGACACAGCATAGCAGTATAAATGACAAACCTACAAGGTATTTTAGTGCAATTGTCTTTTGTTTTGAGGACATGGAACAAACCAGGAAAAATATACAAAATTTCTTTTGTACTTCTAATATCTAGGGCATTCTAGTGCTTCCTTCATTGACCCATATATTATTTAAAATTGTGTTTCCAAGTATTTGGAAAATTTCCTAGCAATCTTTCTCTTACTGACTTCAACTTTAATTCCATTGTGGTCAAAGAAAATACTTCATACAACTTGAATCCTTTTGAGTTCATTGAGTCTTGCTTTAGAGCCCAGAATATGTTCTGTCTTAGCAAATGTTCTGTGTGATCTTGAAAAGAATGTGTATTCTGGTACATTTGGCTGAAGTGTTCTATAAATGTCAATTAGATCAAGATCAATATCAACAATATTTGATAGTGTTGGTCAAATATTCCATTATCTTACTGATTTTCTCATTATTTTCTCAATTATTGAGAGCAGAATGTTAAAGTTTTCAACATAAACTGTGGATTTGTCTACTTCTCCTTAAAACTTTATCTGTTTTTGATAAATATACTGAAAGCTCTGTTATATTAACTTAATAAATGTTTTTCATTATTTCCTATTGATGAATTAAACTTTTTCATCCCGGTTGAATATGCTTATCCTTAGTAACATTCTTTGTTGCAAAATGTACTTTGTATAGGGCTCCGAAACTTTTTAATGAGTATTAGCATTGTATATATCCTTGTCCATCATTTTACTTCTAATCCATTCAAGTCTTCATTTAGAGTGTTTGTTATAGTCACTATGTAGTTGTCTTGCCTTTTATCCACTCTTAGAAAAAAATCTGTATTTCAATTTAACTTTCTGTTGCATTTAATGCCATTATGAATATATTTTGGTTTGTTTCTATTTTTCTTGCTCCTTCTTTTATATTTGTTCCATTTTTTGTCGTTCCCTTCTCCCTCTTTTTTCGATTCTTGTATGATTTCCATACTATCTGTTTTGTTAGCTAATTAGTTCTTTTTAATTTTTGCTATTTGTTTCCTTATTGATTTTTATGGTGTACAAGTTTCTTTTTTACTTACCACTGTCCATTTTTAAGCTATACTGTATCACTTAACTTAAATTTCTCACCTACCAAACTTTATGCTTGAATTGCCATTCATTATATGACATACCTACGTAATAAATTCACAATATGTTGTTGTTATTTTATGTTTAAATAGTGATCTCTTAAGGAATTTTAAATAAGCAAAAAAATGACTTTCTTGTGGCTTTGCAATACAAAATAGGTAAAATAAACCTAGTCACCCATAGGAATGACATGTTTGAATGGCCAAGCAGTAAGTATATTTTTTAAACTGAGGTACCTTTTAATTATTAAAATAAAGTTCTAGGGACAACGGGGTGGCTCATTCGGCTGAGCATCCAACTCTTGTTTTTGGCTACATCATAATCCCAGGGTCATGGGATAGAGCCCTGTGTTGGACTCTGTACTGAGCGTGGAGTCTGCCTGGGATTCTCTCTCTCTCTCTCTCTCTCTCTCTCTCTCTCTCTGCCTCTCTCCCTGCTCATGTTCTAAAATTAAAAAAAAAAATCTGTGCTTCCCTCTCTCTCTGCCCTTCCCCTACTGTCACTCTGTCTCTCTCAAAAATCAACATTAAAAATTTTTTAATAAAAAACATTTTTTATTTTTTTAATGTTTTTTATTTGTTTTTGAGAGAGTGAGAGACAGCATGAGCAAGGGAGGGAGGGTCAGAGAGAGAGGGAGACACAGAATCTGAAGACAGGCTCCAGGCTCTGAGCTAGCTGTCAGCACAGAGCCTGATGCGGGGCTCGACCCCCTGAACCCTGAGATCATGACCTGAGCCGAAGTCGGACACTTAACTGACTGAGCCACCCAGGCACCCCAATAAAAACCATATTTTTAAATAAATAAATAAATAAAATTCTTCATTTTTTGATTCCTGAAATCATATTAATATTTTAACAAAATTTCACATTTCCATTTCTCTTCGATCTTCAATAGCTTGATCCCAAAATTTTATGCTTTCATTTTCAAGCTGTCAAAAGGGTCACAACTCCAGATTTAATATTTAATTTTCTTCAATAGCTTTTCTAAATTTGACAGTTATGCAAACTGGAAAAAGAAGAATTCATCCATATGCTCTAAATTTAATTGTGTGAATGGGTTAGTTAATACAGATTTTCCATTCATTTATTTTGATGTTTCCTGCCAGATTCTCAATAACTCTGAAATCATTAACACATCCGGATCAAGAACATAATATGGGATAAACTACTTATTTTCAAAAAACTGTGACAAAGATTTGTTGTCACCATTCCAGATACACATTTCATTTTTAAATGGCTAAAATATAGTACAAATTTTAACTCGAATTAAGTGAAGTCTCAACTGAAGCTATCGTTATAGCTTTGAGGAAATCAAGAAAGCTTTTTATTTCATTATCTTCTAGACAATAATGATTTGTTTCATGATCTCAATAAATTATCAAATTATTCTTTATCGTTACAAGCCAAACTTCTATCAGAAAATTTTAAACCTTTGAACTACAAAAATTACGTATTAATATGACACATTTCCTAAACTAAGAAAAAAGATAACAAAATCCCAAAATAAGGTATTACCAGCAAAAGATGCAGAACTTTAAATTTTGTTCAAAATTGTTTTAAATTTTAATTACAGTATAGTTAACATTCAGTGTTATATTAGTTTCAGGTGTAAAATATAATGATTTAGCAATTCTATACATTACTCCGTGCTAACTGTGATAAGTATACTCTTTAATCCCCTTCACCTATTTCACCTGTCCCTCTAACCATCTCACTTCTGGTAACCACTAGCTTGTTCTCTATAGGTAATAGTCTGGGTTTTGTTTTTTTTTTTTTTTTGGTCTCTTCTATTTTGTTCGTTTGGGGATTTTTCCCTCAAATTCCACATATGTGTGAAATCATATGGTATTTGTCTTTCTCAGACACACTTCTTTCCCTTAGCATTATACTCTCTAGCTCTATCCGTGCTATTGTAAATGGCAAGATTTCATTCTTTATGGCTGAGTAATAGTCCATTGCACATATATACCACTTCTTCTCTTCTTTATCCATTCATTTATCAATAGACACTTGGCCTACTCCCATAGTTTGGCTATTATAAATAATACTGCAATAAACATAAAGGTTCATATATCTTTTGAATTAGTATTTTTGTATTCTTCGGGAACACCAAGTATTGGAATTACTGGATCATACGGTACTTCTATCTTTAATTTTTTGAGAAACCTCCATTCTGTTTTCCACAGTGGCTGCATCCATTTACATTCCCACCAACAGTGCATGAGAGTTTTTTTCTCTACATCTTTGCCAAAAAGTTTTAAAATTTGTATATCACAGTTATGTATGTATTTATACATTTATATATCCATTATATAATTTTCTGAAATTTTTTGTTTGAGGTAATAATATTTAAAAAGCAGAAAATATTGTTTTATGTTAAGAAAAATATTGTCATGCATCCAAAAAATGTATTCTCATCATAAAACCCTCTGCTCTTTTAGTCTTATTATCATGAGATTGAAGGTTTTCTTTTTGAAAATTTACCTTTGCTTCAGTGTAACACTTCTTTTGTTATAGCATATGGAATATTAAACATCTGGGTCTTATGATAATGAAAATACTCATTAAAAATAATCAAAAGTTCAGAGGCACCTAGGTGTCTCAGTCGGTTAAGCGTCCGACTTCGGCTCAGGTCATGACCTCAAATAATGATCTTGTAGTTTGTGAGTTCAAGCCCCACGTCTGGCTCTGTGCTCAGCTTGGAGTTTAGAGCCTGCTTCAGATTCTGTGTCTCCCTTTCTCCGCCCTCCCCCGCTTGCATTCTGTCTCTGTCTCTGTCTCTCTCAAAAATAAATTAAAAAAACATTAGAAAAATAATTTTTTTAAGTTCAATAGCAGCAACGTAATTGCCAAAGTGGATCCTACCCGATAGGAGAAGGTATGCAATAGTTGAGCCGGAGGAAGAGGGTTGTACTCCTTCCATTCAACCTCCAAGTAACAAATAGAAAAGTACACTCCACTCTGAACATAGTCACGTTACACATAGAAAAGTACACATAGTTTGGTGAGTATGCTCACCTCTCAGTATGATTCCATAAGTAGCTGTCCCCAGAGTCCCAGAAATGCTCTTTCAGTCAAACTATCTTCCCACCCAATTTGTTCCTTGATTCCACCTGATATTTTAGGTATCCCAGCTCAGTGTTTCTCGGATTATATTCTAGAACTGTGGCTAAAAGGAAAGTCTTATTTGTTATGGAGGCAAGGGCGTAACAGTTAACCCTTGCAGAGATTTAGCTATGGTAGAAGATGCAGTGATTTTCCAACATTTTTAAAACAGGGTATTTTGAGGCACTACCCACTACATGATTTTGTAATGAGAAATAAAAATGCTATGTTACACTTGTTTAGGACTACAGTTTCATGCAATATATTCACACATTTTTATTCATTTTATTTTGGAAACAAGAGTATGAGGTTAGAAGGAAACAGTTCATTTTTTTTTCTTATTTTGCAAAAGTGTAACCTATAATGTAGTGATGGTAAAGAGTTTATTTGAGCACAGTTCACGAAAGAACTTGAATATGAAAATTTTGACTCACAGACAGATGTGGGGATGATAGAATCTAAAAAATATAGGACAGGTGGTGTTGCTCAGAAGCAAAGTGGATCCAGATATCATAAATGAGTAGGAAGTTTTGAGTGATACCCACGGAAGCCTGATCCACAGAGATCTATGAAGATAATTTTGAGAACTCAGCGTTCTTAAGGGCAAGATTGATGGACATCCAGTGAGGCACTGCTCATTCTATACAACCAAAAGAAATCAAGGGTAGACAGTTGAGAGAGGAAGGCAGCAATCCCAATACAAATACAATCCTTGAGCAGTTTTTGGACCTGAGCCAGAACCCACTGATTCAAGTAGAGGATAGTCCACACAAGGAACAACACTGCAACATCTCAGCACATGTATATGAAAGAGACTCCACATTCCTTTCTCAGAAGGACCCATGCCATTTACTCGTTTAAATATACACCAAGTAAAGGGGAATATACAGACATTTTGAATGAATACATACCTAATTCAAGGAAACTCGGAAAGGCAATCTTAGTTCCTCTTCACCCTGGGGAATCATAACTACATCTTTCGACTGCTTTGCAATTCAACTCTCTCCATCTAGATCTACCTCATCTCTTATTTCTGTGGACACCTCCCACTAAAATTCCTGCATGTAAGTCTGTTTCCCAAGGAATTCCACTTAAGACAGATGTTAAACTTTGGCATCATTTGAATAAATTAGTAAAACACAAAATAGCTACCATTTGTATTTATCAGATTGGCAAGGTTAAAAGATTAATCTGATCCAGTATTGTTAAGGATGTAAAAACAGCCATTTAGAATCTGTTAGGGAGCATCTAAATTAACACTGAATTTCTAGGGGGCCATTTAGAAAAACATATTCAAAGTGCATAAGCATGGATTCTAGCAATTCTTCTTTTATAAATAAATTATGAAAAAGCATGCAGATATTATATATGCAAGTTTTTCACTTCAGCATTGTTCATGACAATAGATTGGAATTCTTTAGGAAAAAAGAAAGTTTTGTTATATCCATATGCTTATATTATGTATCAAGGATTACACAGCTCTACATGATGTGCGTGCGTGTGTGTGTGTACACGCATGTTTATTTAAATAGCATAAACATATCTGAAGTAATTGGTAAAATATTAAGTATTCAGCAAAATAAGTAAAAATATTTGGATATATTACTATGAACCCAAGTATAATGCAGAAAACAATAATATTTTATGCATGTTATACTATCATTATTGCATGATTTCAGGTTTATATGTTCTTAACGAAAATTAAGAATAAAGCTCTTTTTATTATTATTTATTAAAAAAAGAAAATGATCACAAATTTTGGGTATTTGTTTTAGACTCTTTCATCTAAATGGTCAATTTAAAAATTCACCATAAATTGTCTTATGTGATATAATTTCTTAGCTTTCATGGAACAGATGAGAAAATCATGGTGTCTATAAATACATTATTCTTAGAACAATAAATTAAAATGTTTCCTGTACTCTGTCTTCATCTAAAATTTTACCTCCAGATTAGATTTTATAAATTACAGATAACATAGAAATACCAAAATGGACTCACGTCTTCTTTTTCACAAGCTTTCCCTTGTTTTACTCTTCTCCCTTTAATTTTCTTCTTTTCTGTTTTTTTCTTTAATTTCAATTTGGACTTTTGCCTATCATTATCAGATCAAAGCTCTTACACTGATAAAATGAGATAATTACCACAGCATAGTGGCTGTTATATAGGAAAGTTGTAATATATATTAATCATGTGGATTATTAGCAATCCCTGGAATTGTTTAACCTGGTTGATGGGAAATAGGATTATCTTTTTGTCAGTAAAGTTTCCATGTTTCTGTCCAATAATTCTCTCTGAAATAGAAGTGCAATACAGGGGCTTGATGTTCTCAGAATAATGCTCTCTTAAATCTTCCTGGCACTAACAGCATAAGTACTTACTATAAAAGCCCAAGTCCCTGCCCACAGCAGTCCAGCAAGAAAATTGCTTATTGTTTATATCCTTTGTGTATGTTGCTTGCCATGACAGATGGAACAAGAAAGAAAGGGAGTTTCAACTACATCAAATTACAGCAGATACTGATAGAGTAGAATACGCACACGTAGTTGGGGTGATGAAGAAAAAAAATGCCTCAGCATTTTCACAAGGAAATCTACCCTCAGTCAGACAAGCCGAGGGAGAACAGGAGCCCCCAGAGGTTATGAGGCCAGAGAAGAGATGGATAGTTTAAAGAGAAAAGTGAAGTGACACAAGAAATCAAAGAATATTTTACCCGCAGAAAGAAAATCAATGAAAATGATGAACTGCTATTCAAAGGAAATAAACTGATTATTCCAGTTTCCACAGGAAGGGAGGTGTTGCAGGTAATCCATCAGGATGAGCAGGATGTTGGAAGGTGAGGGAGGAAGGCTCGATGTGATAGTCTATCTTTCATATTCTAGCCCCAAAATGAAAATATTAGATGTGGGAAACACAATTTACAATGAATTTCCTTAGTGCAATAAAGCCCACTGACATGTATATATTTTCTAACTCTTTTCTACTTTTATACTTCATAAGTGAGATTCTCAAAAAATTATTAAAGACACAATAATGCACACATGTAACATTTAAAAAATGGTAAAATGAATCCTCATGTACTTACTGAACAACTTCAATAGGACTTTATCCCTATCTTACAAGCTCTGTGGATTTTCCTTCCTCATGATATCTCCCCGCCTCCTTTACCCCAGCAGGAGAAGATAACCACTCTTCTGATTTCCCATGTAATCAGGTATTTGATTTTGTTTATAGCTGTCAACTGTGTATGTATATATACACACATCATTTTTTTTTTTTTTTTGAGAGAGAGAGTGAGCATGGGAGGGCCAGAGAGAGACAGAATCCGAAACACACTCCAGGCTCTGACGTGTCAGCACAGAGCCTGAATGGGGCTTAAATCCACAAACTGTGAAATCGTGACCTGAACTGAAGCCAGACTCTCAACCGACTGAGCCACCCAGAAGCCCCTGTTCTCTTTAATGTTATTATAAATGTAATTTACTATTTCCTTACATGCTATTTTCTTTTAATTTTATGGTCTTAAGATCTATGCATGTTTCCTGTATAAGGCTATTGTAGGATAGACCATTTATTCATTCAGTTGATTGTTGAAAGGTAGTTGAGTTGTTTGCACTGTTGCTATTACCAATGACACCATCTATCACAGGGACCTAGA
Source organism: Cryptoprocta ferox (assembly GCA_028646485.1). NCBI lineage: Eukaryota > Metazoa > Chordata > Mammalia > Carnivora > Eupleridae > Cryptoprocta > Cryptoprocta ferox. The sequence continues at coordinate 43,396,075 of CM053568.1, forward strand.
ATATGTGCATGTTCAAATCTATTTAATAATAAAAATATGTTTTTTACAGACATTTTTATTGATTTTGGACCCCAGAGCACTGTATCAGAATTCCCTTTTTCTCCATCCTTGAGATGGAGATTTATATATAAATAATATATATATTGCATTTGGTCACCTTGTTTTTAAAATAAATTTTTAAAAAACACTTCTACCATAAGATATAAATAAGATATTCTCCAATACTAACTTTTAAAAGTTTTAGATTTTTCCTTTCCTGCCATATTAAAGTGGTGATGTTTGCACAACATTGTGAATATTATTAATGCCATTGATAGTACGTTTAAAGATGGCTAAAGTAAATTCTATGTATATTTTACTAAAATAATACATAAAATATCTTATAGAAAGATTCATTCACTGCTTGAAGAGATCCAAAATTCTTCATTCTTTTTCAAAAAGCCTAAATCAAAATTTCCAAACAAGTTACAGAGAAAAGTAATGCGAATATCTGAGGTAGGTAGGAATTTTATCTCTTTCTCATTTTTGGAGATAGACTGTACTTTCAGTCAGTTTCACTAATATTGGTATTCATGGGGGGAAATGTGGGTTAAATGAATACTCACAAGTTTTTCCCTAAACTTTTCATAAAACTACTCCTGATTAAGGAAGATATCTCAACGTGAACTTGGTTGACAAGTAACACAGCTATAAGTCCAGAACAGATTTTGTTTCCATTCTAGGCAAGAAATACACACATTTGACAAATTCATGGTCTATCACTGTTGAGGGTAGGAGAAGAACACAGTGTTGATGGAGTGTCTAGTTTGGGCAAAACACTCTGACTCCTTTTCCAAACCCTTAATCCTCATGACAGCATTTCAGAAATGAGGAACCTAAGACTCAGTGGTTAAATATCTAATCTGATAGCAATTTTCTGGTCAGTAATAAAGCGGAAATTAGAACTCAAGCCTCCCTTACTCAAAAAAAGAAAAACAAACAAAAACCCGCAGCGCTGTTTCCATTTTCCAACCTGTTATCTCAGAAACACCTGTAAATGTGAGAAGGGTAATTGCCATTTGTTAAATGTGCCAGGTGCTTCACTACTCTTACTGCATATTCACAACCACTATAGTAAGAAGCTGGTATTAGTCAAATGAAAGAGATGAAAAAAAAAAAAAAACAAGGTTCTGTAAGTTAATTGTCCACGTGTATGTCAATGCCACAATTTAAATTATTCTTTGCCTGGCTTTAAATCCTGTGCATTCGTTCCTTATATTCCTAAAAAACAATTTGGTATGATAATGTATTGAGATATTCATTTTTCTTGTTTTTCCTTCTTGTATGGCATATGTCTCACCACTGAGTCTTTTTATAGTCAAATCATTTTCTTCTTCTTGCCTTAGGAATGCATTTCTTAAAGTGAGAACACTGAACCAGCTGCATTAGCTTCATCTAGGACCTTTCTAGAAATGCAAATTGTTACACACACACATACATGCCCCAACCTAACATCAAACACTCTGGTGGTAGAGCCCAGCAATCTGTGTTTTATCAAACTCTCAAGTGATTCTGATACACACTCAAACTTGTGGAACCACTGATGTAGGGGAAGGTTCATTGTGTGCTGTATCAAAGAGAATTTACTTCTAAACAAACTGCCCTCCTGATTTTCGATTTCTACAAGTCTGGGCTTTGTGCTAGAATAGAAATAGTCTCAATGCTAGGAAATGCATGAAGGTCTGAAGTTCTGCTCGCTATGGAAACCCAGGACTCTTTGCTCCAGAGAGAAGTAGAGAATCCCTTTTTGGTGCCTGCTTACTTTAATAATTTAACTTTCCTTCCCAGGCTCCACAAAGTTTACCAAATGTATCAGAGAAGTAGAACAGTTACTAGACTTTAGACCCGTATAGGCTTGGCCAGTGCTATTATCCTGAGTGATCTCTCCCAATGTAAAAGATCATAATGTAGGGGATCAGGGGGATTCCTTAAGAATGAAATGCAATGGCAGTGAAAATGGTGGTAGGATTTATTGGAATTAATTAAATAATGTACTGTGAGAAAAGTTTACACTTCCTGCAAAACAAAGTCTATAAAGTACCCTGAAAGACACAAAATATTGTGTGTATTAATTATGTGTGTACTACATGTGTGTAATAATGTGTAATAAGGAGAACACTTATAAACAGCACATTTGTGTCGCCCCAAAATTCTTATGTTGAAATTCTAACCCACATTGGATGGTATTAGGGACCTTGGGAGGGAATTAAGTTCAGATAAGCTCAGGGCATGGACACCCGATGATGGTGTTAATGCCCTCATAAGAAGAGGAAGAGCATAGGGCTCATTATCTCCACTATGTGAATATAAGCAGATACCCTGCTGCAAACCAGGAGCCGTGCTCCCACCAACACTAGCTCTGCCAGAGTCTTGATCTTGAATTTACCAGTCTCCAAAAACTCTGACAAATAAATTGTTGTTTAAGCCACCCAGTCCATGGAATTCTGTTATAGCAGACTGAACTGAATAGGTTTTCTAAATGTCTTCTGCATCTTTCCTCTTACACTCAAATACACTTTTGCAGAAAAAAGAAGGAACATAATGCTTCTTCCTACTTAAAAAAAAATTAGCTTCCTACTTAAAAAAAATTAGCTAGTACTCTAGTTAAATTATGCATATAGAAAATATCATCTAGAGAAAGCAAAGTGAAGATCTACTCTTTTAGTAATAATTTATTTTAGGAGGAATAAAAAAGTAAAAAAATTCAACTTTGAAAAGCTTATAGACTGGTTGCTGCTTTTTGAAAGAAAACCTAGCAATTCAGGATTATGTTCAGAAAATGTCTTAGCTCTGAAAGTACCTTGCATGTGCGGAATTAAAGAACCTAGGTCATCCATAATATTTCTTTTTTTAAGATAGGTCTTAGGTACATATTTTATAGGGTAGGTATCTGGGATGAAAAGTACCTCTGAGGTTAGTCCAATACTGTAATTTTGGTAAATATCACACTTGTTTCCCATTCAATTTAATTCCCCAATTAATAATATTAATAATAATAATAGCAATAATCACAATATAACTGAATTTTTTTAGCACTTTCTAGGTATCAGGCATTATTTTCAGTGCTTTACGTTTATAAGTATGCTTAATCCTTACAACTAAATTATAGCCTAATAAAATATATCCTTTGTTACTGATATCAAACATTTCTGAATATTAAAAATGCACATAGATAATATTTAAGAATTGCTATTTCTACATTCCTAAGTTAATTATTTACTTGTTTTTCCAACTTATAACACATATATCATCAAGGTTAGGAAGTAATTAAGAACTCAAAATTAGATATGAAACAAACTTAGATATAAATTTAGAACTTTAAGAATAATCATTAAACTACTTTGAGCATACCTTAAATATAAGTAAAAATATTCACATTTTCAGCCACTACGAGTGTCAGGAGAGAGCTGACAAAAAATGTAGGATTCAGTGTACCCATGTCTCCAGTTGTCAAACATGGTCTTGTTTATAGCAAAGACCCTAACCCAGTGATCCTATGTATTTGGTGACTATGATTTACACACATAATTACTATGTTTTCTAAAGCCAAAGGTTGAGGAAACTGGTGGGCTAAATAATTTCCTTTTCTGATTTGTCGGTTTCCTTATTTTAATAGATCCTTTATTTAATGGATAATAGGAATACAATAATAGATATAATCTAATTACTTGCTTAAGAAATCAAACTCAGTGTAAAATCTCTTAAATTATTCTAAAAACTGGAGGTGTATAGGTAATGTGATCATAAATCATGTTAATGAAACAATAATTTGGAATAAACCTTGGATTTTATTAAATTTGCTGCAATCATTAAAACTAACACTATAAAAGGAAATCCGAGGGGAAAGAGCCAGGTGGGGTGGTGTTATTTGATCATTGCAGAGTTTGTTATATAAGATGAAAAAAAGTTCTAGAGATTAGTTGCACAACAATATGAATGTAGATAACACTACTCAATTGTGCACTTAAAAATGGTTAAGATGGTAAATTTTATGTAATGTGTATTTGACCACCATTTTTAAAGGAGTAAAATAAAACAAAGTAAAATAAAGTAAAATAAAATAAAATAAAGTAAAGTAAAGTAAAGTAAAATAGAAACAAAAAAAGTTACCTTTTTCCTACAATGCTACTGGGAGCTAAAATCTTTTCCCAACTTTCTATAAAGGAAAAATGGAAGAGGAGGATAGAAGTGGGGAAATTAAATCAACATTTGTTGATTATTCACAGCTAGCTATTTTAAGTATTATTAGCTTCTCGTTTTTAAATATAAATTTAAGGTCAATATGACATTTGTTCAATCTAATGTTAACCAGGAAGTGTTACAATTGATATGCAAACACAATTTTGGAAGGATTCAAGCTCTCTCTCTTATACTACAGTACTTTTGAAAATATCATGCCAAATGCAACTCTATCAGCCCGAAAAAGGATTATACTGAGTAGGTGCTGAAAAGAAAAGAATGAGTATCACCTAGTTGAGAATTTAATGAATTCAAATAGCATTGATCTTACTGACACTAATTATAATTCTCATGAAGTTAAAATCTATCGAGAGCTTAGATATATAAGCAGCCTCCCTTTATTCTCCACGTTAGAAATTTAATGCAGTTAATCTAATAAAAATATATCCCAATATATCTTACCAAGAGGTAAGAAACTCATCACCACAAATTTGAACCTTTACGTTAGTGTTTGACAGTAACTGAGATGATAGGTTTAAAATCAAAGATTAGCCTTCTCTAGATGACTGGTTTGATCTCAACGCTAGATAGAGCATGGACTGGACTTGGGTCCCTTTGCTCCAGACTGAGAAACCCAGTGTTCCCTGATAATGGAAACCTTATGCCTTTTGAGTTGCATATCTTGCAGGAATTCCTGACTCTACTAGGAGATCAGCAAAGACCTAACCAAACCAATCTGCATCAAGGTGGACCCCAGGGCTCCCCTTTCACCCATTTCCCTCTCATTATAATACTAAAAATCACACTGAGGGGTGGAGATTTAACATGCTAATTAGATATGCGATGCATGAAAAGGCATGCTCTGTCCACTGTACCTGTGCACCCAAATTTTTGTCTCTCCCCTCCTCTGCATGATTAGACATCACTCCTTTCGCATCTTTGCATCTTTGAAAACTTTCCCTGGTCTTCGGTCAAGTTGCCAGCCTGAAGAACATTTTCTTTTGTGTTGTCTCCCTTATGTGGGAGCATAAGTCCTAATAAAAGCCTTGCCTGGAACTCCCATCTGACCTCTAGTCATTTTCTGTTGTTGAGAGACCAAATGGGTAACCTAAGTGCTTTTAGCTTTGTGAATAAGAGCAGAGACAACAATGATAATACTTGCAATGGACTAAAATAGGGACAAAAAATAAAGAAAGGGTTACGTATGTATATGTATAAAAGATATGTATATATTGCCATGTTCCCTGTATAGCTGAGTCAAAGCCTGGCCAGAAAGAAGGACTGGAGTGACCTCTATCTTTTAATGCTTTCCAAGGGGAGAACAGTGAACAGTAAAGCAACCTTGGATTGAGGTAAAATTGCAGTGGAGAAACCACTCTTTATCCTGTCTCAGAATGGAGCTAAAGAAGTAGACATGTGACTGATGAAGTAAAGAGTTAACTTGCTCATGGAACCCAGTAAGCTCTGATGCTCTGACACACCTTCCTGAAACAGTGACTTCCACTTGCACTGTGCCTGAATGATCATGGGCTGAGCGTTAAGAGCAGAAGTATTCAGCTGAGTAACATCACTCTTTCTCTAATATGCAACTCTGGTCACCAGTTACAGTACTGATGCTTGCAAATGACCTCAGTGTAAAAAAAAAAAAAAAAAGATTATTAGGCTCTATGCTATTTGAATAATGCAAGTCCACAAACATCTTACTTGACTGGCAAAGGTGATTCACAGCTGGTAAGCTAAGGTGTATGTTGGCATGATGCACCCATTACAGAATTAACTTGCATGTGAACCTCAAGGAGATATCCTCAAACTTTTATAGCCAAGACTTTCTCAGTAAGAATGACCTATGAGCTATGATATGCCAGATTTTCTCACATTCTCATGGAAAAGAACTTCCCGATGACAGTGAAGAATAGCTTCAAAAAACTTTTTGGATTATGAATATATGTATTCTAGTCATAGAGTTGCATATGATTTATATTTGAAATGCAATACACACACACAAATGTATATTTGTATCAAAACTTATTAAACTGTAGATGAACAATACTGCTGGTACAGTTACATATGATTTTGATAACTTTGAAGTTAATCTAACAGTAGTTAAAATTAAAAATCAAGACTAGCAGATATAAGACCACAATTTTAAATAAAACTAAGTATAAATTCACAAAATGCCTTTGAAATTTAACATAGCCCTCAAATCCTCAGTGAAAATAAATATGTTCCTAAGTATATGGGGAAAACCATATATTTAGGAATGTGTTTGTGTTTATTTAGAAAATTTCATAAAATATAAATTTCTATATGTGGGTTTATAGCAGGGTATAGTGTATCTGTTTATTAATCAATTAGCAATAATAAATGCACTTATTTCTGTTACTTAAGTTTCCAGGAAGACACAAGACATTCAAAATAGATGATGGAAGAGAGTATGCTGAAGGAATTATTCTTTAAAATGGGGGTGGGGGGGATGTGGAACTATGTATAATAGCCTTGAAGCTAGCAACAACAGAAAGTGCCACTGCTGGGCCTTCAGAGGCCAAAGAGGAGCAGATACCAGGGCTCGCCAGTACCTACATGTACAGAAGAGAGAATACCCCATAGGAGTTGTCCATATTGGTAGAGAAAAAGAGCAGAAATAGAGTCAGTGACAAACTGTAGCCTGGGCAAGGAGGGAGTCAGGGGGAAACACACTATGACTTCTCCATCCTCCCTCTCTCCTACCTTTGATGTGCTTCCCTCTTGCCAGCTGAAAGCCAGACGGCAATGGAGTCCTTCTGGAGTGGTCTATGGGGTTCAGCTCCTCAGGCACCAAGCAGGGTGGAGATTGCAGATTATGAACCTGGAATGGCAAAAAGACAATGCTCAGCACAGATTTATATAGTGCTTTGTAGATTTTCAACAACCATTCACACAAATCTATTGAACTCAAAGAGCCTTGGAAGAGAAGTTGAGAGAAAGAAATGTGAAGTTCAAGATTATTAGAGTCTCTCAACACTGCCCATTTAATGTGCCATAGAGCCAGTATTTAAGCTGTCTTCTAATTCCATCCCCGGGATTTGTCAGGCCAGTTGGGGAAATCTGGATGTTAGAACTTCTAAATAGCTTAAGGAAATGCTTTGGAACCCTTTCTCTTCTTCCAGGCTGGGTCTTGAAAATATTAATGTAGAAATGAAGTATGTAATGTGAATGCGGGGTTCAAATAAACCTTCACCAGTCATGTGTTCATTTTTACAGTGCCCTCGAAGAGTCAGAGATTCTGGGAGCTCTGCATCAATCCTTTGAGAGAACCATTATTGAAGGGCATGTTAGAACACATGGTAAAAAAGACAGCAAAAAATCTAAGACCCTAAAACCCTCTGCAAGGAAATAACTGGAGGTCCACTGGAATGGCAAAACCTACATTTTGTTCTGTTAATGAGAAGTGACTGACGAAATTTATAGATCTCAAAACCAGAAAATAAGCCTTCTGTTTATCCAGAGTGAGAATTCCAGCTATCCTCTTATACAACCTTACAAGGTTTAGAAAGCTCCTTGATTCAAAAGAAGTCACACTACCTAAAGAAAGGTGGTAAAATAAACAGTTCAGTGAGAATCAAAACAGTAGGTACTGTTAAATTAGGCTGGGCTATGTATGTCTTTAGAGCAGCGTTTGGAGAAGAAATAGTAATCGCAGAAAGATAACATAGTTCAAATTAAACAGGTCCTTCAAAAAAGTTCTGATTTGTTCTGATGGAGAATGGTGTGTGTGATGTATAGTGTTTTGAGTTGTACATTTGAGGCACCAAGTGTGAGGAGTTTGAGGCACATCAACAAAGTTAGAAGGCTTGAATGACAAACCAAGGCTAGTTCATAAATAATGGGAAATGAAAATTACCCCCCTCCTCATATATTCTAGAATGGAATCCTAGAGTAAATCTCTTTGGGGACAGTTCTGCCGACATTTTGCAACCTTAGAAACATTGAGTAGCATATACATCGCATTAACTGAGGTAGAGAATTGCTGTTTTTTAATACTACAAGCTGCATGCCATAAAGATGCTGTATCATTCATATGATTTGTAATAAATCTTTTGTATTCTTTCCTCACAATAATTTATCTGAAATAGAAGCCAACACCTTCCAGGTTACTAAGCCTAGCTATTGAATTAATTCATGAGCTGGACTGAAAAAATGGGCCATTCTTCACCACCAGGATCATGAATATTTTAATGTCTGAATAAAGCTAAAGCAACTCAACTTTGTGGAGATGGCACAAAGAGAAAAATAGAGAATTAGATGCTAGAGTGGACACTCTAATTTATTTTAACGTAATTGAGATAATAAAATTAAACTGATGCAAGTGAAACCAAACACTCGTTTGAACACCTATAATTGTTAATTCATGGAAAATTGGAGAATTACTCTCCTCTCATGATTTTGGCCATCCTATGGAGACACAAAACCTTTCTGTACTGTAGAAAAAGGGGTATGATTTCATTATTTGTTGACACGTAGCATCTGCACCAATATGCCCATAATTCTACCAATTCAATAACAAAAATATGTTTACCACAATTCCCCAGAATAGGCTTCCTTAATACAAAGGACCCGAACTGGCTATGTGAACAGGTACGTGAATAATCCCAGATAAACAACGACATTTAAAAATTTTTTCTGCCAACCACAACCATCTGACAATGCAAAAAGGAAATTGAAGAGCAAGGAACATCATTTTTCTCTGTTCTCCAACAACACTGTGAGCTTATTTTTACCCAAATCCAAAAAGATAAAAGAAACATCCACAGAAGACTGATGAGAGAGGTATTCGAAAATATATGTAATATTTTAATTAACTATTGCTTGCATCATGGTTTTCCTTGATTGGTGGAACACATGGGGAAGTGTATTTAACCTAACCTATTCTCAACCATAGGTTGACACTCCTCGTTTCCAACAAGTAGTATCAACAGATTCTCAGCACTACCACTACCACCACAAGCAGCAGCTCAGTGATTAAGTTAATCCTCTAACTCAATGGTTCTCAACACTGGCTGCATATTTGAATTACCGAAGGGAGCTTGAATCAGAATTTCTAGGGGTAGGAATGGACTATCAGCTTTTTTTTTAAAGGTCCGCGTAGGATTTTAATGTACAGTTAGGACTGAGGACTATTGTTATCCCATACAAAGATACTGAAAGTGAATATGAATTTATTTGCCTTACTTCCATGACTTGTAAATCACTGCTGGTCACTAAATTTCCTATTTTCACTACTAGTACAATGCCCTTATTAGACTCATAGGTATTTGCTGAGAATTCATTAATTAAAATGAACATTAAATAAAAACTTTATCATGTTGAGGTATCTTCTAGTAAATTTCTATTTCTGTGTGACCTTAAGCACACTAATTCTTATCACTGATTTTCACATTTGTAAAGTTGGGGATAATTGTGTTTACTTTCTGGCATTATCATGCAACAAGATGGGTTAATATATCAGCAAGTATTGTAAAATGTTTGCTTATAATAAACATTATGCAGTAGCTATCAACAAATAATTATAAATTGTAATTTTGAATATGTCACTGTAGTCATAATTACAGTGTTCATAACTTTTTACTTAAAATTTACACAACAAATATTTATTAGGAATTTACCGTGGGTAGGCAATGTCCTATAGGCTGACATATAGCAGGAGGTAAGTGGACCATTTAAAGCCTTGTGGACTGTGATTTTGCCCCTCTTGTATACTCTTTCAGGTAAAGTTCTATTTCCTGCCCCCCCCCCTGCAACGCTGCAGTGCAACAATTAAAACAAATTATGAACAAAGAGTTGTGATCAAAATATGATACGTGATTCTCGGAGACCAGCAAATCTAATTGCCTTAGCATGGTAATAAGCATATTTGAGATAATAACGGCTCCAGGGGCTTGGTCCCTGGATGCTTGTGAAGGGCACGACTCACAGCCTCCAAAAAACAAAACAAAACAAAACAAAACAAACAAAAACCCATCCACAGAAGGTAGAAATGAACTTTGGTTGTTTAACTCATTAAGATTCTGAGTTGTTTGTTAGTGCCTATAATTTACCCTGACTCAAACACACCTCATACTAAGGACTTCCATTTTTAATCTGAATAAAATGGAAAACTCATGGGCATGTCTAAGACAAGTATGAAATGATTTGGCTTATGTTAGATAAAATCATTCTACTTTGTTGAGAATAAGATAAAAGTCTTGGGCAAGAACAGAAGCTCTTGGGCCAAAGATACTATTTAGAATGTGATCGCTTGGTGAAGTGGGGACCACACACAACTCTTTCATCAGAATAGAGGTGAAGTAATTCACATATCCAGCCTTAGTACCTACATTGCTTCTGCCAGCTTAATTTCTATTCTGTCTTTGGTCCCAATCATTAATTGGGATGCTTTCATTTCTGTTTTTCCCTATGTTCAGTTGCCTATAATTTAATTCATAGGCAAATATTAATTATGACTAAAAATAAATGATCAATTTAAAAATGCAACAATTTGTATTCAGGATCTACCATGTGACAAGCAATAGAGATTTAGACAGATACAAATCTTTTTCCTTGCCCTTGACCCTCCATCTAGTTGGAGCTTCAAGAAAAATCCAGTGAGTTGCCCATAATAGTAAAAGTGTCAACTTTGCTTTTTTGTTTTTGTTTTTTGTTTTTTTAAGAATGTAAGTATTAGAATTCATTTAGGAAAGAGGTTAACCAGGTCATTACTGTTAACTTTAAAGAACAGGTACAAGGTGAGCTTTAGAGGTAAGATAAGAGTTGGGAAGGCATTTTAATAACAAAACAAAAGCTTAGATATCAGTGAGTCAATCATTTTCAGATCAAATATGTAGACCATTTCTAAAGAAATATATAGTTTACTAAAAAGAAAACAAAGTAAATTTGAAAAAGAAAGCAGCAAATTTTATAAAGGGCCTTGAACAACAGAATAGAGAAAATTTAGGCTACCCAAAGAAAAAAATTTTGGTAGTATTATAGTTTCAATAAGACCAAAGGATGTTTATAATTTTAATATACAAAAATGAAATGGGTCATTTAAAACATGACTGTGAAAACATACCTGATTTAGCTGTCTATAATTTTTTCCCTACTTTAAAAAGAAACACTAGCTTGACTATTTCATTACACACTATTTTATCTCCAATCTAAATCCAGGTATGATGTGAATGCCTAAGGTAATAAAAGAAGATAAAATAAGTTAATATATATTTCCTAGCTAGGGAGAAAAAGAAGAAACTATTGTACGGAGAGTTAACAAAAATAAATCACTTTTTAGAGAAATCTCACAAACAATGCTTCAAGAACGTTATATTATTTATTTTCATAAAAATATTACTTAAATAAGAAAAGAACTTGTGAATATTTGCTAATATACCACTATCTCAAAGCAAATTTCTGAAGTCTTAGAACAAATCTTATCATTTCCATTGGCATAATGTTCAGTTATAAGTCCAGTCTTCTGTAAAGGTCAAAAGGATTTCTTACAGGGAAAAAAATGATAGATTTGATCAGGTAAACAATTATTCAAAGATAAATTAAATTAGAGGATATTCTAGAAAAGAGCTGAAAGGACCTAGCATTGCACAAAAGGATGTGCTAAAAGAATGTTCCCTTTGGGATCTGTTAACATTTCCATTCTGTAATGTAAAATATTATAATTGTGTTAGTGTAGCCATCAATGAAAGACAATGTGGAATACTGAGATTCTTATAAGCATTCAGGTTTCAGCCTGATCAAAGATACTAAGATATTTTTAAGTTGCTTATATTTAAGGGTATATCATTCTGACAAAAAAGCAATGGATTTAATTACTTTTATGCATTAAAAAAATCTAGTTATTAATGATAACATTTCAAGCCTCAAGATAAACAATGTAACACCAACTAAAGCCTTCTCTAAATATGGGATGAGGGGCTCCTGGGTGGCTCAGTTGGTTAAGCAGCCAACTTCGGCTCAGGTCATGATCTCACAGTTTGTGGGTTGGAGCCCCACATCAGACTCTGTGCTGACAGAGCCTGGAGCCTGCTTTTGATTCTTTATCTCCCTCTCTCTCTGCCCCTCCCCCACTCCTGCTCGCTCTCTCGCTCTCTCTCTCAAGATTGAAAATAAATATTTTTTAAAAATTAAAAATAAATATGGGATGTGATTTCAGGTTCACATATATGATCATTTTACCATCAAAACTAAATAATGTTGCTCTGAGAATTCAAAATTTTTATTTTGGACATTAGTTCCAATTAGCAAATGTTATTTTAGAAAAAAAGAAGGCACTGGGAAAAAAGATACTATATGTTTATCTTCAAAGACTTCATAGCAGACAGCTATTTGATTCTTTAAAGAAACATAGAGGAGATAGACAAGAAGGGTAGGTAGGATAAGAAAATAGAAAACATGGTCCAGTGCTGATTATCATAGGAGAACGTCTACCATGATAATGAACCAGATCTCTAGACGGCACAGAGGAGATATAAAATTGCTCAAACAAACAAACAAAAAAAAATGAGTACCTTGATCTGTGAATGTTGCTTTGTCAATATTTATAGTTGGCACTTGGTTTAGAATGTCAGAGTTGCTGTTACTTTTATACAATTCACCCAACTCCACTATTTCGTACTCAAATAATCCATACCCTCAGATTGTTGATTTTATTTTCTACTATAAATTCCAACTGTAGGTCAGTCTGTCTTCCTGTATCATATACTATCTAGTGGCTTGTCTTTATCTTTCTGGGTGAGTGCATCTCATCTACAGAAATGCAGCATCCTTAGGTACTGTGAAGAAGTAAAAGTATGCACCAATCCCCAGAACATGTTCACATTTTATTCATGTCTTATATATCTATAGTTTTCTCTTTCCTCATGTATGTTCAAAACATTGTGTTCAAATTTTCTTCTCTCTTCTACATCAAGTCATAGGATTTATATTAAGCACATAATACCCAGCACAATTTATCTTTTTAAAAAATATAGACTTCTGTGTTTGCTTTGTTTTCCCTGCTCTTTTACTAAGTGAGATAACTGGAGGCCATATATATCTATAAGTTCAATTGACTCTCGAACAACATGGGTTTGAAATGAGTGGGTCAACTAATATGTAGATTTTTTAGAAATAAATACAGTATTGTACTGAAATTATATTTTGTCTTATTTTAATAACATTGTCTTTTCTCTAGCTTACTTTATTGTAACAATACAGTATCTAATACATATAAATACGTGTTAATTGACTGTTTATGTTATTGGTAAAACTTCTGGCCAACGGTAGGCTATTTATAGTTAAGTTTTTGGGGAGTCAAGTTACCCAATGGATTTTTGATCATGCAGGGGACCAGTGACCCCAACCTCTGTGTTGTTCAAGGGTAAACTATATGTTGTCAGTGGTAAAACCCATATTCCACGATTGGTGAACTTAATTTTGAAGCCTGTGTGTGTCATTATAAATTAGAGGTCAACACACTTTTTCTGTAAAGAGTCATATATTAAATATTTTATGTTTCCAGGCTATGTAGGTCTCTGTATCATATTCTTCTTTGTTTCCTTTAAGAACACTTTAAAATGTAATAAATATTCTGAGCATGTAGCTATTGAGAAGTGGACAGTGGGATGGATTCGGCCTTTAAGCAATAGTTTGACAACTCCTGTTCCACATTATTGATGCTCACCTAACATAGTTTTCTTCATTTATGTGACTGTGTGAGAATTGAGTGAGATATATAAAAAGCCTAGACCTCAGGAAGTGTTTAAAAAGTATTTACTATTATTGATGACAATTTTATCATTAGGATGCTTGTAAGTAATAGAAGCAGTTAGAAAAGAATAATGTATTTATTGCCATTTGAAGGATTTGAATCTTGATAGACATGCTGATAAGAGATATTCTGAGAAAGGATTAGAAGTGCAATATAAGTCTGTCTTTTGCCTTAAGTGAAATGCAAATCAAAACCACACAATACTTCATACCCACTAGGGCTGCTATGATAAAAAAAAAAAAGATAACTAATCATAATAACTCTAGTAAGTGTTGATGAAGATGTAGATAAACTACAAAAAGAGCAAATTAAATCTAAAGTAACCAGAAGAAAGAAAATGATAAAGTTCAGAATGAAAAATCAATAAAAAGAGAAAAAGAAAGAAAGAAATTATATCAAAAACTGGTTGTTTGAGAATTTCAAAAATCAATAAAGCTCTAGCTGGAATAGTCAGGAAATAAAAAGACATAAATTATAAAAACAAGTAATGCAAGAGGTAGTACCATTGGAGATACTATGGCTATTGAAAGGATAATAACAGAATATTATAAACAACTTGATGCCAATAATTCAAACACCATAGAGGAAGTGGACAAATGTACTGAATTACTAAAACTACCTAAGCTCACTCAAGAAGAAACAGATCAATTGAATAACTTGATGTCTATTTGAAAATTTTGAATTTGCACTTAAAAACCCCACAAAAAAAAATATTTCAGGCCTACATAGCCTCACTGGTGAATTCTAGCAAGCCTTGTTTTTATATATAAGTTTATTTATTTGATAGAGAGCAAGCCTGAGTACATGCACATGCACAAGTGGGAGAGAGACAGAGAGAGAGAGGGAAGAAAGAGAATCCCAAGCAAGCTCCACACTGTCGACACAAAGCCCCACCTGGGACTCAGTCCTACGACTGTGAGATCATGATCTGAGCCAAAATCAAAAGTCAGACACTCAACTGGCTGAGCCACCCAGGAGCTCCGAATTCTAGCAAGTTTTAAGGAAAAATAATATCAGTTCTGCACAGACTCTTTCTGTAAACTTAAGGGAATGGAATAATTCCTGACTCAGTCAACGAGGCAAAACTTATTCTGATACCAAAGTCACACAAAGATATTACAAGAAAGAAAATTACAGATCAAGAGTGATGAATAAAGACACAAATATTCCAAATAAAATTCAGCAAACAGAAACCATCAATAAATATATAACTTGCAATTCACCACGTTAAACTAAAAGAAAAATCATACAATCTTTCCAATAAATGAAGGAAAAAATTTGGCCTTGTCCAATATCAATTTCAGATGAAAAAAAAATCAGAAAACAGGGAGTAGAAAGCAAATAAATTAACCTGATAAAAAATAACTATGAAAAAATAATTCAGATTGTACTTAATGGAGAAAGTTGAACTGCTTTCCCTTTGAGATCAGGAACAAAACAAGAATGTCCCCTATCCCTTCTCCTATGCAACATCCCAGCCAGTTCAACAATGCAAGAAAAAGAAATTTAAAATGTTCAGATGTTAAAGGAAGAATTAGAACTGTCTTTATTCACAATGACTCTCTATATAGAAAATCCAATGGAATCTACAAACAAAAAACTGACCCATAAATGTTACAAAGTCTGTTGTATTTCTGTTACTAGTAATGAACAATTAGAACCATTATTTTTTTAAAATACCATTTACAGTAACATGCAGATATTAAATATTTAGGAATAAATCTGCCATATATGAACATTTAAAAATATCACTTAGAAATTTTTTAAAGATCTAAATAAATGTAGTAACATCATGAACTCATTACTTGGAAGATTTGGTATTGTTTAGATGTCAATTCTCCCCCAAATGATCTAGAGCTTAAACACAATCTTAAAATTCCAGTAATTTTTTGGAATTGACAAGGTTATTAAAAAATTTATATGAAAATGCAAAAGATCTAGAATGGCCAAAACAACTTTGAAAACAGAACTAAGTTAGAAGACTTACCCTGACCAGTTTCAAGATTTATTTTAAAGTTACAAAGGTCAACATAACATGATTGGCATTAAGACAGACAAACAGATCAATGAAACATAATAGAGTCTAGAAATAGACTCACATGTATATGGTCAATTGATTTTTACCAAAGCGTAAATAAAGTGCAAGTGGTTGAAATATTTATCTTTTTGACAAATGCTACTGGAAGAGTTGGCTACCTCCTTCGTAAAATAATAGCTTTGATCTACAACTCACAAAATACAAAAAAAGAAAACCCCCCAAAAAACCCAAAAAACTAAAATCAAAATTGATCACAGTCGAAAATTTAAAATTGAAATTTAAAAAAAAATTCTGAAGAAGATATAGGAGAAAATCTTTGTGATCTATGTCAAAGAGTTCTTAAATAGGACTCCTGAACTATGCTCCAGTGAAAAATGATAAACTAGACCTCAGAAAATGTTAATAATTTCTGCCCTTCAAGGATAATATTAAAAGAAGGAAAAGACAAGACACACAGTAAAAATTCTTCCGTCATACATCTGATAAAAGGCTTATATCTAGAGTATCTAAAGACTTTTCAAAACTCAGTAAGAAAACAAACAACTTAATCTGAAAAATTAGCCACAAATGGATATTTTAGCCTAGAAAACTCAGGCTAATTTTGTAGATAAATTTGTATTCAAAGCTCAGGTATTAAAGCTACTTTTCATTCTTTCCTTATAATCTTTTTTTTTTTTTTTTTTTTTTTTTTTTTTTGCATTTTCCCCCATCCACAATCTTCTAAAACCTGTGCTGGGATAGATAAAAATTAAAGCCAAACAATGAAATTTTATGACATATTTATTTACTTTATTATATCTGTAAATGTACTTAGGTAAATATGTTTTCATAAGTTACTTATATTTTCTCTTAATCTATTATATTTGGGTCCATCAAAATGAACAAAGGTAACATTTATGTGCCTATTGTTTGGTAATGAAAATCAGATGTTTTTAATTCTTACTGAATTTTATTTAATAGATAAGTCCATTTCAAGTGGAAAATTGAAAGATAAATTTGAGAATACACAAGCTATAACACTTGATAGAAGCTTATTACTTTGCATATGGATGTATATGTCTTCTAGAGTTCACTGGGTATGTCCTCATATATGCAGAGAAAAATTATAAATGTAATTAAATTATTCTTTATCCTGAGGGGCCTAGGTTATTCATTGAAAAATAGAATGCCTCTGTATACACATAAAACACTACCTCTGTGTTCTTGTTGTTTTCTTTAGCAAAGAAAGTAGTTTTAGGAAAAATTAACTTTTTGGAGCAAAGGAGATCTAGGTTCATGTTCAAGACAATCATTTTTAAAAAAGGGGTAAGTTTCTTCACCTGTCAAAGTCTTTAAATGTAGCATGGGGATATTAATCCCTAAGGTGTTCATTAAAATTAGTGTATGTAAAGCATCCAACACATGTCTGATGCTCAGTAAATGTAATATCTCACTTCCACTCGCTGCTTTAATTCTATTGTTTATGTCTACAATATGTGTGTTCAGAGACCAGTATAAAAGAAGTGAATGGCCAGTAATAGTTCTAAAAATCCTTTCTAAAGGTGTTCCTCTTTGTCTTGTTAATCAGTCAGCAATTATAGTTGAAATACTGAGGACACCTAATACTCTTTCCACAGAATTTGACTCCTTGAGTATTTATTTTTAAAATAGGCATTTGATCCACCCTCAAAGATTTTATGGTAAAAGTGAAAAAGGAGGGTGATTTCTAATCATTCATTATTTGGAAAAAGTAGAAAATCAAATTGTTCAAATAAAGATATAAATTATTTGTGGGGCACCTGGGTGGCACAGTCAGTTAAGCGTCCAACTTCGGCTTAGGGCATGATCTCATTGTTTGTGACTTCAAGCCCTGCATCAGGCTCTGTGCTAACAGCTCAGAGTCTGGAGCCTGCTTCAGATTCTGTGTATCTCTCTCTCTCTCTGTCTTTACCCTGCTTGTGCTCTGTCTGTCAAAAATAAACATTGAAAAAGATATAAATTATTTATAATATATAATAAATGAGAGCACTACTAATTAAAAATAATTTATTTCTAATCTACTATCAGGCTTTTGTTGATGTCATTCTATTTACCCTAACCAATATATATATATATATATATATATATATATATATATATATATATATATATATATTTTTACCCTAACCAATATATTTTTTAAAGATTTTATTTTTAAGTAACCTCTACACCCAACATGGGGCTCAAACTTAAAATCTCAAGACCAAGAGTCACCTTCTATGAGCCAGCCAGGAGCCCCATCACAACCAATATTTTAATTCTGTGCTGGCTCAAGCAATTAAAAATATATATATAGCAGCATGAAATAAAAATACAGGGTTTGAACAGAAAGAAGTTTTAAGGTAATAGGTTAAGGAAATCAGCATTTTCTATGTTCTTAAAGCCACATCTGAGATGTAACAAATCTCTAAATAAAAATATAAAAATATATTCAACAAGGTAGATGTGTGTATAAATACATAGGAGGAAAAAGAAGAACAAAGGAAAGATGGAAGGCATGCAGGCAGGAAAAGAGGGAAGGAAGGAGGGAGGGAAAGAAGGGGAGAGGGAAAGAAGAGAAGAAAGGGAGGGAGGGAGAAAGAAGAAAAAGTTCCTTTATGTTATTCTTCATGTAACCTCCCCCTGTGCCTCATATTGTGAGACTTAGTATTTGTAAATTTTCTGTGTATCATTACAAAAATTACCTCAAACTGAGTAAAACTAGGTAACATTTTAGTCCATGTAGTCAGAGTAGAGGTGCTCTTTAAAAACACCTCTGGAAGATGGTTATTTCTCCTTCTCCCCTCTGTTTACTAACAAGTATGGATTAGCGGACTACACAGTACAGCTTACTTCCAGCTCACTCTGAAGCATTGTAAACCAGTAACAGTTACCAACAGAATAGCAATTACAGCCTACACAATTCATTACCTCTTTTAACAGAGTTCTTTTGTTTTGTAGCATAAAGGAAAAAGAAACCCTGAATTGATACCCAGTCCTGTGTCGTTAAAGCTATAAATTCTGTAGAATTATGTCCCGAACTACCATTTGGTCCTACTACTTGAGGGCTCTGTTTATTTGTTTGCTGTTCTGTTTTGACTAAGGGAATAAGGAGTCTTCCAGAGAAACAGCTTGCCTGCTTCC
Source organism: Cryptoprocta ferox (assembly GCA_028646485.1). Taxonomy (NCBI): domain Eukaryota; kingdom Metazoa; phylum Chordata; class Mammalia; order Carnivora; family Eupleridae; genus Cryptoprocta; species Cryptoprocta ferox. Next base: position 43,415,247 of record CM053568.1, read on the forward strand.
CCCTGAAGCTGACTTTATGCTTTGAAACCAGAGACTTATTTTTGTTTGGTCATGTTTTAAAAACCATGTCAAATCTGACTTTAAATTTGGAACTAAACATGAATTTTCAGGTCTTTTTTCTTTCTCTTTATTCTTGAAGAAATAAAATGTTCTGTCTCTAAGAAAAATACAAATATAAGAGTCTCTCCCAGTATCTAATTTTTAAAACATTTAAATAAATCAATACCATATAGATTTTCTTTCTCTTACAATATATGTTTTAAGAAATCTATAGAAGAAAATGTCTCACATTTTTACCTAAAACAAAATCTGTCAAGAAACATCCTCAGCTGCTCAATATGGTGCATTTACTCTGCTCTCCAGGTGTCCAATAGCTCTTTTTGCCCTGCTATAAATCATCTATTAAGGATAGTTGACTCTCTATTCCAAATTAGGGGACCTGGGAGCTGTGAGAATAAGGAGCCTAAAACTACCAATTATTTTGTCTGGATAAAGTTTCTGAAATACTAGAGAGAGGACATTTGGGTAAAAATCAATAGTTCTTACACTATGGTTTGAAGTTTTAAAAGAATGGAAAAATGCTTTAATCCAGCATGGTTCTTTTAAGAGCTCATCATAATTTAAACATGATGCAAAGTCAGGGAGGTAGCACTGGACTGAATTGGCCTTTTGAGAAACATTTCTAGATAGAGTGCCACTAAGAAATCTTGATAAGTTCATCTGTGTTCTATTTCTCTGCCTGTAGTATAGAAAACAATAAAGAAACACACTGACTGTATTTGTGTACTATACTTACAGGTCTTATTATCCTTTTATTCATTGCACCTTCTATTAGTGTTAAAAAAAAAAAAAGGTAGGAAAACATTTCTCTATACCAGAAAGGGCTACTGTGTATAATTGGGTGGTGGGGTAGGGGTAGGGGATGATGAAAAGTTCAAAAAGCATCTCATTCTAGCCCTCCTGGCCTTGTTATTCTATGCTTTGCCATGGGTACTAAATGAACCCTAACCTTATTTAAGATGTAAAGCAAATAATTCATGAAAATTCCTTAGCACAATGCCTGGTGCACAATAACCATTCATTATCATTAAACAGTAGCTACTTTTTATTGTTATTATTGTTCATTTGTATTTGATTTTTAAAAATTATTTCAGCTACAAAATTGCTCTCTCATGAAGTGAAATAGAGAGCACCTAATATTCCACTGAAAGTATCAACACAGTAGTATCATAGAATATTGCATTAGGAAAAAACAAGAACATCTGGGGCCATTTGGTTCTTTTACACCTAAGGCAGCTAAGAATCCAAGGGCTAGAGCTGTTAAGTAAGATCCCTCACACACAGTTCAAAACAGGGATGCTCTCCATGGAAGTATGGTACGCATGCATTTCTCTTTTGCTTTATTCCACCTAAGGCTGCAGAATGCTAGGAGTCTGCAAGTTTTACTGGCTCCTCAGAGAGAGACCACCTGGTATTCTGAGCACTCTAATTTGAGGGAATGCAAACAATGTGTTTTTTTCAATGCTCTGACATACACACATGGTAACAACACCAACAGTAACAAAACCACAGTGCTACCTCATTCTAACCCCTTCGAAGTGGCTGCACTTAAAGTCTGAGAATATCATCTGCTACCATAGATTCATTCTTCAGGAGAGCATAAGAGAGGATCAGAGCAATTGGTCTTGAACCCATCATAGATTTCCTTAAGTCCTTCAGATCCTAATTCTGCCCTGCGTTTTGTATCTACTATACTAAGTATATAACTACGTTTTGTGTCACAACAGCCTGAGGCAAAATATAAAAATAGGAATTGTAAAGCAATATTTCTGACCCCAAATACCTCCTCTGTGAGAATTCCCAAATACTTCTGAGAAATCTTAAGTCTTTCTTATGTATGGAGCACTTCTTGAAATTCATTTTCCTCCGCTCTTCCTCCAGCTGCTAACTCTTGCTACAAGTTCCATTTCCACTGCTAGCACGCAGCAGAAATAAGTCTAGCATCTGCTGCCCATCAGTGGTTCCCTAACATCCGTCTGCACCCAAGTTGGCAGGGTCTCTTCTCAGTGCAGGTATACTGGTACCTTATAACTTTAAGATTCTTATACCAAAGAGCTCATTAGTTGAAACACAGGAAACTACCAATATCTGACCATTTATGACCAGCTGAGAATGATTCAACCTAACAACTTTACTGGCTCTTGCATTGTGCAAATTTCACTCTGGGGTTCAGAAATGAGACCACGGACGCTGGGCCACATTACAATTTGAATGAAGACTCGAGCTCATAAATCACCTGTCCCTCCAACTCTGACCCATTATGTAAACAGCCCTTAGTCCCTTCCCATAGGAAGAATTATTTCCCAGAATACTGCATGCTTCCCCATATGGGCCACGTGCATCTAATACCCCTCGACATATTTAAATAAAATCTAATTATAGTTGAGGATTAAGAGTTGTCTTTTGCTATACACAGGCCTTCTGTGATGGCTTGCCGCACAGAAATGACAGTGCCTGAGCCACTCTTGATACAAAAGAGTCAGAATTGAGCCATAATCAATTATTTTCCCCAACATTATCAATGCTACCATTATTATCAAAGGAATATTATCACAAATAAGTGTTTAAATATGTCCCACATATTTAAATCTGAACCTTTCTTACAGATGGAATTCCAACTCACAACCCTCCACTCTAACTCTTCTAAAACCTTCCACATTTTCTTCTTCTCTTCCCTGGTATCACTGACACCTCCCAATTTAGTAAACCAGTGAATTTAATTAATGAACTTTTCACTCTTCCTTCCAGATCATTAACAAAGGCTTCAAATAAAAACAATCCTAACACCTAAGCCTACATCTTCTCACTGGCTACCTCCTTCCCACTGTACACGCTTGTGTACATTATCACCATTAATTTAAAATTCTTTAGCCAAAAGTACTCACAGCTGGGTCCAATGGTGTAAATTAAGCAGACAATAAATGCATTAGTAAACTTCACATCAGTTCTATCATCCTCCGATAAAGTATAAAACTGGACAAAATATGTCTTATATAAAGGAACAATATATAAATTATAAGTCAATCTCCTGATTAATAACCTAAGAACAATTATGGAAGAAAGTCTGTCTTCTAGCCAACCTCTTTTTTGTTGAATGTTAATCCTGAACTCTGCTTCTCCCCTCCCTTCAACACCCTGTACTGGCAGCGTCTACTACCTTCTGATTCAAAATTCAGTCCTGGGGAAAGATTTTTAAAAAATTCACTCAAGAAATTTTTCATGCCTAGCATGTGCTAGGTGTTGGACATACAAAAGTGAACTAAAGAGTCAAAATACCTATAGTAAAAGAACTTATGCTCTAGAAATTAGCTACTAAATCAATACGTAGTATGTCAGATCATGGTAAGTCCCACATAGAAAACAAAAGCAGGTTAAGAAATAAATGAAGTCATTGAGGAGGGCACTTGTTGGGATGAACACTGAGTGTTGTAGGTAAGCGATGAATCATGGGAATCTACTCCCAAAGCCAAGAGCACACTGTATACACTGTATGTTAGCTACCTTGACAATAAATTATATAAAAGAAAGAAAGAAATGAAATGTCAGGTTAAGGAGGGGGAACTGTTATCAGCTATTGTTAGTAAAAGGGTCTTTACTGACACAGTGACTTTTGGCAGAGTGCCAAAGGAAGTGAGAGCATAAGCCACATCATTACTGGGGGGAAAAAAAGCATTCCAGGCTGTGGAAAGCAAAATCATAGTGGGTTCAGGGTATAGTGGGTTCAGGAAAGGAGACCAATGCAGCAGGATGGCAGTAAATCAGCAGATGTGTGGGAGGAGAGAAAGAGTGTTTAACAGGAGGCCAGATCACACAGAACTTTCTAAACCTGGTAAAGATCTAGGGTTTTATCCACATTGAGATGGAACTCCATTTTGAGTAAAGGAATAATATTATGTGACTTGGAATGTAAAAGAAATACTCTCCATCAGTGTTTCTATGACATCTATAGAACAATCACCTTGGAATCCTATAAATATGCAGATTCTAATTCACTGAGTGTGAGTGAAGTCCAAAATTCTCTATTTCTGACAGGCTCCCCAGTCATAGTGATATTACTGGTCACTGGGCCATAACTTGAGAAGGACAGTTCTACATCACAGGTACTCGAGGGATGGTCCCTAGACCATTAGCATTCAACCACCTAGGAACTTGGTAGAGGTGCAAATTTTGTGGTCCCACTTACTGAATCACAGCCCAGCAAGCTATATTTTAGTAAGATTTTCAGGTAATTCTGATTCATGGCGAAGTTTGAGAACCATAATTCTGTATGATTATTACAAACATACTACAGGGTAGCAAGGGTGGAAGCAAGGAGAACAGTCAGGAACTGTTAGGATAGGATAAGATAATAGTAGCTTGAGTCAGGAGGTTCTAGTGGATGTAATGAGAAGGGAATGAATTGTGGCGATACTTTGAAATTACAGCCAACAGGATATGTGAAGAATAGGAGACAGAAAAAAATAGGGGGTGATCCTGAGGCTTTTGTTTCAATAATTTCAAGAACGGAGTTGCCATTTACAGACTAAAAAGATGGATGGAACAAACCAAATGCAGGACAGAGTCAGAAATATGGTTTTGGACTTCTTAAATTTGATACATACTAAGTATATTCAAGTTTGGATGGTGAGTGAATATTAGGAATATGATTCTATATGTCACGGGAGAAGCATAGGCAAGAAATACAAAATTGACGGTTGTATTTTAGAGTTGATGGCTTTATAGGCAGGACAATGAATGAGACAACTTAGATACTCAATGCAAATAGAAAAGAGGCCCAAGTACTGCGATCTCTGGATTCCAATTTTAGAGGACTGATATATAGAAACCAGCAATGAAGTCTCACAAATAGCAGCTGACAATGTAAAAGAAATCAGGAAAAATAAATGAGGAGGACAGTGCCCAAGATGGGAGCTATTCCCCTCTAACGAAGACAAAAGGTTTGTGACTTAAGGCGGTGTTTTTCAGGTTGTGTATTTCAGGTGGAGAGGTATGGGGCTCAGGACAGTGGACAAAGGCGATTATCACATAGGTCACTGCATGTCTATAGTCAGCATCACCCTCTGTTTTGATGATTTTTTTATATGTTATAATTGGTGAAGAGGATGAGACCCATATATTTATTCACTATTTATAAGTTACATCATCCATCTGAAGGACTTTCAGTCCCAACCTTCCTTTCAAAGTACTAATGAAGGAACTTAATGTTAGGATATGCCAGGTCAAGAGATGCATAATTAATATCCTCATCTTATACAGATTCACCGTATGTACCGTCCCTACTCTATACATGCCCTTCACCATGTGTGATCTCTCTAGTCACTGACTAGATTAATATATACATTTTTTAAATGTTCAATTAATGAAATAAAAGGTAAGCCCCCATAAACTCTCTATCTCTGTCCTTAGGAATACATTTTTATAACAGTTATTTTTTATTTCACTACTATGTAACTTATATTTTAAAAATGCTTTAAAACAATAAAGTGATTTCCCATAGATTGTCCCACTTAGTCGTCAAATATCCCTGTGATATAGGCCAGGTAGGTAAAATTATCACTACCTGATAGCTAAGAAAAGTAAGTTTCAAGGTCAGACATGTAAGTTAATGATAAAACTAAGGTTAGAAACTAGGTACCCTCAGGTCCTAGGCCAGGACATACCCGATCATACTCTGCTGTTTCTTTCTCTTTTTTTAATGTTTTATCTTACAAGGATAATTTTCTTAAGTTTATATATTTATTTTGAGAGAGAGCGTGCAAGCAAGATGGAGGGGGAAGAGAGAGAGAGGGGGGTGGGGAGAGAGAGAGAGAGAGAGAGAGAAAATATCCCAAGCAGGCTCTGCACTGTCAGTACCGAGCCAATGTGGGGCTTCAATTCACAAACCGGAAGATCATGACCAGAAATGAAGTCAGTTGCCTAACCAGCTGAGCTACCCAGGTGCCCCATTCTCTGCTGTTTCAAACACGCTCCATGCACAAATGGGAAAACCAAAGCCCAAGTCTGATTTCTTCTTAAAGCATCAACAGACATGATTTTAAATCTGTTCCCATTTTGCGATATCATTTTTTTCATCAAATGAAATGTGATGTAATTTACTTTAGAAGCTACAAATTTAAGAAGTAAAATACATCTGTGTTTTTAATATATATGTACATGATCATAATTAATTTTATCAGTATGGGGGAACTGTTCTAGCCAATTTGTCACCTCACAGGGGTGTTGTAAAGATTAATTAGAATTAATCAGTTGAGTTATTTGGAGGCAAAACGCATTATAAAAGTGTTAAGCACTGTTATTTCTCTTTAAGATCAGTTTGACTTAAAAAGCCATCCTTGATGGGTAAAATATTCTTGAAAATGATTCACTCTACAGATAGGTGTAGTTCTGATTTGTTCTTGAAGAAGACTGCAAGTAGTGATCTCTTTGGTTTTGATCTAATACAAGGAAGGCAAACAAATCTGATAAGAAAATAGAAGTACTAGACAGTTTTATTTGATTGAAGGAAATATTTGCATGCTATTTGTTTCAACATTCTCTTTCTTCGTCTTCAGTATACAAGCATTTAACTATTATTCGCAGAATTTTTTTTTCATAATATATCAAAAATGTCAACCTACAAAATCCCTGTAAGAGAAACAAAAAATCTATTCACCCCATTAGGCAGCATTTAAAATGATTAAGTATTTTTCTTAGGTGTGGTTTTGTTAAAACAGCTTTCGTTTTAAAATGTCAAAACTTACCAAAAAGCATCTCTCATGACTGTTGACATTCCACCTAGACATAAGGAAAGTTGCCTCTATATAACGCATTTCTTAATTCCTGTTGGTACCATTTAAGACCACTCTATATAAATATTTTCACACATCTTCTCTCCTTTGGCTGAACTTGTTTTCAATTCTACTTGTCTTACTTATCTGTGAGAATTCATTTTAAACATGTATATGAACAAAAACAGATCAATGTTAGTGACTAAGATAGTGACAACAGCAAACTTTGAGGTAAATTTTTATTAATATCAGGGCTCTAAGAGAATATTCAATAATTTCAAATACAAATTTTAAGCTTAATCCCATACATACCTGATATGGAAAGCATAGTGAATTTCATTGAGCATAGTAAATTAAACAAATTATAATCGAGAACTTTCATGAGCAAAGAAGAGTTGGGCATTTTTCTGATGCAAAAATCCTGTTTAGTCCACCAACTCATCATGCTGTATGAGAAACTAATCAATGGTGAGTTAATTTGTTTAATAGATTTTGAATAAATGATCTGCTGACCAATACCTTCACTCCCCCAATTCCTTCTAAAAGGCAAAGCAGAGCAGTTTTTGTGGAATATTATATTTTCTAATGTCCTTCTTTTAAAAATAAAAAGCTTAAATAAGAGATTTCTGGAAAAGGCAGCACCAATAGTGGTTTTTTATAGAGATAAAATCAGTTTATCTCTATAAAATTATCTGATATTCCTTATATACATTTATCAATTGAATCCTTACTTTTTTTTCAATCCGTACTTTCTACGGTATTTAAAATCATTGCCTACCATTGCTCTAGAACAAAGCAAAGCTCAAAAACTGAAAATCTTGCTCATGTATATTAGTTTCTGTTAACTGCTATTACAAAAAAAATAGGGAAATACAGTATGAAGATTTGCATATAAATGTCACTCTATGGTATGTAATTAACTGATGTAGAAAGGAATCATTTCTCCCCCTACCCTTTTTATTTAAACCTTCCATGTACAGGAAGCACAAAGCAACAGGAAGATGACAGACAATGGAATCATTCAAACCAATAATCAAAACTGACTTCTGTTTCTTACTGATTTTGTACTTTTAAATATTAACGTTCAGAGCTTTAGTTTCTAGGGCTTTAAAGGACAATAACAAAACTCACAGAGTTGATTTGAAGATTTGATAACAGGTGCAAAGTTCCTACTAAAGTATGGCACTAGGTAGGCACTTAGTACACAATAGTCAGTACTCTTATCATCCTCTTGAAATAGGAAGGGATATGAACTCGTTTCACTTAACCTGAAAGCGCACAAACCTTTCTCAAACACACCATTTATCAGTAAGTGTCACTGATTATTGAATTGAATAGAAATACAGAAGTTTCAGACAAAAGTGAATAGTTTAGCAGGAATAGGGAATTACAGTAAATGAAACAAGCAAATGCTTAACAGGAAATGCACTATTTCCTATAATATTGTCAGCCAGTTTCAAATAGATCACAGGATTTTTAAGTTCTGGATGAATCATTATTCAACATCTCTTTTCCTGATTAATGTATTTATAAGCTTAATGCAGTATTCGTTGGCGTGAGTCCATAGAGACGTTTAAACATCTTCAGACACTAACTTTCTCCAATTCTGCCTGTTTCTCTGTGGGACAACTGCAATTTCAGCCTCAAGGATCCCTCACCACATGCTTTATCTAAAATATTTAATATGTAGGTATTTTTTATTTGCTATCTATTTCAAAAACTGAACTTCTGGGAGCAAAATACAGTTTGCATTTTCAGCATCTTGTTCCACGGCTGCATTTAATGAAGTAATTGGATCCCTACCAGTTAAAGATGAAGTCATCCACAGTCTCATCCTTCTCCCAGGAGCTGTCTAACAGTGTGGTGACTCCAACATCTCTATCTTTTCTGTGACTTTTTTTTTTTTTTTTTTGGTATGCTCCAGTCTTACCTCTAGCTTCTACTGGAAAAGTCAACTTGGATGAATTCCAAGTATTTCCTAGTCAACTGCCCAAAAGTGAATTCCTTACCTTTATGCTAACAATTCCTCTTCCTGACTTCCTTTTGTCAAATTATACTACTGTGGAACCAGTCACGTAAGCTGGATCTGGTATGTGATAATCTTTCCTCTTCATCTAATAGTCGTTTAAAGCAGGTACTATCACATACTTCTCTGGGTATCTGTTCCTATTCTGTGGCCTTATGTCAGGCCCTCATTGTCTCTCACCTGGATGATTTCAAGTCCCTCTAATCTTTTTCTCATCATCCTTTCAAACTGGGTATAGTAAATCCCTTTATACTGTGGCTTTGGGGGCTCCTGGGTGGCTCAGTCAGTTAAGTGTCTGACTCTTGATTTCAGCTCAGGTCATGATCTCACAGTTCTGGAGTTTGAGCCTTGCATCAGTTCTGAGATGACCAGCTTAGAGCCAGCTTGGGATTCTCTCTCTCTTCCTCACTCTCTGCCCCTTCCCCTCTCATGCTCTCTCTCAAAATAAATAAATAAACTTAAAAAAAAAGTGTACTGTGGCTTTGGATATGTCCTTTAAAAAGTGTTCTGATTTTGAGTTCTAGTTCTACAAGTTTCTAATAGGTATCCCAAAAAAGGCAAGTTTTCTGACCAAATCACTGTGGCGATAACTTTGGTTAAAAAACGGGGCTTTCTGTTAGGCTTCCCATGGCATTTAACAGGCTAATATGAATGCTTTGTACAGTTTTAGCCAAAAAGCCTTTATGTGTGTATTTGTGTGCACATTTATAATTTAGGAATGGCAGGGCAACTGACAAGATTAAATTCATTGAAACAAACTTTTGAAAGTTTTGAAAAATATAGCCTCTAACATACTAATTACATATCATGATGGTCTGACACCATGTTTTTCTGCCTTCATCTCTTCGTCATAACATATCATTCCTAAAGTGGCTTCTCTAACCCCAGAATGAGATCAAGCCTCATAAGGCTTACATAGGGTTTTTATTTTTAAAGTTTTGAGAAAGTTACCTTCCTTGGAACCAGATAGCTGCTTCAACAGAAAGTTTAATTTAATTACACCTAAAATAGGGGAGAGGTCGGCATTTAAAGGATACTGGCATTCAAAAAGAATTTACAGGAATATTCTTTTAAAATGTAAGTATACTTTAAAAGAAGTATTTGTTTTACAGATCTCACTTGAAAAACTAAATGGTAAATATAAATCTTAAATAATTAAGATCTACTGTGTACTGAAGATAAACAAAAAGAAAAATAAAAAATTATACCCAACTGATAACAAAGTGAAGTCAATGTAGAAAAAAGAATTGAATTCAACATACAAGTATTCAAATTACATATACAATGTTAGCAACTAATTTCTAGTATTGAGACAACCTAAAATTTAAATCACTATTTCCCTAGCTTTCCTTAATTTTATTCCAGCATCTCTTTTGTGAGCACTAAAAAGGAAAGCTGATGAAGTCAGTGATGCATTTGGAATTCCACAAAGACTGTATAGTGGGAAAATGCCAAGGCTCTATGGCCAGAGAGATGTAGCCTCAAATATGTGTCATGCCATTTCCCAAATTAGTGGACCTCTTTGAGTTCTGTTTTCCTTAGTACGAGGGAGAACGCAATACTGGTTACCTGCACTTAAACAAGACCCATAATGGAAAGCACCCCAGCACAGTTATTGGTACCCAACAGATGCTCAAAATGTTATTCTTCTTTCTCTGAATCTTCTGATATTTCTATCTTATCAATAAATAAATCAATTAATTAAAGAAAAGAGGGATAGGATAGCAAAAAATTGTAAAAACATGTATTTTATAATACTTTCTAAATTTAACACTACCCAGAAGCACGTTAGTCTCTTGCTTAGTGTTGGACATTTTTAAAAAGCCATTCTCAATTTTTTAATAAAAGCAATAACCCACTCTTTTTTAATTAGACTGTTTATAAGCTATGTGATTATATTTATGTCTTGAATATAATATTAATCCTACAAGTCTAATCTTGAAGGAGAAACAACTTAATTACCTTTGAAATTATTACATTGGTGCCATAATATTTATTGCAAGGGAAACACTGTATTTGTCTGATTTTGCAAAGAAGAAAAAATTATTTTCCCTCATTCTTAAAACCAATAGTATCAAAGAGAATTAAGTGGACTAAAGTCTTTTATTTTGCAGATCAAAGTAAAAAATGATCTGGTTGTACATTATTAACATTTAATCTATTAAATTAGTTTAAAAAATTAAACATCAAAGCATATTAAACAATTAAGGGCAAAACAACAAAAAGAGTTGGCTTAAAAAACACTGAAGTTCATAGTGATTTGGTGGCAAGAACATAGACTGTAGCTCAAGAGAGAGAGAGGCTCTAATTTCTGGTTCTGCCACACACTACCTATGAGAGCCAAACGAAATTCATAAGCATTTCCAGTGTCGGCTTTCTCAGCTACAAATTGCTGATGATGAGATGTACTTCATGTTTTTGTGTGTGTGAAAATTAAATGAGATGATGTATAAAGTTCTCATCACATTGCTTTGTAGATGAGAGCCACTTAATTACTACACCCCAAAAAAGAAAGAAAATATGCAATACACCTCTCAATACTTCAATGAAAATAACACTCTTTATATTTCACTGATTTTTCACATATTCCCCAAATCCATTTTACTACTTAAAACACTTTAGTATTTAGTTCTAAAATACTAACTATGGTATTTCCGTTCTGTTATTCCCGCATCCCAAACTGAAGACACTGTTGCCACTGAGATAATAAGAATCTGACTCCCTGCCCCGAAGACAAAGTTGACAAGTGGCTTGTTTTTACTCAGCTGGTTAAGTTCAATACTTGACCTTTTTGGTTAGCAATATGATTGACTCCTGGTTTGCTATTCCTTGTGTGTGTGGAATCTAACTCTGTCTTCAGGCCTGAGGGACTCAAGCTATATCATTTTATAGACGGAATAAGACTAAGACAGGGTCTAGGACCCCCGGCGAGCCTATTGGCCAATAGTCTAGTTACCTATCAGTGCCATCTGCAGGCACAGCTGGCTCATGTCCCGCTCATTATCAAGGCTACATACAGTCTTTCCCTGTTGTAAATAAATAGTTTGTGACATGTTTTTTCTCCAATCCTTCCTCTGTCTCCACTTTTATATTGTCTTTCAGGGGCAAGAACAACCTCCTAAGTAAGTTTTGTGTAATATGGTAAATAATGTGGTGGTCTTATGGAAGTGATTTTTAATTTTTTTACTTTATTCCTTATGTTTTTAAATTTAAAAATGTTCTTTTAGTAGGAACGTTGCACTTGTGTTGTTTGGGTAGTAACCAATTTACAGAGGCAAACACCTCAGAAATCCTAAGATCATATAAATAGCAAGAGAAATGATTCCTTCCTAATTACTCAACACTGTGCGCTTGCTCTGAGTACTTGGATTTGTGAGAAATCTTCTGTTGATAAAGTAAATATAAATATCCCATCATGATGTGAAGAACAAGATGACTGTTAACGTTTCTTTATGGAAAAGTCAGTGCCTTGGTTAGTTGATTAGACAACTTTCCTTAAGATACAGAGTTTCGTCTTTTCAACTTAATATTCTACATTAAGAAGTATTTAAAATGATGCCAAGGTAGAAGATATTTGATTGAGGGGCACCCAGGTGGCTTAGCACGTTAAGTGACTCTTGATTTCGGCTCAGGTCATGATCTCACAATTCATGGGATCAAGCCCCGCTTTGGGCTCTGCACTGGATGTGGAGCCTGTTTAAGATCCTCTCTCCTTCTTCCTCAGCCCCTATCCTCTGCCCGTGCTCTCTCTCTCTCTCAAAATAAATAGATAAATAAACAAAAAAGCAAATAGATAAACAAATAAAAATAAATTTAAAAAGAAGATATCTGATTGAAGTCATCAAGAGTTAACTGAACACAGACACCTGGGTGGCTCAGTCTGTTAAGCTTCGGATTTTGGCTCAGGTCATAATCTCATGGTTTGTGGGTTTGGGCCCTGCATAGATCGGGCTCTGTGCTGACAGCTCAGAGTGTGGAGCCTACTTTGGATTCTGTGTCTCCCTCTCTCTCTCTGCTTCTTCCCTGCGTGTGCTCTCTCTCTCAAAAATAAATGAACATTAAAAAAAAAAAAAAAACCTTTTTTTTTTTAAAAAGAGTTAACTCAATAGAGCTTTTTTTGAAACAATGAGAAAAAATTATGTAAAAAAAAAAAAAACCACATGTATACGTAACATTTGTTTGGAAGCAGGTAATACCAACAATACTTTAAAGTGCTAAAAGTTGCCCAACTTAATACAAAATATTTCATCTACTGAATATTTCCATCCACCAACTTGATATCTTTAGCTTGATCACTGCCTTGAAAGGCATCACTGGCCATTTCTCATACAGAGTTAGCCATGTGAGCCCATTTTGGGGAAGCATAAACATTTGAGGTACCCTGATGCTTTCGCATTCCCTTTGCCAAGGCCCTAATATGAAGCTGGTTGTTCTCAGCGTCTTTATCTTGCTTCTTCTGGAAGAAAGGAAGGAGCTCTGATGCCAAAGGGAGCAGTAAGTCAGTGGGGCTTGCATCATTTACCAAAAGCACCAGGTCTCCCCTGGGGTCTTCTCAAGTTTTCACTGCTTACTGCAGAATGAAATTTATACATTAGAAAGGGGGCTCCTTTCAAATAAAGAGAGACAACTTTGATTTTCCACTAACTCTCCTCTGTTAATGTCATTTTGTTCACTGTAAGAAGCCAGCTCCATTTTGTACAATCACCGGGCCGAGGTTAGCAATGTTCAGGAAAGTGTTACGCCTCCACTTTTTTTTTCTCAAGTTAAATACTAAAATTTGAAATCTCTTAAAGTTTGTTGCTTTTTTTCCCTATTGTGTGCAATAGGAGTGACTATAGCTTACTCGTAACTACCAAATAGAAGACAAAATGTTCAGAAAATTAAAAAGATACCCAAAAGCTGTCAAAATCCCTTTTCTCCATACACAAGTATACTGGTATATTAAGGGTAGGTTTTAGAAAGCTAATGTGTATCCTCTCCATTTCCTATTCTAGAATTTTCAATTATCTCATCATCTCCTTTATTCTAATTTTTTCTGCTGTAACATGTGACCATAAAAAAAACATTTCCTTTGGAGCATTCCTAAAGAATGATAATGATGATACTCCTAAGGGATTATTCCTAAATCACTCCAAATTCTTTGATAAGCATCCTTTGATAAACTCTTGACCTTCCCTAATTTCAATATAATATTCTTTATTTGTACACATTTTTCATTTAAATTAATCGTTTGCAATTGTAATAAGTTTTACTTCTACAGGTCAATTCAGCATCTCTAGTATGTTTGGATTTTATCATTTATAATGCATTTCAATTTATTTAAGCCATTACAGACTGTTCAAAAGAAAACTCTGTTCGCAACTCAGGTCACAAACACAAGAGTACTTTGCAGCCAGCCATGTTGAACAGAAACACAGGGAAGAACAGAGATCTGTTTTCAGCTCATGCCATTTTAAGGAAGAAGTCTTTCTGTGGACTTCCGGTCACATGAGGGAGAAATGCAGTTTCAAACAAGCAGATCTAGCAGGTAATAGTTCACCCCCTCTTCCCTGCTGGTCCAGTAGATGGGTACCAGGTAAATAACCTAGTGTTACAATTTCCACTGGGTTGTCTCCTTGTCACCCATTTTAATTCATATTTGTTATAATAAGAGGTATGGTCACCAGCACATGACAGTACTTTGTTTCAAGACACAGTCCCCACATTGATATCCCAACACAATCTCATTAGGAGAAGGGAGAGATACCCACCTGACTATTAGACTGAAGAAAGAAAAGGTCAGTCAAGGAATTTTCTGGTTTAAAGATTTCTGCAAGATTCTTTTCCCTGTTAAAACTTCACAAGGTTTTCCTTGTGCATTTGTTCCAGCAAAGACGAATTCTGCTTTTTATTTATTTCTTTATTATTTTTTTTATTTTCCAGGGGTGTGTGTGTGTGTGTGTGTGCGTGTGTGCGTATGTGTTTGGCTTTTGTTGTTTGTTTTTAAGGTTTCCTCTTACAAACGAATGAATTCTTTTCTGGGACAGACATTAAATTTTTTTTACCTACATTATGGAGTTATTTTTATTCCCACCTAAGTGCTAGATATCTGAAAGAGACTTTTAAATGAATTCCATTTACTAACCTCCCAAGGGTGAACATACAAGCTTACCTTCTGTATTTTCTGTAGTACTGCAGCTGAAACTAGAATTCTTCTCTCTCTTGCCCTCTAGTGCAGCTTGTCAATATAACATTGCTTATCCCTCCTGACTCCTTTAGCAAGTTTACCTATTTGATGCAACTATTGTGTCTTTTGTTAGGGTTTATTATTTATACTCCACATGGCAGACAAGCACCCAAAAGTGAGATAGGAAAAGAAGAAGGGAGATCAAACAGAGTCAAGGCACTGAAAGTTCAGGGGGTGGAGGAAAAAAATTTTGTGCTCTTTGTTTCTATAAATACTGATGTCTACTTAGGAAGTAATAAAAATGACACAAATCAAGAAGCGTCTGCCTGAGTCCACTTGTAAGGATGAAGAATCAAAGAGTATAAACTTGCAGGGAAACAAGACTTTATCTCCTCTTTTTGCTCCATTTCCCACCACACCAACAACAGACAAATTTCAATTGCAACATGCTATTTTTTTCCTCTTTATGAGGATTAAAAAGCTATGTTGATATACAACTATTTTAAACAGTGTTTTCAATAAAGGTAAATAAATATCACAGATTCTTCTGCTTTTCTTTGTTTTTTTCATATTTAAAGTCTGCAATCTTCAGCATATTTCCAAAATATATGGATATCCGATGACAATGTGAAGATAGTTTTTATCTGACTTAGAAGAAAAAATATGCTATTGTCAATTAGGATGGTACTAGGTCTTTGTCCCATCTGTGTTCCAGCCTAAATCATTAATTTATAATATGAATGACCACATTCCAAATTGAATTAATATGAATAAAAGGCATGAGCTTATACATACTATACTCTTAAAACTAATGTTAGTAAAGAAAGTTGTGCTAAAGTAATTATGCTTTTAGCCATCCACTGCAGCATTGATTCTCCATAATCCCTCTCATTTCCTGAAAATAGCTAAGTCGAAAGGTGGTGCAAAACACAGACCACAGAATAACTAATTCAGGTCAATGAGAGCTTCAATTCTTAACTACTTGGCCAATTTGATCAGGAGACAGTTGTAATTCAGATACTTTATGTCTTAAATAACTAGAAATTTTGAGGTATTTCCACTATGTTCTATTAATGGCAGAAGTAATTTCCTTTAGCCTAAGACCAAGGTAAGCATAACACAAAAGGATAGTAAGGCAATTTGGTGTAGACACTTCCTAGCTTAAATACTTGGAATCTGAAGCAGTTCATTTAAATTACAACTTGTCTTTCAAGACAGCGGCTTTACTCAAAATAATTGAAATCAGGGTTTCTCAATCTAAGTACTATTGAAACTCGGGGCCAAATACTTCTTTGTTAGGAAAGATTGTCCTACTCACTGCAGGATATTTAGTTGCACTCTAGGCTCCACATACTAAATTCCAGTAGCACCCTCACTCAACTTGTGACATCCAAAAATGTCTCCAGATATTACCAAACATCTCTCAGGGAAATGGTATAGAAAAAACAAACAAGTAATCAAATGAAACCAAAAAACTCCCCAACTTCCCCTGGTTGAAAACCACCCATCTAAGCCACTATTTTCATTTATGCTAGTTTCAAGAAATAGAATACTAATAAAAGGAGGGCATCTTGAATGAATAGGATAGAGAAATACTAGAGTAGACATTCTGCTTTTATTATCTCTAATCCTCAACACGATCACATGTTGAGGTCTTTATGCTATTTTATAGATAAGCAACCTCAAGGAAGAGAAATTGTGTCAGTATCATATAGTAACTGAAAAAGTAAAAAATCTAATCTAGGTCAGACAGATTCCAAAGCTAGTATTTTTCAACTACCAACTTTATAATAGTTAATGCTTATCAATCTTCTACTACCAAACATTATTATGCCTTCCAACTTTCAATAATAAATCAGTTCCTAGCATTATCACTGTTATTTCGAAAACAAGGATCTAAGCAATTTCAAATGACTTATCCAAAGTCATACAATAACAGAAAAGTTTAACACTTCATCCTGATTATTTCCAAATATATCAGCAATTAGCCAAAGACCTGAGGTCTCACATTAGTCGAAAGGCATAGAATTCTTCCTTCTTAACTGATCCCATTCACTGCACTAATACCCAAATCTAGAAGCGAATGTAGGACATACTTACACTGCAAATAAAATGATCAGTGTAAGAAGCTTAAAATAAAACACGATTCCAACATTTTTATGTAAAAATATTCCATCACCTCTGCTTCATGACCCAGAATCTGTGATGTAAACAATTTACAACAATATAGGTGAGATATCACCTGGTTGTGTGGGCCAGAAATAAATTTAGGTTCCAAAATGAGTGGCAAAACCCATAGTGAGTTGCAGACGAGAAAGGTTATTATAACCAAAGAAAGGTATTCAATTTCTGAATTTTTTCTTTGACATTGTCTCCTCCTTCCGTATCCCCAGTAAATGACAATATTTGATTGATATTTGTGTATAGGAAAGAGTCCTCTTTTTAAGAATCAGCTTTTTTATTTTTAGTTGTTGCAATCACATATAATATATAAGCAGCATATGCAAGTGCACATTTGTTCACTGTAATATGTTATAGACAATTCATAAAAGAAATTTATCTTTATGTAGCATTCACTTTATCTTATGCAGTGGCCCAAGTAACATATTATTTTTATTATTAATTTATTTATATTCATCAAAGACTTCCTGAGCAGCAACTATGCCTTAAGAAATTGGTTAAGTGACGAGGCTGAGAGAACAAAGCCACGGTTCCCACCCACAAATTATTGTATCCATTCCAGGCTTCATATTTTTCAAATACTTTCTCTGTGTAATTGCCCCAGTCCTCACAGCAACCAAAAGTAAGAAAGTCAGGAATAGGATGAGTTATTGGGCAGAGATATATGAGTATATTTGAGTATAATGAGTATATTTCCTATCACATTAGCCTCTCTTTCCACTGTATACAGGAAATATCTTTATTTGACTACTGACCCAGAAATAAGGATCTGCTCTTAGAAAATGTCTGATATGAACAGGGACAGAGATGAGACAAAGACCAAATGTCACTATAATTAATAGTATGATTTTATTCTTTTTTTCTAAGTGTGATAAAACTATCTTTATGTTACTATTGAGCAACTCTCCATCTGCATTGACCTGAGGACTATGGACTATAAATACCTAGGGATGAAGATGACAAACATGAAATCAAAGGAAAGCATATGACCCATTATTCACAGGGAGTTTTAGAGATTCTTCCTGCTATACAAATGACTGCTTCTTCAAAATATAGAGACACAGAGTGACATACATCTTAAACATGCACACATATGCGTACGCACATACACACACCTTTAGTGCAAAGGAGTTTATTGATTTTCATCCCTGTATGGCCTATTATTCAAATCAACTGCAGAACAAGAAAGAACAGAGTAATTGTTTCTAAATGCCATGTTTCATTCATTCAGTACATTTGAATTAGTTCATATTAAATAGGAGGCATGCTAATATATATATCTTAGGATTTCTCACTAAATGGAAAACCTTAGCAATTATCCAGTCTAATTGTTTTGAATAATTTAGGCCATGTGACATGTGTGCACAATTGCTCAAAGGAAATGTTATATGAAACAAACATGACACCAATACCAAAATTGCTCTGAGTATAAGTGGATCCCCCATGTACCTTCTCCCCTCACCCACAACCCACCATCCGCAACAAGGGGTCGGCAGAACTCCTAACCTTCAAGGAAGCGCTGTCTAAATACTACTGATTCTAGTCCTTATCTCTCGATGTATAAGGACAGACAATGATGCTCAGAAAAGTGTTCAGACTTACCCAAGATCATTCATTAGCTACATACAGACCAGGACCTAAATCAACCTCTCTTTAAGTTAGTAATAAGAAAACTGTTGATTTATTTACTCCACTGCAAGCCTGCTATTGGGGATTACATGTCTACCAGATAACTTAGCAGAATGCCTCACATCTCCCCAGAAACCAAATGAAAATGGTCAAAATCATGACAAAGTTCCATATTCCTTCACTTCCAATTTCAAGTGTGTTCCAGGTCCAGAAATGCCCTTTATGTTGTTGCTTCAAAGTGTAAGTACCCAATAGCAGATCCAGGAACAGTAATAATAGCAGAGATCTCAGAATATGGTTGCATTTCCTTATATCATCTCTTAAGTGAGCTAATTTGGGTCTTACTATTTTAGGGTTGCTTTAACCAACTGACGTAAATATTAAAGTTACTCTAACCAGTGAGGATACATTACTGCAGAGGAATAGACCTGCACATAGTGAAAGAAAGGACATGTGCCTACACACACACAAACAGCCAACCAAGGCACAACTTAAACACATATTCCACACTTTTGATGTATTTGTTTTAACCTTCTCATTGCTTTTGGATGTTTGTTTATAGGCAAACCTCCAAAACTGAAAATAGATGTGTAGGAAATAAATATGAAATTCAGGGTACTCACTAAAGCACTTTCTTAGAGGAAGAGAAAAAAAATGCCTGCTAGGAGGTTACATTATGACATACTAAAAAACTGGTACATTACAACCTGTTAATAACAACAAACCAAGTCATGGAGTGAGTGAGAATAATTCTTTTTACTGCTACAGGATATTGTTGAGTCAATGCCACTGTGCAAAAAAGAAAGCCTTGTGCCTGTGTGGCCATGTGAAGCTTACATGTTTTTCCAATTAATCAAAGTTCTCTCTGCAGGTTTATTAAATCAGCAGTTAAATATACACCTTCTTTCCCAAAACTAATGTTAAGAAAAGTATTTTAAAACCCTCTAAAAGAATAATGTCTCATTAGAGCTAGATCAAACTCTGACCAAATTCTATACAAGCCAGGAAATATAGTTGTTTAGACACAGCACTAAACGAGGTAGAGAAACAAAAGCCCAACTGTTTCCTTATACCCAAGAGAAAAAATATATATATATGAGAGAAAGAGAGAGAGAAAGAGAGAAAGAGGTGGGTAGAGGGAAGAGAGAGGGTGGAAGGGGGAGGGAGAGGGAAAAAAAAGGCAATTAAGCTAATGCAAGTTAGGTGTCACAAGGTTATAGATATTTCAAGAGCTGAGCAATTTACCGTCTGGAAAAGGAGAAGAGCTCTTGCATAAAATGTCCCCCAGTTCAGATTTATTATGCTTTTAGTTGTGTTATATGTGATACAATTAGCAGGAGGTGCCAATAAGGCGTTCTCTCAAGGACGTGGTCATCCCGCGCCATCTGTTATTAATTGCATTGTCCTTTCCACATCCAGCTAGAGGGGAAAAAGTTCTCTGAGAAACACCTGCAAATTCTCACTGCACAATGACTAGAATTTAAAAATACTTAAACAAAGAAGGAAGAATAGGTCACATCTCTAAAAACTGCCCATCCTGGGTTGAAAAAGAAAGAAAAATGTACACCGGATCCTGATGCAATAGAATTCTGTTACTGGGATTGTTTTTCTGTCATTGGATTCTACCACCTTAACAGCTTTTCAGGTAACATAATACACCACATAAATGAAAATGAATGGTTAGAACATTCTCCTAGAGATACAGCCATCCTGTATGGGGCTTAGTGAAGATTCAGATGTTTAAACAGATTTTTTTATATATAAAATCAGAAAACAAAGATAATAAAAACTGGGAGTTTTTGTTTCTTTGTTTAGATTTTGGCATTTGGGGTGATTCTTATCAGTCTTAAGAATCCAGTTCTGCAAATTAATATCCCTATAAATATGCAAGTACTTTCTCAATTTGACACCTATTTTCATAGATATAATTTCAAAATATGAATCATTAAAGGATGCTATTAAAATATAAATAGCTATTAAAACAATTTAAGCTAATTTCAGAAACACTAACTTACTTTTAACCATCTGTGCTGCCTGTTCTTTTTTTCTGATTTCCAATCGACTTGAATCTTTTGAAGCACGCGACTGCTACAGCCAGTCTTGTTTTCTGTTCTCTTGTTTGAACAGGAATGAATACTCCCAGTGCTACAGGGTGAAGCTCTAAAGCACTTCACTGGAATGTTTTAAAACTATCTTAAGACCAGTATTTCAAAATACTTTTTACCAATAGCAGTGAAATTATTTAAAGGGCATAAGGTGAGGAAGTATTTTGAAGGAAATGAATGCTTTTTAAATGATACTTTCCCAGAAGAGAAACAAAGTGTTATGTAGTCTAACTACCTCCAGTTTGCTTGACAGTTAAATTACCTACCTCATCTTATACATCTAGTGTTATCAAATTCAACTAAATTCTCTTTACTGAGACTTGACCAAGAAAAATAAAACTTTCCTCCAAAAAAATGTCATAAGTTATGGCTAATACAAAACATAAAAATAGGGAAACACTTTTTTTTTTTTTATTAACCTAAGGTTTCAAATACTAAATTAGAAGAGTCCTCCATGTTGGTAACATATTGCTATATTAAACATCTGCAGTAAAATTAATTTCATGCATCAAAAAATCAAATATCACTAGATTATTTAGAAATTTAGTTACAATTGATTCATTTTATTGAAAGAGCACCAGCATTCTCTGAAACTGTTCACTTTTGTGTGCGAAGCATACATTTCTCTGTTTGAGCATATTGATTATCTTCTCTTATTTATTGGTTCTTTTAGGATACACTTCAGTTTGCTCTCAGTTTAAAAAGTATCCATTGGGCTGAAACACTTCTCATCATTTATTTCTCTTCTTTAAGTTTAAAGCAAGTGATTTGATGGTTATATTATTAAATTAATTCAAAGATCTGGAATAATCACCTCCCAAAGGATATGACCAATGTAAAAGCTCCCATTCTCATGACCTGCACTTGAGATATATTTAATCAAGTTTCAGGCCCAAACTGCTTTATATTGTCGTCTTTCAGGAAAATAATACATCCCTTCCTTATTAAAAATAAGGAATATCAAAATGAAATATGGCATAATAAACACATTGCTTGAGTCACTAGCACATTAACGCTGTCCAAATAATGATTTTCATTGGCATGAACCCTACAACTATCAATCAAAATATCAAACCGCTGAATTTCCTTCCTTTCCTTTTATTTGCTTTCATATTTGCATCATGTTGCTTTTTGGTCCCACCTTTTCGCTGATAGCAGAACCAATCAGTAACTTTAGGGTCCCAGAAGTGCATTAGTATAGACTGAATATGAATCTCTACTTGGAGAAGATTCACATTAAAGCAAAGATCTGATAAATTGTTCTCTTAAGAACATAGCCTTTATGTCCTCAATCGCTGGGGTACCAGATCTGAGAATGCCTATTGAATAGTTCATCAGAAAAAGATGTATGATTTAGTCAGCACAACTCAGTATAAAATAACAATATGCCATGACTGTCAAGAATGCGAATGCAATCTTAAATAGTATTCACAAGGTGAAGTAGACCCTTGACATATGCATATTCAATATCTTTGCATTAGCAATTCATGTGTATGACCAGGGAGGTACATGATATGTATTAACTTAAATAGCAATAACACCACCTACCTCATAATTAAGAGTTAAATGAAATGATATATTTAAAGCCCTACTCTGGACTGAGATTCTATTTGGTATAGGGAAGCCTAATCAACCACCCAAATTCTGCATCCTAGGGAGATTTTTAGCCATGTCTTTCAAGAATACCAAGGTGTACATCTTGGTGTCCAGGAAAAGGCAGAAATTATAGCAGGAAGGCAGAGAGGTGAAAGCTCTATTCTTCCTGTCAGAAAAGACAAAGGTTTGAGATCCAAGTCTCCCAGCAATGAGATGCAAGTCCTTAGGCTAGTGATATAAAAAGGCTCTGCCTCTGTTTCTCAATAGAAGAAATGACAGTAATGAAATCTGCCTTTTGAGGGTTCTGGAAAAAAAGCAGAACTAAATCATCTACAACCTTACTACAGTGCTTAGCACATAGCAAGTGATAAATTCTTGTTAGCTGGGGTGATAATAAAGTAAGTCACTCTTAACAATCCATCTGAGCACACGTCAGAGCTTTCTTGAGTCTCTATTATGTTCTGGCCATGGTATATACAAGGAGACATTTAAAAATCAGAATGATTGAGTAATTATACCAAGAAAACCAAGTCAATTGAGAATAAAAATGAATGTTTCACCCAGATAGAGGTCTATATAAAACAGTAATTCCTGTAATCCAAGGCACAGTGTTATTAATGGTACAAGTAGACCAATTCTGAAGCTCCAAAGGTTAAAGCTAGCACGAATAAGCAAAAGCTAAGTGTACTCCAATTTTCATCTTAAGGAAAATATTTTGCAGGACAATATTAATCCATGTGCACACATGAGAGAACTACCCTATTAGGTAAGAGAGTACACTCAGGAACTTCTAATTCAAAATTTGAATACTTTCCTGGAATCTTACTCTTCCAAAAATGCTGTGGACATTTTCTTCATTCATTCTTTAATTTACTGAGTGTACACTAAGAAAAGATCCCAAGCTAGCTTGGAATTATAGAAGATTAATACTTCTAATATTAAACAATATTTATTTTGCACTTACTATCAGGTATGTCTAAATGTGTTACATGTAGTACTTCGTTAATCATCACAATATCCCTATTACTTTGTCAATTTTTAACTTTTTAAAATTTTAGATAGAGAGAAAGGGGAAGGGTTGAGGGAGGGAGAGAGAGAATCTCAACCAGGCTCCATGCTCAGTGCAGAGCCTGATGCAAGTCTCTATCCCATAACCCTGGGATCATGACCTGAGCTGAAATTAAGAGTTGTATGTGCAAATGGCTGAGCCATCCAGGCATCCTTTTATATCCATTTTAAAGATGTGGAATCTTATGTACAATAAGTTTAAGTAGCACTCTTTGCCCAAGCTAAATTTTGGCAGAGATATTTTATTGAAACAAACAAAATATCCTTATCTAAAAGTTGACAGGAATCTGGACAGATCATAACAAAAAAATACAATCTTTCCTAGCCTCAACCTCCATAGAATGCTCACAGCTAATTTCAACATTCTTCTGATTTAGTTTTGCTTTCCAATTCACCCATAGACAGGAGATGTATACTACAGAAATATTTTTTGGTGTTAACTGAAACTTTTAATATAAAACCATCTTATTAAAAAAACAACTAGTTTTCGAAAAAATACCTTCCAAGGTGTGGTGAAACTCCAGTTTTTTGTCTTACTGCACAGAATGTCTTGAACCTTTTGGTTCATGGCTTCAGGGACTTCATTATAAACATCAAGCAAGCAATGTATATTAGACCCTCAGATGTTTCTGAGAAATGTTCCTGAATTTTCAAGGTTTTGGTGATTTTCTACTTAATTTTTCAGTTGAAGCAAAGTGGAAATAAAGTGTATTTAATTCAACATTTCTTTATTACACTGCAAGTCCCAGTGTTCTTTACTTTTCCGGTTGATCCACTTTCTGAATCCTTGTGGCTATTTCTCTTCACTACTGCCCCTTTTGTTACAATAAGATTATAAAACTTTCATTACTCCTTTTGTATAAGCTGTGTGGAAACTCTATTTTTTCCTTCTTCTGCACCCTACTTAAAACTTGAGCCCAATTTAAATCCCCTAGAGAAAGAGAATTAAAGAAATCTGTAGGCCTGAAAACTTTCAAGAACTTTATGATACTTATTTTCTTTTTGGCTTACAGTTTTTGATTCACAAATATTCCAGACATTTGGGGGATAAATCTGTATTTTCACCTTTCCCTCTCAAAACTAAAATGCCCTCTGATGTGGTTTCATAATCAAGATTGGTTTTAATATCTGTAAGAGGGTGACATAAAAATTAACTGTGACTTTAAATTAGTGAAAGTATCTACATGTGACTTTAAAAAAAAAAAATGGAACATCAACAAATAAAATGCCTCTGTCCCAGATGGAAAGATTGTTTAAGGACAAGGTAAGCACTCACACAGGAAAAGAAAAGGAGATCAATCAGTCCATTAACATAGAAGGAGCAAGTGAAATAATGTGCCACAGTGAACGTGCCACAAGGGGATGGAGGGGAAGACCTCCCTGTTAACACAGAACAGAGCAAGCAGCTTGACACCAGAAATACACTGAGAGGAACAGAAATGAAATAGATCATGTCCCTATTCCTAACCTTAACCATACACAAAACCCTAATCATAATTCCTTACACAATAACCCCTCATTCTAACCCCGACAGAAATGTCAGCCTCCTGAATTGGAACACTGATTTCCCAAACAGATGTCAGACATTAGCCACTGGCCTTAGCTGCCATCAATATTAATCAGCTAATCTTAACATTAGCACAACATATGCATCTTAAGGTTGAACTTGTGCTAGTATTATGTGGAGGACAATTATTAGCAAAATCAAATAATCAGGATAATGTCAGTACATATACTGTTAGTTACAGTATCTTAAAAAAACAGATGCCTTTCCTTGTTTTATTCAAGACATTATTGTGCCTTAGAATTTATATGCTTGAATTTCCCAAATACATGTTGAAAACATGTGAAATATTTCTTTCCCTCAATCAGTAAGACTGGAAACTTCCTTAAGCTATTATCTATTATTTTGAAGGGGCTCTTAATTACTAATTTACTAATAGTTATACTTTATGTATAGAGATGTAGAAAAACTATGGCAAGAATATGTTTGGATGCATAAAATTTGCTGACCATCTGGGCATTGGTTGTTTTTTTTCTATAATTTTGTTAATACTTGTACAACTATTACACATAATAACTATGCATAAAAGTTGTTCTGAACACTTTTAAATAAAATTACCTTATTTAGGAAAAATGAAATCATT
The DNA here is from genome assembly GCA_028646485.1 of Cryptoprocta ferox. Taxonomy (NCBI): domain Eukaryota; kingdom Metazoa; phylum Chordata; class Mammalia; order Carnivora; family Eupleridae; genus Cryptoprocta; species Cryptoprocta ferox. The sequence continues at coordinate 43,440,992 of CM053568.1, forward strand.
CTGTAGCAGAAAAATAGATATTTTCATTTCCTTGATTTTGCTATCAAAATGTACCAACTTCTGCCTTCCACCTGGTGTAGCATGTCCCAGTCTACATCAGGCGGGTCTGTAAAAACCTCTGATTTTTGTGCCTTTCCTACTCTTCACACATCACCACATAGATCTCTACAGACAATTAAGCATTTACAACCACTTTTGTGATTATTGCTGCTAAGGGCAATGATGAACACAGTAAATTATTTCCTCTTCATGATGCAACATGAGTCAGATCCTGGTGCAATTCTCAGACTCACCCATTAGTTGCTGGACTAAAGAAATAGCCCTGGTTATTTGGAAGTTCAAAACTAATGGAATAACAGTTATATTCATTCACACAATAAACATGCCTCCTATGTGCTATACACTGCACTAGGCTATGAGGATACATCATTTATCAGGATAAACAAAGCTTCTGCCTTTAAGGTATTAGTCTATAGATAGAGCACAACTTAAAGTCAGTGTATCCCTGATATCTACCATTTAGAATGTCAGCTCTACATACTTCAGGATAGGTCTCTATTAGGAATAATCTAAGGAAAAGGTAGGTAGGGTGTGTGTGAACAAAGCTTCTATCATGGAAAGCAAAAACGAAAGGGGCTAACAGCTCAGATGGAAAAAATATAGTAAAAATACAGTAAATTAATGTGTATTATGAGAACTTTCCCAGGCACAGAGGAATGTGATAAAATCAGAACAAGGTTCTGAAATAAAATGAAGGTCAAGTTATAAAGAAAGGGCAGAGTGAGGAGGCTTTGAGGTTCTCTGCAACGGTGAAGTTTTGGGCCTCCCATGGTTTCCACTTATGCTAAAAATGCAGCCTCAATTACCAGGGTGGTAATTGAGAATTGGTTTTATCCATAAACATTGCAAGAGTCATTAAGAATGGCCATAGTCACAGGATGGTAGCAATACTAATTTTGGTCCTATGAACACAGCAAAAGCTAATGGGCTATCTATAGTGTGTGTCACCAACATCTGTGTACTAAGTAGAATTTTTAGAAGTGAGATAGACACATCATGGCTGTTTCACTGCTTAATTCCATTTCCTTCATACAAAGAATTTAATTTCAAATTAGCGTACATAGATGATAAGAGGGAATTTTGGGATTCTCTGGGCAATAAGAAAGTATAGGTTTATGTAACATTATACCAATTCATTTAGTACATTCATTTTTAAACATGTACAGTATTTCAACAGATTTTTAACTCCCAAACTAGTAACTTTACCCAGAGGGAATACTTAGGAAAGGTACGATGTCTCTGAAGAATATTTGCCTCCTCTTATAAATGTTTTGATATATCAAACATATACTAAAAAGCATGTATCTATAAAGGTAGATTTTATAAGTCATACTGAGTTATATGGACATTAGCCAAAAGGCCTAAATCAAATTATAAGTCACAAGTTCTTTAAAAACAATAGAGAATAAAGTAACCTAACTTACTTTTTCTGGTAAGTGCATATCCATCATGCCAATGTTCTCATAAAAGTGCCAGATTAAAGATGCTAAGAAATTCTCATCTTTTGAGAGGGACTAGTGGAATATTCAGGCCTGTTTCTGCCTTCTACATCCTTTATCCAAGTATTTCATGAGCCTCTGTGTATGTTTTTCAAGATTGCAAGAATACAGAGTTACTGGACAGATTTGTTCAAATAAAAAAAATGGCTATCTTCTAAGAATTAGAGCAGACCAGATTTTACAAAGCCAAAGTATATGGAAGGTGACTTCTTAATTCATCATGACACATTTAAAAATCCCAAAAAAGAAAAATACTCTTTTGACTTTCCATTTTCTCAAGAGAAAGAGAATCACTTCATAATACTTACTAGTGGCATAGAATGTGATCCCGATACCCCAGAAGTAAACAAAGAAGTATACCCAGGAAAGAATTAAAGGTTCACAGCCTTTCAAATTTGGTAATTTCCACTAAGAGTAAGATGAATGGTACTGAAGTTTTAAATAGCAACTGTCCGTCTGTCTATACCACCTGGCCAGATCAGAGGAGTCTGACATCCTTTCTACCTTACTTCTGCATTTCCCATCTTTTGGTTTGGAAATACATAGACTCTGTTAAACAGCCATCTAAACATTGCAAAGGTTTTTCTTTTTGAAATAGTCATTCATTGATTTATTTGATACATATTTACTGAGTAGTAGGTACTAGGGCTAGACCATGGGTATGGAAATGTGAATAAGAAACCACACATCCTCTCTTCATAGAGGTTACCATCTACTTAACACAATGGTTCAATGCCTATGTGAATTTACTTCATCTTTCTTTCCAGGCTCCACCAAAGTAATGCTAAATTATTATAAACCCGAGGATAGAAAATAAGAGAACAGCAAACACCAGACAAGTTATTTCCACTTGTTGAAAGGAAGAAAGCATATGGAAAAGTGATAACTGGCTTAAAAGAGCAGAAGGAAGAATAATATAAATGCCTATGGGAAAAGGGAATCCAAGGGACCTGCCTTCTCCCCCTGGAAGAAATTGATCTGGAGAGGCTCCAGACCCATGGTCATTAGCCCAGTTGAGGGCAGATCTTAGAAACAAGGCTAAAAACAGAAATGAGCTTTAAAAGCTACATTTTCAACTGCAGCCTATTAGTTTGTCTTTTCCTAACCTCCTCTCTGAATCTTGGCATCCAGGTGTTACTCCTCCTCACTAAAACCTGATCCAACCTCACCATCCAACTGACACATATCCAAGAGGTGGACTGGAAGACTACTTGACAAGAAAAAAATGGCACTTGGGAAACAAAAGAGTAAGTACAGACTCATACTGAAATTTGGGTGCACCCAATAAAAAGGCTGGCTCAGCAATCTCTCATTTTATCAAAAAAAAAATTTTAGGGAAACTAAACTGTTTTTTCATGACTCTTATTCACCTCCCTTTTAATGTGTACTCTATGCACTTTGTCAGGAGAAAATTATCCAATTTCAATTGTAAACACTGACTTATCAGGTTAAATACATTTCTTAATCACTATGTATGTATATATTCTTCCACTTTCCTATTGTCTAAAGTTCTTTGATGCTATCTGCCTTCTGGCACGTTTCTTTTAAGCAGATACTTCAGAAGAGCAGATGCACAGAAGAACATCTCAAAGGTCAAATCTTCTCACTCAAGTTAAATAGTCAAGATTTGATTCATCTTGGAAAATACTGTGCTGGGTCTCATTGAGTAGTTAGTGGATTTTGGAATAACTGGAGGGATAATCAACATCACTTGGAAACTGTGGACTCAGAAAAGTCATTTCTTGTTAGCAACTTTGGATGTAGTTTCTGGAAGTTACCATCACATGCCTCCTTTTGCAAATGGAGTAAAAGTGTATGTATGTTTTAGTCACCTTAGGCAGTGGCATCTTTGGAACTGAGGAGTTTGTATGTTTGTTTCAGGTAAAGAATAGAATGTGTAAATTAGTACAATCATTCTGAAAGCCATTTTTCTTAAGTGGGTTTAAAAAGTCAGTTCAATGTCAACTACTTAGGTTGGATAAATGCACAAATTGTGAACAATTCTACTCCTCCGAATATATCCAAGGAAAAAAATATGTATACTGAGACATTATGAAAACATTCACAGCAGCATTCTTTGTGATAGTTCCAAAACAAAACAACCTAATGCCCATCAATATTAAAATAAAGACATGATAGCATATTCATATAATATAATAATATAATGAAAATTATAGGGCTTCAAAACAAAAAATATCATGTAAAAGAAATAAGACAAGAGGAAACATTCTTATGACTCCATTCATATATTCTTTGAAACCAGACAAAACCATAATAGTATGTGTAGATACATGCTTTAGAGGTAAAATTTTGAGGAAAAGCAAGTAACCCCTTTTTACAAAAGTCAGGATAGCGATTACCTTTTAGAGAAGAATGAAAAGATAAGGAGAAGCACAATGGAGGCTTCTAGGCACTAAAGATGTTTTATTTCTTAGAGTTTAGCTGGCTGTTCACTTAGTGATAATTCATTAATCTATACTTGGGGGGCATTTTTCTGTAAATGTGTTATATTTCACACAAAAAACATTTGAAAATATGGTTTCATATACCTTTTTTCTGTTTTATATGAAAATTTAAAGGAGTTTAATAAAAATTTTATGCACGATTCATAATGGGAATGCCTGAAGAACTGTACTTGAATCAGAAAAGCAAATGAATACAAACTCTGATTACTTCTCTATCGTTATGTGAGGCTTAGTCTCATCAATATATTTCATTCCATTGTGTAACTAACACCAGTGATTATTTCAAGATGCATAGGTGTACTCATCATACTTCCTCTGAAAGGTAAAAATATCAGAATGACTGCTCCCATCTAAGTCTATGGTACTTTTTCCTTGTTCACAGCATATATAATTGTCAAACAGAGGTATTATTGGACTATACAATGCATCCAACAAGAGAAAAGTAATGTTTCATAAAAATATTGACTTAATATTTAGTATTATTATGGACCACCAATACAATTGTGCTCATTTTACACTGAATGAAAAGAAACAAAATCTATTTCTTAACGGACAGTTAAGAATATATGTCCTATATTAACTTTCTGATCCAGTCATACTACTGTTTTGTTTACTTCTAATAAAGGCAAAAATGCATATGTGTATGCATTCTAATGAATATAAGGATGTAGTTATTTTAGTCAGGCATATGGATATCATTTTTTTAAATTTCTTGAGTTAATTTATTTTTTTAATGTTTATTTATTTTTGAGAGAGAGACAGAGACAGAGTGTGAGCAGGTGAAGGACAGAGAGAAAGAGGGAGACACAGAATCCGAAGCAGGCTCCAGGCTCCAGGCTGTCAGCACAGAGCCCGGTGTGGGGCTCGATATCCATGAACTGTGCGATCATGACCTGAGCCGAAGTCAGATGCTTAACTGACTGAGCCACCCAGGTGCCCCATCTTAACAGTTAATTTTAAATTCCAAAGGGAAAATATATTCAAACTTTTTTCAAATACTGACTATAGAAATATAAATTATAATTAGAGTTATGTCTAGATTTCTCAAAGTATTTTGAACGTGTTTTAAAAGATGTGATAGGTTTGCAATAAATGTTTTCTTATCAAAATATAATAAGCCCCACACATAACTGAAAAATTGGTAAAAGTATAACTTGTCATTGAAAAACATGAACTTAGGCATTTTAAAAGATTACAGGCTTATTATTTAAGTCAACTAATGTAGAGGCTGACAATAATAAACTAAAATGTATTATTTAAGTACAGGCTTATAAATGCAGAAAGCTGTACCCTTAGGATGAACTGCCTCCAACAATAGGAAATTTCAGGTCAATTTTAAGCCAAGCTACAAATAGGCAAATGCTTGTATAAAATATGAATAATTGGTGTTTTAATATTTTGCCTCATCAAGGAATGTATTCCTCATCACCACAGGATTTGGTTACAATCTATATCTAGTATAAAAAAAAAACACAATGCATAAAAATGTTTTACTTTGAGCCAGTAATATAATTATTAAGTATTTAACCAATAGGCATTTATGGCTGATAATTATTTCTGTTTAAATAAACACAGCCTTTGGTAAATAAACACACACATGTTTAACTATATATATAAACTGTAAGCTAAACATGGTAAGAAGTTTGCCTGATTAAAGTTAATATCCCTAACTAGGAATAATTCCTTGAAAATTAACTTTTTTTATTAAGAAGAAAACCCCCAACAAAGTGATGAATATTTTCTTGACTAGAATTATTTTTCTTGATAATGAGCAGTGTTCTATGAAAATGAGGATTTAATATGTAACCAATTAGCAAATAAATTAAGCCAATTACCAAACACAATTTTCCATGTTAAACATTAATTAAATTCTGTAGTATTTTTAATAAATGTAATATAGAAAAGTGAATTAAAAGAAAAGTTCAATTTAATCTATTAATCAAAATAGTTTTTATCATTTCATATCAATATATTTTTATCAGAAAAGTGCTATATGTTACAAATTACTTATGCATTACTTTAAGAGCTAATTTACTATTGGAATTCTAATCATATTTTATGCAATAGAGAAATGGATGTTTTTTTCTCTAATTAACGTCTAGTTGACACACGACTACGTATCATATGGATTAATATGATAGAAAGGAGAGATTCAAGATCATTCATTCAGGTTAGTGAACACTATGATAGAATTGTAGAAATCAGAGTAAGCACCAAAGATTTTATTTTTGTGACAACATATATGAATATAGCCATACACATACATGTTCATAATATGAATATAGAAAATCACATATACACACACAGAAAGTAGCCTATGAAAACAGGTAAAAAAAACTATGATCAAAATCAGTGGTTCTTGATTCTGACCATTAAAAACAACTGAAAAGTTTAAATGGTGTGGGCCTCATCCCATTATTTCTGCTTCAACCGACCTACAGGAGAGCCCAGTGTATTGGTATGTTTGAGAAGCCCCATCTCACATTTCCTAATCCACAGAATAAAGCTTTATTCATTGTTCATCAGTTGCTTGTCTCTAGTCCAATATGCTGGAATGTAGGGCAGCCTCTGTTTCAGCTGCCGACTTCTCAGGGGTTGAGAGAGAAAGGGTATAGATAACACGGACATGAGGATATCCACTACAGTATGAAAAGAAAAGTCATTTTACCTATGTGTAAGAAAAGTAAATATGTAAAAGAAAACATAAGGGAAACACAGACTCGATTGGTAACAGCTCAAGTAAACTAGAATAAACCTATATACCATGCCTGCTTTTAAAGTAACTAGACAGGTGCCCTGCAAGCAATCCCTCCACTGCCTCAGAGCCTTCATGTAGAAAACAGGGCTCAGGTGATTGCTAAGTTGATGGCCACCTGAGAATCCCATTGATTCTACAATCCTAGGGCAGAGAAAGATAAAAATGTTACCAAGCTGATGACTTTTGACAAGGAGGAAACTGAAGCTCTGTGGGTATACAAGTGCAAGAGAAAGTGGCTTCTATCAACTTGTATTTCTACAACTTAATACATGTGGCACAATAGGAATGAGAGAACAGTATTTTGGAGGAGAGAGTCTTTGATTTGGGGAGCATATGCATTTCATTTTATAGCTCAATGATCTAAATCTTCTGTCGCAACCTTAATGTTGTGTATCTGTCAATTTTAATTCAATTCCTAGTAGTGAGTTGGCTTTCAACAGATCTGAACCACTTTCAAAATTAGTAGCTTCTACAAGGAGATGAATGACAATTGTGTTTTTCTTTTGAAAACTAAATTAATATGGGAAATGACTGGTTTCGGTCAAATAAGAAAAAAATCAAAAATTTGATTGATTTAATACACCATGGGAATGTTATTGAAGATATTCTTTTAGAAGCTAATCAGCAGCATTCAAATGCCATGCAATACTTGGCTAATTAAAAATTTTCGGGACAGGAATCAAAATAGGGTAAGATCTCCCCATAGTGGGCATAAAGAGCATTAGAAGTGGATAAGAGTAGGTGGGCGGGAGGTGACTAGGAGCCTTTGGATCAATTAAGCTGAATATGTAAAGCTTACTAAAGTGCTAGTGTTTTGGAATAGTAAATTAAGATTTGTTTATTGAATAATAGATAACTTATTTTTGGAATTTAAGAAGTATTAGACGTAAAAGAGGAGTTGGTAAATTGTTATCAAGATCACACTGGCAATTTCCTTGAATGTAAGAGAAATACAGAATCGAATTGATTGAAAATTTCAATATATAGACAGAAATGGGAATGAGTCAATTATAAGCAACAAAAGACTTCACTTTTTGAAGTTTTTGTTCTTTGAAAGTTTATATTATTTTTCATATCTATATTTATATGAAACATAAGCTGAGGTATTTACCTTAAATACCCCTAGTTTTTTCTGTGGCTAGTAAAATTTATTTTCTTTACCTTTTATTTGTGTTGAACTTTCTGGATTATGTATTTAGATGGTTGACCTTGTAATGTTTATATTTTAAGGAAACAAAATTAATTCAAGTTTAAGTTTCATATATATATTTTTTAATTTATAGTTTATTGTCAAGTTGGTTTCCATATAACACCCAGGGCTCTTCCCCACAAGTGTCCTCCACCATGACCATCACCTCCCTTCCCCTTTCCCCCTCCCCCTTCTGCCCTCAGTTTGTTTTCAGCATTCAAGAGTCTCTTGTGCTTTGTCTCCCTCCCTCTCCCTAACTCTTTTTCCCCCCTTCCCCTTCCCATGGTCCCTTGTTAGGTTTCTCCTGTTAGACCTTTGAGTGAAAACATATGGTATCTGTCCTTCTCCGCCTGACTTATTTTGCTTAGCATGACACCCTTGAGGTCCATCCACTTTGCTACAAATGGCCAT
>CM053568.1:43449473-43524024 GCA_028646485.1 Cryptoprocta ferox
TGATGGACATTTAGGCTCTTTCCATGATTTGGCTGTTGTTGAATGTGCCGCTATGAACATTGGGGTACATGGGGTACATGTACCCCTATGCATCAGCACTCCTGTATCCCTTGGGTAAATCCCTAGCAGTGCTATTGCTGGGTCATAGGGGAGTTCGATTGTTAATTTTTTGAGGAATCTTCACACTGTTTTCCAGGGTGGCTGTACCAATTTACATTCCCACCAACAGTGTAGGAGGGTACCCGTTTCTCCACATCCTCGCCAGCATCTGTGGTCTCTTGAGTTGTTCATTTTAGCCACTCTGACCGGCGTGAGGTGGTATCTCAGTGTGGTTTTGATTTGTACTTCCCTGATGATGAGTGACGCTGAGCATCGTTTCATGTGTCTGTTGGCCATCTGGATGTCCTCTTTGGAGAAGTGTCTCTTCATGTCTTCTGCCCATTTCTTCACTGGATTATTCATCATATATATTTTTAATAGTCAGACGTATTTGTAAATTAGGTTAATTTTTCTCCTACAGTTAGAGGTAAAATATAGATTTTGGTATTCAAATGTAATTAAGATTAAGACTAAATCTTGTCAATATGTATCTTACCAAAGGAATTAAAATGTTATGCCAATTTGCACTATAGAAATCCTGAGGCACCTATATATGGCATATGAGCAGGGAAACAACGTTTAAATAGAACCTGATTAAATTTTCTTTCCAAAAATTTTGATGGAATTAATTAATGGAGTATAATTAGGAGCAAGCCACAAGCTGAGCAAAATACTCGTATAGCTCTTATTTCAAAAAACTGAGAGAAGTCTAATTGACCATTCTCATCTATTTACGAATAGACTTTGAAGACTATGGCCGGCCAGTGGCTTATTGGGTAGGTATTATTTGTCTAAAAGTTTATCCTGTCAACAAATTATCACCAGGACAGACAAGCCAGGTTAATCTAGTGAGGAATTAAGTACAGCAGGCAAAAGACTTGCTGGTGTAGAATGATGGCTTTCCCTATTCCAAAGTCATGAGCATATTATCCTCTAATACCTTCTAAAAGATTTAAATTTAAAAACCACCTGGATTTTGTACTTGGTATCGGATTTCACTATATTTATATAGAAATGGCATTGCCCTACATAATTTATTAAAGAGATTAACCTTTCCCCACTGTTCGAAAGTACCAATTTTGTAACTAAATGTCCACAAAAATATGGGTATTTCACTGGACTGTTATTTCTTTTGATCTATTTTCCAATTACTGTGACAATATCAGTGTCTTAATAACAGTAATAATATAGTAAGTTAACAACTGATAGAGCAAGTCCTTCCTACCTATTCTTCTAGTGTCTATGCTATTTTGGGGAATTTTATTTCTAAATCATATAATCAATCACTACCTCCAGTCCCCACTGGAAAAAAAAAAAAAAAAAACATTGGGATTGGGATAATTCGGACTTTTACGATACCGAATCTTCTAACCTATGAATACACATTTTCTTCCATTTATTTAGGCCCTCTTTGAATTTTTTTAATGTTTATTTTTGAGAGAGAGAGAGAGAGAGAGAGAGTGAGTGAGCACAAGCACGAGAGGGAGAGGGGCCGAGAGAGAGGGAGACACAGAATCTGAATCAGGCTCCAGGCTCTGAGCTGTCAGCACATAGCCCGATGCAGGGCTTGAATCCACAAACTGCGAGATCACGACCTGAGCCCAAGTCAGATGCCCAACAAACTGAGCTACTCAGGCATCCCTATTTAGGCTTTCTTGACACTATTTTTAGTTTTCTGTATATAAGTCTTACATAGGCTTCACTGTATTTATTCCAATATATTTCACATTATTTATGCAATTAAAAATGTATCCTTTTTATTTCCTTTTCCAAATTCTTACGGTTACTAACTGGAAATACACTTGCTGAATTCATTTGTTAATTCTAATTGTTTAGATTCTTTAGGGTTTTGTATGTAAATAATCATATTAACTGCAAATGATTATAATTTCATAATTTCCTTCCCAATATCTACATTTTATTTCTTTTTTGCATCTTAATACAATATGAAGACTTCCAAATAAGGTCAACTAGGAGGGGAGATAGTGGACACGTGCTCAGATCTAAAAATAAAAGCTTTTAATAATTCTTCATTACCATGTTATTTGCTGAAGATTTTGGGAGATACCCTTTATCAGATTAAGGAAATATCCTTTTATTTTAGTTTACAAATAGTTTTATTTTAATGAATGAATACTGATTTTTACTGAAAGCTAATTTTCTGTGTCTATTGAGCAGGTTGTGTGATTTTTCTCCTTTATTCTGATAATGCGGTGAATTCTAATCTCATTTAGAAAATTTGTTTCAGGGTTTTTGATTAAGCTGTACTTAATTATCTGATTTCACTATCAAATTTAAGCTGATCTCATAAAACAACTTGAAAGGTGTTCATCTTTTAGTAAAATTCATCCTTTTGAGGTAAGTTTGTGTATTTGTTTAAGTGTATAAAGGTAATGATATATTAAAGTTCATTAGTAATTATTTAGATCTTGTATTTTTATCAGTTTTAACAACTTTAGTTTGCTAAAAATCTGTTCCTTTCTTAACATTTTTTCATAAAGTTGCTCATATTATCTTCTTGTTACCTTACTAGTCTCCAGATATGTAGTAATGTTCCCTTTTTATATTTAGGCCATTTTTGTTTTCTCCCTTATTTATTTTGTGGTTTACCAATTCCATCAATTTTAAAAAATATTCTAATTTGCTAATCCTCTCCATTGTTTTATTCTTCTATTCGTTTTTACACTTTTATTATCCTTCATTTGACTTTCTTTATATATAATTTAGTTTTTTTCTAGTTTCTTAAACTTGTCAATCTCTTTCCCCCATAATCTGTACATTTAAGTTTATAAATGACCCTCTAAGCATAACTTTTCCTGCATCATACAAGTTTTGATTTGTAGTATTTTTACTGTCTTTTAGTACAAAATATGTTCTAATATCCAATGAAATTTGTTATTTGACCCACCAGCCATAAAGCTTTGGGTTTATAAGATGTAATAGTTTTAAGAATATTAATAAGTTTTCAAACATTTCTGCATATATGACTTTTGCCACATTTCTTCTCTTTTTTAGACTCCAATTACATACATACAAATATATATATGAACTTTATACTGTAGTCTCTATATGTCGTATCTATTTTTGTTTTTCATCTTTAACCTTCAGCTGCATTTTAGATAATTCACTTATTCATGTTCTCTATGTCTACTGGTTGATAAACTCAACTTCTAAATGTTTTACTTTTTTATTATTTCATATATTTTTAATTTCCTTCTTATAGTTTTTAGTTATTTGCTAAAATTTTGGTCTTGATTTTTTATATATTTTATTTAATTTTATTTCTTATTTATTTTGAGAGAGACAGAGAGTGTGAGCAGGGGAGGGGCAGAGAGAGAGAGAGACAGAATTCCAGGCAGGCTCCGCAATGTCAGTGGGGAGCCTGGTGAGAGGCTGTAACTCACAAGCCCAAGTGTGAGGTCATGACCTGAGCTGAAGTCAAGAATCAGACGCTTGACTACTTAACTAACTGAGCCACCCAGGCACCCTGTGGATTTGTTTTTTTTTTTTAATCTTTTTGAATATTGTATAGCATTTTAGAGTCTGTATCAAACACATCCATTATCTGAAGTTCTTTTTCTTTATTGTTTCTTCTTGTTATCATTCAAGTTGTTGTGTCTACTTATCTACCTTTTCATTTTTGTTCTATCTCAGACCTTGTATTTGAAAAATCATTTGTCTAAATAATGTAAGAACTAGAATAATGTTATCTTCTTCTAGAGAGGATTTACATTTGCATTTGACAGGTTCTTAAGGACACTAATAATCTAAGATCACCTTAGTCAAATTGGAAGCTCAGAAACAATTTAATGCTAGACTTCAGACCCTGTGAGGGCTTGCCTACTTGTCACCAAGACTGACTTCTGTGGTGAAGCTCTTAGAAATTCCACCTCAAAGCACCCAAGTGTTAGTGGGACCACATCAGGCCCTGAATTCCAACTTTGTGCCGAGATACTCATGAGCCTCTCAAAAACGCTTTCCAGATTTTCAAAGAGCACTGCCTCTTGCCAAAATCTGAATGCATCACCAGGGCAAATCCCAGGTTCATCTCTCCGGATTTCTGTCTCTTCCCTAATCTTTGCTCTATAAATCTCCAAAACATTGTCAGAAGTTTGGTAATCTCAAACATCAGCACTTTGTATGTTGTTCATGTCTTCCAGCTACATTCTGTGAGAGGTACCTTCTGAATTCTCAAAAAGAGCAATCGTTAAACCATTTTCGAAGAGTCCTGTGTGCCAACCTGAATGAACTAAAGTTAATCCTCTAGGCAGTGAGATGCCACAATATGGCCTGTATTTTTTTGAAAAAATTTATACAGATAAAGTATATTAAAAAAATGGTTTCAGAAAAGGACCAAAGGCAGCAACTGTATGTTATAATCATCCATAACGGTCGAGGTGGTAAGTGTAAAAGAGATCACTGCAATCAACACTCCAGAATGAGACACAACAGATTTTTGAAGTAGATGGAGTGAAATGAAACAAATTTTGATTCTTTGTGACCAAGAGAATGGAAAATCTAGGATAAGTAATAAGTGTGTGGGTAATTGGCACTTTAATATCATAAACAACTATATTTGTAATATATTATGTTTTTAATACTGGTATAAAATTATCTAGAGCTATGTCAGCAAGCAATTGGGAAAGAGAATGTGGAGGTCTGGAAATTCTTCCCTTAGAGACAAGAGCTGAAATCATGGCAGTAGACAAGAACCTCGTTTCAGCCCCAGCTCTGCTACTGAACAATCATAGAACAATTTATCTGTAATAATGAACTCCATTTAAAAAGTGGGCTATATTTTTCTAATTCCTACTGACCCACCTATAAAGCAAAATTTACAGCTTTGATCCACAAATATGTTTTCTTTAGCTTACCTGAGAAAATAAAAATCAGTATTCGTATTGCACAAATCATGAATAATAGGAAACATTTCCATTTCAAACCTTACCATTAATTTAGTGTTATGAGACTATGCAGATTTGACATCAGAGTCTGTCATGCCCTATAATGTTTTCTTCATCTGCACTTGGCTTTTTAACTTTCACAACAGCATTCATCACACAAGAAATCTCTCTTTCCTCCAAAGAGCTTCTATCTCTCTTTCATAGAATGGCTGCTATTTCAGTGAAACTGGGTTTTTAAATGGGGTAGCTGGGTTTCACAGTGGTTAAGAGACCTGTCCAATGTCGTTAATTGATGCAAATTTCAGCCCCTTGACATATAAGTTTTTGTACTTTCTACAATACGATCATGAGGGTGATGAGAGGGTAGTAAACATTAACCAAACAATTAAGATTTGCTTGGGACTTTGTGCATCTTATCTATTCTGTCTTTTAAAATAATAAAATGAGGTAGTCATGATTAGCTTCTTTATCTCTAGATAAAGAAAATAAACTTGAAAAACACTAACAAAAGAGATTAAGTAGCTTGCTTAAGTTTATTTATTAAGAAATAGGGAGGCAAATTAGTACTCAAATCAGGAAATGAACGATTGAAAGGCTCAAGCTTCTCTAATGATTTATGTTAATAAAAATGTAGACTGATAAAAGTAATGGAAGAGAGTCTACAAATTTGAAAAAACTCTCTAATTGATGGGGGTTAATATTTTGAGGTTGTATATGCTGTTTATATGCATTAATAGTTTCCATATATGTTTGTATATATGATATATATCAGATAAATTTTATATATAGCAGCACAATTATACTTCAGAGTATACATACATATCCCTAGGTCAGTTGAGTGACACAGTGCAAAGATCAAATATAAAAATTTCACCATAACAAAGTACCACTTATTAGCTGGAAAACTGAATTTCATTTGAAAGTTAATCTAATTCAACTAGCAGCTATTGAAGGAATTTCCTTGTGCCAGACACTGGACTGATAAATGGAGAAATAAAGATAAGTAAGAACTTACATGTCGGCAGATAAGAGGTACATATACAATGTGATAAATGCCACTTAAAGTACTCTGGGAGCACAGAAGTCCTGGGAAGAACAAAAGCTTTGGCGGGGGAGGGATGAGATTTGAGCCACATTTTAAAGCTGCCAAGAGGTTTCCCACATAGAGTATGTGGAGCAGTCATCTCAACAAAAAAGACAGGAGCAGAGGCATAGATGCCAGCCCGTGCACAGCATCCTGGAAGAGAGAAGCTTGGAGGACCTTTCTTATTGCCTGGCTTAAACTGTAGCGTGAAATACAGGATAATAAAAACTACAAAAATATGTTTAAATTAAAAGAGCAGGAGGAAAACATGGATCTACTTTAGCTATCCACTTCTTTCAACCTTCTTAAATTCCAAATTCAACCTTTACTAACACAGCCAATAAAAGGCAAGAAGGAGCAAACCAATTATCTAATTTTCCATTTTCACCTCACAGAATTAGCAGGTTGGTGTTTCTGATTCCTAAATTCTCTTTTCTTCCTAACATTTGATACCAACTTATTGTCCTTTCTCAAAAGCTGATAATAAAATTTTTTAATGTTTTATTTATTTTTGAGACAGAGCATGAGAGGGGGAGGGCAGAGAGACAGGGAGACACAGAATCTGAAGCAGGCTCCAGGCTCTGAGCTGTCAGCACAGAGCCCAACGTGGGGCTCGAACCCACAAACCATGAGATCATGACCCGAGCTGAAGTGGGATGCTTAACCAACTGAGCCACCCAGGTGCCCCTCAAAAGCTGATAATAAATGAGAGTGTTCATCTATTTACTTAAGACCCCCAACTCATCTTTGAATTGCATGACATTCGTAAATACACTTTCCCTAGCTCTCCCCCTCACAGCTTCAACCCTCTACTCTTCAGATAGATCTATAATGGTTTGGAGGTCTGTTTCTCTTTCCTTTATCCTCTGAGTTTACTTTGGAGGATAAATCACAGTTTCTCATGCCTTATGGCAGTGTGTCATTATAAAATATTTCATACCTGATGACCTTTGAGCATTTCTTATTCAAAGATTCATGAACGCTTAGCATGAGGTACGTCTAATGATCCCTGTGTAAACACACTGAAAGTTCCCTCCTACAAAGGCACAGGCAGGTGGAAGACATATTTTCCACACTCTGTCTTCAATCTAAGCGTCACTGGCAGTGCCTGACAGGTCTCATTTGCTAAATAAAGTACAATGTGTCAATTTGAAATAAATGTAAATTATCACCTTTCTTCCTTGTTAATTAAGGTCTGATTAATGCAATACAAGCGGTTGTTGAGAGTACAGTAAGAGAATGGCTTTTGTTGCAAAAACAAAACAAAAACCCTCAGATATAAATAATGGTCTGTCTCAGCCATTGAACTTTGGGTTAGAAAGGTTACTTGCAATGATTTGTTCAGTTGGAACATGGACAGATGTTCACATCTCAGCCTCTTAATAAATGAATCCCAAGAAGTGGAGAGCAAAATGCACTGACACTTTAGAGGTAAAACTTAGCTGTGGAATGACCCACACTTTTCATAAATCACTGAAGGGCAAAATTCTACGTTCTGTTTTACAAAGAAATATCCAAGAAATCTACCTTAAGACATATGCCTGTTATTTAAGGAATGTTTGGGTATGCTAACAAGGTGAATTTTCAAGGTAAAGGTTTAAGAAATGATGTATATATGGGCAAAGGTAAAATAGTCACTGTACAGAAAATAAGGGGCTAAATACAGAATAGCAGATGATAAAACTTAGTTCATTATAACCTAGAATCCTATTTGATTAGTTGCATAATCCTAAAGTAGCTAACAAGCATACAAAATATATTGAATCAGGAAACTTTTAGAAGCAAAAGAAACGTGGACAGTTTATGGCACAAGTATTTGAGATTACAAGAGACAACAGTTATTTTGGCTAAAGAACACAACTAGTTAATGGCACAGTTCAGGTATAGACTCACAATAAATTAGAATACACTTCCTAAGTTATTCCGAATTTGGCTATCTCCCTGTTATACACATTTTCTCCTTATCTATTGATTTTTTATAGTAACAGAGTTGAAAAACTGTGGAAAATTTTTAACTTTCACTAAAATATATTCACATGTGACTCTCTCAAACCATTTTCTTAAACATGAGATTTAAAAAAAATTTTTTTTGTTTATGTTCGTTCATTTTTTAGAGAGAGAGAGGGAGGGGGAGAGGGAAAGATAACAAGAGGGGGAGGGGCAGAGAGAAAGGGAGACTCAGGATCTGAAGTAGGCCCCAGGTTCTGAGCTGTCGGCACAGATCTGGATGCAGAACCCATGAACTGTGAGATCATGACCTGAGCTGAAGTCAGATGCCCAACTGACTGAGCCACCCAGGCACACCAAACAAGAGATTTTAAAATACAAGTTAAAATGTTCCTTATTTGTTAATATGGTTTTCCTGGATGAAAAGGTGTGAATATTTTTTTTTAATTAAGTTTAATTATTATATTTGAGAGAGAGAGAGAGAGAGAGAGACAAATAGGGTGCTGATATCAGAATGATGAGAAGGCTCTGAAGTTCTGAAAAATAACCAGTTGCAATGTTAGACATCCTTTATAGAAACTATCACACTCCATAGTAATATCAAACAGACCCTTAATACATCCCTGGTATCTGTTCCCTAAAGCCACCAAAGTTAGTGAACACAAATAATAGCTGTTATAGGTTCCACAAAGACATATGTATATGATGATGGTGATGCTATTATGAGTCCTCCATTTAATTTGGTTCCCTCCTGTTAGGGAGATAGGTGTAACATGGAAAAGAGGTCACAGATTCAGAATTGGGTAAACTTAGAAGCTGATTCTTTTTCCATAATGGCACCAGACTCAAAAAGTAAGAAAGATGATAATGTCTTTAAAGTGTCTATTAATAGGGGCACCTGGTGGCTCAGTCTATTAAGTGTCCGACTCTTGATTTCGGCTCAGATCATGGTCTTGTGCTTCCTGAGATCAAGACCCGTATCAGGCTTTGCACTGACAGTGTAGAGCCTGCTTGGGATTCTCTCTCTCTCTGTCTCAAAAAAAAATTAAAGTGTCTATTAATAATGATGCTTGGAATTGGTAGAGATTTTATCCAATGAGGCTGAAAAACCTATCATTCATTCATTCATTCACATATCATATCATTGGAGTTATTAATAAACAACTCATAGAGGCTTAGTAAGTACCAATGATGTGGGAAATGTTTTTTAAAAGGGTAAAAAGACATGTCTATTTGCTAAAAATTTTGTATTAGAAGCATGAAGCCAAGTTGGTCAATATGAATCTTCAAGAAGATACTGTGTTCGATTCTGCTATGATGAAATAATTTATATTGGATGTTTATTCCCACCAGCTGTAAAAGTGAACACAATATACGAAGCACCTCTTTTCAGGCACTGCATCAAACAGAACACAATGATGACCCTTCAGAGAGGAAAACAAACAAACAAATATCTATCCTACTTCCTCGCCGGGAGTGCCATCTCTACCATAGAAGAAGGTGAAGCCCAAGAAGAATCAGTCTTGTTGAGCTAAGGAAGAAATTATTAAACCTGCGGGAATTTGAGCAAAATAGTGGAAAAGAGAAAGTTGGCAGGAGTATGAAAAACTTCAGAGGTTAGTTGCATATCATTTGCCAGTGTCTGGGTTGCAAATGTCTACGTCAAAACTCTGCCAACACGATCCTGGTAAAATGCTTTCAGAGATGGAAACTGAAATAAGATAGAAGTCTCACAGTGCTGGGTGATACTCTGCAGGAATAACGAGCCCCCTATGAACACCTTGTGCACTCAACTGAGACCTCAGAAAGTCAGAATTTAGGAACAAGGATTATGTCCGAGAGTATGGGATACACTAGTACTAAAGACAAAAGTGAAATATACTCACTCTTATAAAGAGTAAAACCAAGGCTTCAGGATAATAAAAGTTCTCAGGATTTTCATTTCTTTCCAGAACAAAATCCAAAACTTTTAAAGGGAGATAGCATAATTCAGAATACCTACAATATGCCATTAGCAATGGCCATGATAAAATAATTTCTGCACGTGTGAAGAAACCCAAAATCAAGAAAAAAAGCATTTGATTAAAAGAGATGACAGAAAAGAACTTTGAAGCAATCAATGTAAATCTGTTCAAGGGCCTAAACACCACTCATTGTGTATAAACCTAAGAAATTGGTTCATTTTCTGTATTTTTATGCTTATGTGTTTATTAATAAGTGAAACTTGAGAAAGCCATTGCCAACAGAACAACATTGGATAAAGAGCCATTTCAGGCTGAGATAAAGTAAAATCCAGATAAAAATGTGAATCTACAGAAAAATAAACTAATTAGTTAATTATAATTAATGAAAACATAACTTTAAAAAAAATCAAGATATTTTGCAATTTATAAAAAAAATACAAAAATAATACACAAAGGTTAGGTGGTTAATGGAATCACTGTTTTGTAAGGTCCTTAAATTTTACATAAAGTATTGATACAAATTTTAAGTAGAATGTGATAAGCTTGCATATTATAATGCCAAGGGTAATCCCCCCCCCACATACACACAGTCATGGGTTTAAAATAAAAAGCAGAATAATCAAAATGGAGTACTACAAAAGAAAAATATTCAATTAATCCAGAAAGAGAGGAAGAAATAATAGAACAAATATAAAGCAAAAACAAACAGTCTGATGGTCAATATAAACACAAATACATAAAAAATATTAATTTGAATTATCCAAATACTCCAATTAAAAGCTAGATTATAAGATTATATAATAGAGTGACACCTAACTATATGTTGACTCTAAGAGATTTACTTTAAGTACAAAGGCAAAGATAGATATAAAGGGATAGAAAAAGTTAGGCCATGCAGGCATAAAACATAAAAAATCTAGAGGGACTATAATAATATCAGGCAAAGTAGACTTTTCAAGAGATAGAGAACAAAATTTCATAATCCTAAAGGGATCAATTATTCAGGAACATATAAAATTGACAGATGTAGATGTACTATAAACAAGATTTCAAAATAAATGAAGCAAAACCTGACAGACCTATATGGAGAAATAGACAAATCTTTAATCATATGAAGAGGTTTTAACAATTTTCTCTTAGCAATTGGTAGAAAAACTAGAAAAAAAGTGCTGTAACATTGTAGATTTGAACAGTACTGTCAATTAATTTGAACAGACATTAATAGAACAATACCCTCATAATGGCCAAACACATATCAGCTTCAAGTGCACAATGCACATTCACCAAAATAGACCATATCCTGAATTACAAAGAAGTCTCAGTAAATTCAAAAGAATTGAGTCCTTACACTTATGTTCTCTGAACCTTTAATTTTATGGAAGTAATTGCAAAACAATAAAAAGACAAAGAAAATTCTCAACTATTTGGAAATTAAGCAGAATGGTTCTAAATAAACAATGAGTTAAAAAAGAAACCACAAAGAAAATTAGAAAGTATTACAAATTGTGATAGTTAAAACAATACTTAGAAGAAATTTTATTATAATTAAAAATTTTATGTTAGAAAAAGGAAACTTAAATCCTCTATTTTTCCTTGTTCATAGGTTTTAAAAAGGAAAACAAATCAAACCAAGTAGGGGGAAGGAATAAAATACAGATTAGTGATCAATAAAATACAAAAAGCACAGAGATAAAGCAACAAAGCGAAACTGTTTCTTTGAAAAGATAAACCATAACAATAGTGATTAAGCAAAACAAAAAGAAAACACACATTTACAAACTGAAGATTGAGAGAGATTATACTACAGAGCCTAAAAACATTGAAAGGATAAAGCAGTATTATGAACAACTTTATACCAATAAATTTGACAATTTAGATGAAATGGATAATTCTTTGAAAAATAGAACAGCAAAACTGACATAAGAAGAAATGAAAAATATTAATGTTTTATATCTACTTTTCAAACTTAATTTGTAATCAAATCTTTCCCATAAGGAAAAAACTGAGCCCAGTCGTTTTCACAGGTGAATTCTTTCCAACACTTAAAGAATTGAAAAACAGCAGATTTTCACTAATTCTTTAAAAATAGTGGACAGAGTACATTTTATGTCTGCTTTTATGAGCTAATCATAATTCTGACACTGAAAAGTGAAAAAGAAAAAATGAGAAAAGCAATTATAGGATGACCTCACTCTTGAAAACAGATGTAAAGATCACCAAATTATCAAATTAGCATTAGCAATGTACAAGTGGTATCTAGTAATATATGAAGTGAAGATTATTCCAGATATAAAAGGTTGGAGTAACATTCAAAAATCACTTTTTATTTCACTTTCTTAACAGAATAAATAAGAAGAGACATGATCATTAGAATATATGTTTACAGCTAACATTATACTTAATGGTGAGAATTTGAATGCTTCCCTCCCTATTTCTACTCTTGCCATTTCTAATCAATATTGTATTGGAAGTCCTACCCAGGTACATAAAGATAAAGAAATAAAAGATAAGCAAATTTGAAAGGAAGAATGAAAATAGTCTCTATTCACAGATAACATGATGATCTACGTGAAACATCCTAAGGAATCTATAGAACAAATATAAAAACTATTACGTTTAGCAA
Organism: Cryptoprocta ferox; assembly: GCA_028646485.1. Lineage (NCBI taxonomy): Eukaryota > Metazoa > Chordata > Mammalia > Carnivora > Eupleridae > Cryptoprocta > Cryptoprocta ferox. The sequence goes on from CM053568.1 coordinate 43,462,095, forward strand.
GAGTGTATTATAGATTATTTGTAACCCATTTACATATTATCAGCAAACTGGATAATAAAATTTTAAATGGCATCTCCAGTAAAAAAGTTTGAACCATTTACAGAGATACTAAGACCCTTATCAAAAACTACAAAGCTAAAATAAATGGAGACTTGTTCTGTCCATTGATTAGAAGACTCAGTATTAATAAAATTTCATTTCTCCCAAAATCGATTTAAAGATTTAATACACTCCAAATTAATATTACAAAAGATATTTTGCAGAAATGGGCCAACAGATTCTAAAAATTAATATGGAAATGAAAAGAGATAGTCAACACACTAAAAAATGAACAAAGTTGGAGAACTCACATTATCATATTTCAAGACTCCACGTAAAGCAACATTTATCAAAACAGTCTTGTTTTAATTTAAAAATGGACAAACGAATGGAATGCAACAGAAAACCCAGAGATTATTCTAACATACATAAGGTTAAACATTTTTCCTCACTTCCAAGGTAAGTCATTGATAAAGAAATCTTTTAAACAAATGATGCTGGAACACCAGGATATATAAATTGAAAGTAACCAATTGTCACCCCTACCAAGCACCAAACCCAAAGATATATTTGAGGTAAATCAGAAAACTAAACATAAAGCTAAATTTATGGCTTCTAAAAGAAAACCTAGACTATCTTCACAATCATGAAGTAGGCAAATATTTCTTAAACAGGTTACAAAAAAGCATCTGAAAATGATGGGTTAGGTTCCATCAATATTAAAAACTGTTATTAACAAACTATGAGCATTTGGAAAATAGAAAAGGTGGTATACGTGGAATAAGTATTAACAGTATGTACCTTTGAGTGGTACCTGGGTGGCTCAGTCTGTTAAGCGTTCCACTAAGCATCAACTGTGCTGACAGCTCAGAGGCTGGAGCCTGCTTCGGATTCTGTGTCTCCCCCTCTCTCTGCCCCTCCCCAGCTTGCACTGTGTCTCTCTCTCTCTAAAAAAAATAAACACTAAAAAAATAAAACAGTATGCACATTCGACAAAGGGTTTAATGTTAATTATATTTTTAAAAAATCTTACAGTTCAGTAATAAAAGACAACTCAATATGAAAACATATTAACATGAAGAAAAGAAATAAAAATGATTTGTAAAGATGCTTAACAAAAAAAAGAGACATGAAAAAACAGTGAGGACAAGAAGAAGTACTTGGCATCATTAGTTGCAGGGAAATGCAAGTAAAATCACAGTGAGACACCACTTTACACTAGAATGGCCAAAATTCAAAAGACTGTCAATACCATTACTAGAGTTATTAAAGATTTGAGGCAAATAGCATACATCCCTCATGGGATGTAAAATTATACAAAAACTTTAGAAAACAGTTTGCAGCTGTTGTCATGCATCTACCTCATGATCCAGCAATTCACTCTTTTCAAAATATATCCAAGAGTAATAAAAACATGTGTCCATGAAAATACATATCAATATTCATATCAGCTTCATTTATAATCAGCACAAACTAGAAACCATTCAATATCCACCAATAGAATGGACACTTAGTGTGCGGTATAGTCACACAATTGACCACTACTCATACCAAAAAAAAAAAAAAATGACATATGCAGCAACATGTATGAATCTAAAACATTATGCTCAGCAAAAGAAACTAGATACGAATGAGCACATAATCTGTGATTGTTTTTAGATAAAGTTCAGTAACAGGAAAAACTTACTATGGTGATAGAAATCACAGCAGTGGCTGCCTTGGTTTGGGAGTGGGGTGCTGAATGTGAAGGGAACAAAGGAATTTTCTACAGAAATGCAAATATTCCATATTTCAACTGAAGTATAGTTGATACGTACTCATAAGACATCTGTGTAGACAGGCACACTTAAGAACTGTACACTTAAGATCTGAACTTCTTCAAACTCCTTGTTTAGTGAGGTCATTTTGGTAGCTTTAAATTGGCCATAAAAGGAGTATTCACATGGAAATCTAGAAATTCCACAAATCTAATTTTCTTTTCCTCAAACCACTGCCAAGATCCCTCTCTCTCTGGGTGATTGATGTCATAACAAATACAAGTCTGAGACTATTGACATCCAGCTACCATATGGACTGAACAAAAGAAAAATCCTGTCTGAAGCAAATGAAAAAAGAGAAATGAAAGAGATATTCAAAAAGAACCAAAGACAAGAGACTGAGCAAGATATTCAACAACACTGGAAAAAGGAGAGCACCACCCACAGTAAGATGACAACAAGGGAATTCCAGTGAAATGACTGGCTAGTAACTGCCTTTGTAATTCACCAAAATACCTCTGAAAACCCAGTAAAAGATGAATTCCACAAGACTGAAAACAATGCTGCCAGAACAAAGCTATCAAATGCCATTAACCCTGAGACCAAAGAAGCTAATTTTATTTTGATCATTTTCTTCATGGCATCTATCATAATCTGGTGCAACGCCATGTATTTTTATTTTATTGCTGTTACCCCAGCAATAGAATTAGAATGAAGGCCATATCTTTGTCAGACTTTTAACTAAAATAATGCCAGAACCTAGACAATATCTAGGGCATTGTATGTGGATAATAAATATTAGTGCAACAAATCAATAAACGAGAGAGGGGAAACAGTGTTCTTAAATGGATGATGACGTTTTAAACGTTCTGTATCCAATAGGTCACTGGCTATGGAAGAAGGAAGTTTGGTCTTTGATAATGCATTCCATTTCTTTTCTTGACTTTGAGATACACATAGGCTAAGACTGGTTGGAGACGCACAAATGACAGGTGACTCTAAGTTAGACTTTTCAGGGATGGACATGTACATCTGCAGTATAGGTGATGGTTGTTCTCTGAAGGGGCCTTGAAGCCAACTTCTTTGTTGTAGTTTTACTTGCTCTTTTATCCTTAAAGAGAGCTTTGGGAGACCCATATCCACCCAAGCCTAAGTTTTTTGTCTTGTTTAATTAAAAGAGAAAACATTTTGAGCATACAATGATGTGAGAAAATAGCTATCAAGTGATTCACGGAAGAAAATTTCTAACAACAAAAGAGCAAGCATACAGACTCGTGGAATTACTCATTTTCAGTGAACTCTGGAGAAAACAGACTGCAAGAGAATTGCTGGTGCTGCCAATTTGACCTGATGCCAAAAGTGGTGAAATCCTGTTTTAAAGTAGCCTAGCATTTTCTTTAGCCCCAGGTGAAATTGTTAACACTCACTTCAGGCATAACTTCATTATCTGACAAAGAGAGAGTCAAAACACAAGAAAAAGTCACGTTCCCAAATTTCCTAACAATGTGGAGCAAGCAATAGTTCAGTCTCTCCTGCCCTCACTTCCTATGCAATCATCTCCATTGTAACCCTCCCAAAAAAAACCTTCTACAAAAAAAGCAAAATAAATAAATAAATAAATAAATAAATAAATAAATAAAGGTTAACTTTATTGATCCCAAGCTATGTTTTTGTTGTTTTTAGTAAAGATATTAAAATTTCTACCTGAAGGGAAAAAAATGCCTCAAAAAATTAGGAAAAAAGAATTTAGAATGGGATCTTTACGTCTTTAATAAATAATCTTACATTGAAAATACTAGAATTTTGATAGGAAATATGCAGTTTTTATTATTTAATGGTAGACTTATACTTTTCATATATGAACGCAACACAGATGGAGGGGGAAGTAAATCTAAGTTCCCCCCTCCTCCTCCCTGACTTTACAGCAGTGACTACAGAAAGGGAAGTTGGATCCCGTGTATCCTTTTTCCTTATCCTTCTCAGTAGGATAGGTCAGTATGAATAGAAATGACCAATCATATGCAATCAACTTCCAAGCAAGATTCACCTATGATAGCTCCTTCGATGCTCATGGTAATGATAGGAGGTAGTTCTCAGAGATCATGGCAAAGTGATTGTGAACACTGACATGTTTTCTACAGAGGGAGACAGAAGAAATCCAGGAGCCCTCAGTGTGATCCACAAGCAGTTATGGCTACAGCTGCCAGTGGGGAAATCTAAACATCCAAGGGAGTGAATAATACAACAGTATTTCCAGCTGGACTTTGGCTCCATGTGGACTCCAGGATATTCCTTGGGGTAACCTAAATTAGCACCATGTAGAAAGGCATTTTGCCTAGACTAGAGGAAGAGAAAGAACAAGCCAGAAATCCTGGATCTTAACTGACTTTATACTCACTCCTCCAGCGTTTCGGAGTTGTGTCAGGCCCCCTTATCCACGTATTTAAAAGAACAAAAAAATGCAGAGTCAAAGATGTGTCACCTTCTATCCAGGAAGACCTGGATACTTCTCTGACTCAATTCTCCACCCTCTCAGAAGAAAGAAGAGCAACAGACAGGACAATGATGGTGCCATTTTTTTAAGTTTATTTATTTTGAGAGAGGGAGAGAAAGAGAGAATGAGTGCAAGTATGTGTGAGCCAGGGAGGGGCAGAGAGAGGGAGAGACAGAATCCCAAGTGGGCTCCATGCTATCAGCGCAGAGGCCCCATGCAAAGCTTAAACTCATGAACAGTGAGATCATGACCTGAGCCAAAATCAAGACTGGGACACTTAACCTACTGAGCCACTCAGATGCCCCTGCTGTGCCACTTTTAAGAAAGACTCTTTATCTCTACCTTCATAAATAAGAGGATTAAAAAAGTGACACTCCCATATGAGTTAAACTTTAATTCTTTCCATGAACCCATAATGAGTAAAATGATTTGGAATTTACTTTAGCTAAATATTTTGGATTGTTTTCACTACAAACAACAGAATTGCTAAAATGCTGAAATTAAGAAAAGAACATTTATGAATTCATTGGAAGGATATCCCAATATCACAAACACACATAGCCAAGACCCATGAAAAGATGGAACTTAGGTGATTTCCCAGGAACCTAGTACCACACAAGGCCTTTTATGGTAAGACTTTCCCACATTCACACTTCAACATTTTTTTCCCCAAAGACATAGAATTTTTGTACCACTCCAAATGTTCACTATGTACTTCCAGACATTGCACTAACCCTTTTCCTTCCCTCCTCTACATTTTCTGTCTTTCATAATCCTTATTCATCTTTCAAGCATCAAGACTCAGACTGTCACTTATTCACAAAGTCTTCTGTGACACCCCACCTTCCATGTCCTTTCCCTTGTTCAAGTATCACCATGTATATGCCTCTATTACATAATAAACACCAATATGAGCAATAATACAGGCTAACCTACATATGCCAGACATTGTGAGAGTTTATTGAATCACTTTCTCTAATCTTTACAACATCTTTGTATTTGAGTTACTAATGGTATCACCATAGATGTTGAATGACTGTCTAAGGCCAGTTAGCCTTAAGTGCTTGAATCTGGACTTCCAAATCCAGTTCTATCATCAGATTCCTGAGCTGAGACTGCTATTATGCTATATTCCCGTTTATCCCCATTTATTTTAACTTTATTTTTCTGTCTCTCTCCACTAAATTTTAATCAATTTATATGCATTAACTGTATCTTTGGTATTTGGATTCCCTAAAACTTTTATACTTATCTTGCCCAATAGGTAGTCATTAAATTGTGAAACAAAGAAGTACATGAATAAATAATGCTTTATTTCTTGAGATACCTATTGCTTCAACTATTCCATTACTGAGTGCTGGAGGGAAATGGTGAGAACAAAAGTGAAATCATTCAGGCAAAGGCAGAAAGAGCCGTATCAAGACTCCTATGTAGAATATCAGCTTTAAGAACTTCCTTTGTTCTCATCACACTATAATCATTTGTTGACCCACCAGGACACTCAAGCAGCCCAAACACTGGATCTAGGCTAATAAAGTCCTCACCCCTCACCCCTGATTCCTTCCCATGCACTCACGACTGTTTAAGAGAATGATTGTTAAAGAAATAAAAACATTATCAGACCTAGTGAGATGCAATGGATCTTACCATACTGGCTTCAAGCTACTACATGACATAAAACAGGACCTTCACAGGAACCATTTCTGGAGTAGCAGCAGGAAAATATCTCTAGTTAAAGAGCATTTTCAAGAATTCACCACTACTTTGTGACCACCTTAAAGCTGCCAAACAACCATAAATATATTCCAACAACCATGCAAGATGTTTCAATTGCACCCCCAAAATTATACAAGAATCACAAAAATGTAAAAATGGATGATTTTCTATGTAATTTTTGGGTGCAATTCTTAGAATTTCACAACATGTAGACAGAATTACTCCTGGGCCAGTTGGTGGGAAATTCTTTAAAGTTCCCAAGTAGAATTCAGTAGAACCATTGACAAGGGTGTGCACATTTCACCCACTGTGTAATTCCAGATAAGTAACTTCACTCATTTATGCACATAGATGTATATGCATATATTAGCTTTCTTTCTCACTAGAAAGTAAGGATTGAGGGCTTGGATTCAGGGGGTGGGGGTGTTCACTACCATTACATAGTATTTAGAACAAGGACTAGAACTTCAGTAAGCACTCCAGGACAAAAGACAGCTCACTTGTCAGGGAATGTGCAGGTAGGAAACAAATTACCAGTTCAAGGATAGGAGCTACTGAGGGCAAATAGGGGTGAAAGCCAGAGTCAGTGTTAAGATTGGGTCCCAAACCTGGACCTATCCACAGAGAAACTCAAAATTAGGAACTCGAGGAGAAGACAAGAAATTAGAGCAGTCATACATTCCTATATAGGGAATTAGGGCAATCTAATCTATTTCTGGTAAACAGCACCTTGATAAAAGCAGATGTTCGAACGTGGCAGATGTGTCTCCTCCTGCAGGCTGTTTGAGGTGATCAGCAGCTGACCAAGCTTATAGTATAAAACCAATATTTGAGTTTTGTCTTTTCAGTATGGACACTCTGAGGACTTTACTCTTCCAAACTGTCAATTCCTAATTGAAATTACAATATGTGGCCCATTTCCTAACAGAATCCATTTGAGGTTTTCTACATATCTTCAAAAATCCTCAGGGTTCTTCGTTTCACATCCCTACCAGTAACAATTCTATTTTCTCTTCTCCTTTTAATTAAACTTTTGAAAGCATTCTCTTTTGTTTTTATTTAGTGTTCAATTCACTACACTCTGACATCTGACCCCAGAATGCCACAGAACAACCCTTCCCTTAACCTTATATTAGGATCCCCCATGTGATTATATTCAAGAGCCATCTTTCAATTCTTTGTCTCTTATGATTTACATTGGGCAAGAATAACCATTCTTTTCTTTTGCACATGCATTTTTTTTCTTGATACATATGATAAAAGTTTTTTTTTGTTTTTCTTTAATTTCCATTTGGTTAATTTCTTCTGTCTCTTTAAAAGGCCCAAATTCAGGGCACCTGGGTGGCTGTGAGTTAAGCATCCAACTTCTGCTCAGGTCATGATCTCAGTTTATGAGTTTGAGCCTCACATCAGGCTTTGTCCTGACAGCTCAGATCCTAGAGTCTGCTTCAGATTCTTTGTCTCCTTCTCTCTCTGCCCTCTCCCTCCCTCCCTCCTTCCCTCCCTCCCTCTCTCTCACTCAAAAATAAACATTTACAATTTTTAAAAATTAATAAAAAAAATAAAAGGCCCATCTTCTACCTAGCCATTAAAGGATAGTATCACTCCAAGTTAAGTCTTAGCTTCCTTTTCTGTTTCACTCTGTATTTTCCCAGGGGCCAATTTCATCTGTTTCCATTATTTCAATTGCCACCTACCCAGTACTGACTCCTAAGTTTATCTGAAGTCCAGACCTTTCCTGTGACTCTAGACCCATACATCTATACGCTTACATAACATCTCTATTTGGCTGTTTATAAGAACCTAAATGTCAACACACCCAAAATGACTCATACTAATAACAGTAACTGATTAAGCTCTTGCTCTGTGCCACACAATGCACTCAGTAAGTTAGGTAGCATCATCATAATCCTCCTCACTTCATAGATGAGGAAAATGAGGCATAAAAAACATAATTGCCCAAGTCCATACATCTAACCAGTCTCAGACCCAAGAATTAAATCCAGGCCCGCTGGGTGCAGACATCAATTTCTTAACCACAGTACTACACCACTTCCAAATCCTCCTGTGTAAACCTGGTCTTTCAGTATTGTGCATCTCTGTGAATGGTCCTTTATGGTAACCTCTCTTAGGGTACAAGAGAAACAACTTCATTTTTCCTCCATCTCAGCAGACTGCCAGGTCAACTATGCTCTATACAGACAGTTTTGTCTTTGCTCCTTTGGAAAAATCATCAGTGTACTCTGTATTTTATTTGCTCAGTCAAGACTGTCTAAAAAACCTAATCTTACTAGTTACAGAGACTCATGTAATAGTTACAAAGTCCAAAATCCATTTCATCTACATTTACAGCTTCCACTTCTACCCCCTGCAGCCCAATTTAAATATTTTCTTTCATCTTGACTATTGTTCAATAGCTTCCTGCTTTCCAAACACTCTGGTTCCTTTGGAGGTTTCCTAACTAAAGCTTGAGTGATCTTTTCAAACATAAATCTGACCAGAGCATCTGCTGCTTAAACTACATCAATGGATACTTCCTTCTCTGAGGCCAGAACCAAAATCTTTAACCTGCCTGGTAGGCCCTCTGTGTATTCTAGACTTTAGTCTTTCCACACATTCCTCACATTACTCACATTACTCTGTGCATTGATTCAATCAGACTTTTTTTCAGTTCCTTAAATTAATTATGCTCTTCTTGCTTCCAGGCCTTTGCACATACTTCCTCTCTATCTGGAACATTCCCTCAAAATTCTTTACCTTAGTTAACTCCCATTCATCTTTCAGATCTCAGCTTACATTTATTTCTATCAGGAGAAAACTCCCTTTAGCAGCCATTTTAAGTCAAGTTCCTTTACTCTTCTAAAACCAGATTCTTATCCTTCAGGACCTTTACATCTGTTTTATTCATCCATTTCCTTGTGTCCTTATGCTGTCACAGGGACTTTGTCTATTTCACTCCATGATCCATCTCAGCACCTAACTCAATACCTGCTCACTCTATAGAAAGTAGATGGTTAGTCCAGTGAGTAATTTAACTATGGTAATATGCTTTTTAAGCTATAAAGCCTATTAGTATAGCATCCCATTTATTAAAAAATTATGTCCTTCAAATGATACTAGTATTCATTATCTCAGCATTGTGTTAATTAGAAAGATCAAAAAATCATTACATATTTCCATAAATACATTTAAGAAAAATACGAGTATACAAGTTATATTTTTGCAAGCTCATAAACCTTGCTAAGGATGGACTGGTTGTTTTAGCTCATAAAATCTTAATAATCCCCACATGGATCCGTCAGCATCATTCTTCCATGACCTCAGATCACACCATCTGTCCCACAAACACATGGCTTGGACCATAGGGAAGACAGAGTGATTTACTTTAAATGGATTAGGACAAAATTAATTTCCATAACTTGAAAAAATCACTGGTTAGCATTAAATCACATCACATTATATAAAATATAATAATGTTGCTCCAGTGTGCAGAGAGGTAATGAGATGACAGTAGAGGACAGTGAAAAGAACATGGGTCCATGGATCAGACGGATCTGGATTTGAATCATGTTTCTGCCAACGACCAACTATACAGCCATGAGAAAGCACCCTAACATTTGTAAATCTAGCAATCCATCTGCAAAAATGGAAATTATAAAGATCTTCTTCATAGAATTATAAAGAACATTAAACAGGCTAGTGTTAGATAACTGAGTTTTCCAGCAACTAAAAAACTATTAATAGATTTATTAATCCTGAATCAACCAATGTTTACAAGTAAGATTGGTTTTATCTCAACTCCTCAGTTTTCCCCATACTGATAATTCTCCAGTTACACCTTCAGTAATCAACCTTTATTTTTCTATCTAACAATTCCAAAGAGTTTTTGGTTATATTTTGATAGTCGTTTCTTTTAAGTAATTTGACATGTCTCTCTTTTTGAAATATACTACCAGTTGCTAACGCAAATTATAAGTAGTTTATCTACAATGTTCTCACCAACATACCCCCATAGTATAGGAATACCTATGCTTGTATTTGATCAAGCAATGGTGGAGATCCTCACTCATTTGGAAATCAAAATTTAAATAAGTCAGTTGGCTTCTATGGAGCAATTTTGTTGTCCTTTCTGTCTGAGGGGTTTTGCATCCTGAAATGAGCAAACTATTTGAAATGCTTTAATGCTTTAAGTATACAAAGTAAAATAGGTACCTAGGGTACAAGACAGGTCACTTATTCATATGCCAATCTGACTTTTATGTATTGCTTATTATCACTTGGCATAAAATCAGCAGTTTCCAATGGTAAGTCACTACCTCCCAAAGAAGAGTTATCCTCCAGTTTAGAAGAAAACCATTTTTTTAACTCAGATGTATGCATCAATTTTCACTTGAAGTTAACTTATTTTCTTCTTTCAGGATGATTTCAAATCAGAAGACTATTTGTCAAATTGAATATTTACAAAGGGACTCTTATTTCTCAATGTAACTCAGATTTATGATAACCCAAAAGCTAAAGCAAGTCCAAGAGTAAGGATAGGACTTAAAATACGTGAACTTAAAGCAAAAAAAAAAAAAAAAAAAAAATCCTCTTCACATGCTAGGATTACCTCTCCTTTCCTTCAGAACACTTAATATTTACACATAATTAATTCCAAATAAATATTTCATGAAGAAAGTGGATGAGGAAGAGGAGGATGCTATAAATTAAATGCCAGAATGATCCTTGCCACACCTAAATCAGGCTGGATTTGCTTAGTTTATCCTCTGAAGTTACTTACTTCTCCCAAAAGCCTATAGCCAAGAGTTGTGATAAATATTTTAACAGTGTCTTATACTATAGCTCAGTTACTTCTGCATTCATATCTAGTGGAAAAATTGGGGTTGAATATAGCTTTATAAAGTTTATTCCATATATTCTGACAATCACTAACTATTAAGTCATCAAGCCCTTTTGGGAAATTTCATTTTAAGGTCTAGGACTAGGCTATCAATAGGGATTTTAGATGTCAAAGTCACACGAGTAATGGAGATTAAGCAGAGCTAGTAGGGTGTTGAGGGGAGCCCTGTGGAACACTTACAATTAAGGGGTCAAGAAAGAAACTGCATTCTGCAAAGGAATATAAAAAGAGCTGGTCAGACAGGAAAGGAGATAAAGAAAATTGAGAAATGTAAATTATATTATTTAAGCAAAAGGTAGTGACCTTATCTTCCAAGTACTACAGAGGCCAAAAAGATGTCAAACATCATTCCTCAATTGAAATTTTATCAAGTACTTTTATATTCATTGTTCAGTTTAATTCTCAAAACATAGCATGCAAGTTTAGCATGGTAGTATATTATATCAACTTTCACAAATGAATAACAAGACTTAGACCCAATGATTTGTGCAAGATCTTATAGCTACTAAATGAGAAAGCCAGGAAAAACAATTTTAATTTTAGTAACAAAAACATTAACAACATTAAATAAATTTTTACATTTAATGAGTATGAGGTACTGTTAGCTCATTATCATCTCATTCATTTCTTTCAGTGACCTTATGCAGTATGTTTATTATCCCCATGTCACAGATGCAGAACCTTTGGCCATTAAGGATTAACTCACCCAAATCACACAGCTAGTACTTTAAAGGATACTTTAAATAAGTACTAGTTTGTAAGCCAATTCTGCTTTCCCAGATTCATGTCCCTCTCAGTCATCTGCTAGATATTGTGAGATGTAAGCAGTTGATTATTTCATCCTCATAAAAAAACCTCCCTATTGGGGCACATGGGTGGCTCAGTTGGTTGAGCGTCCAGCTTCGGCTCAGGTCATGATCTCACGGTTTGTGGGTTTGAGCCCCGTGTCAGGCTCTGTGCTGACAAGGAGCTCAGAGCCTGGAGCCTGCTTCAGATTCTGTATCTCCCTCTCTCTCTGACCCTCCCCTGCTCGCGCTCTCTCTCTCTGTCTCTCAAAAATAAAAATTAAAAAATTAAAAAAAAAACCTCCCTATTTATCTTATCCCACATGTTTAAGGATTATGTGAGTCTGACCATATGTTTGGTCTTTTTTATATCCTACCAGTATTTTCCAAGTAGAAATCCTCAGAGGACAAGCCTTCAGGTTCATGTTACGCACTGTTATTAAATGTCTTATAACTCAACTTGGACACATGTGAGAATTAATTTAACAGTCCCAGTGGCTTGCCCTGTGTTTCATAACCTCCATCATCAACAAAAAATACCTTTCCCCTTTTCCCTTCATCCCTCTTAAATCCATTTATTCTTTTGATTGGGTTAGGATTAAGTAAACATAAGACATTTGGTCGATGTGATCTAATTCAGCTGAGTATGAACATTTGAGTTGGACACAACTCTTGCCCCTCACAGGACACATGATAAGTAATTTTTCCTTTTGGAGATCCAGTTTCTTTACCTAACGGGTTGAAAACATCAAACCTTTGTCCATGGGGCTGCCATGAAAATGAAATGACATACTACTTCTCTAAGTGTCTGATACATATCAGGACTTCATTAAATACTTAAGATGTAATTCCCTTGCTAATATTGTCAGTAAATTCACAAGAAAAAGTTTTGTACAAAAATTTGCTTTGAAAAGTAGACCTATGTTTCTCTATTAATGATTTATTTGTTGCATCATAGTTTAAGTATAGTTTATTTCTTACTTTGAGTAAATTACTAAAAATATGATAGAAGTTATTTGTTTATTGTTAAGAATCACTAGAATTTTTATTTTAATGTTTATTAAAGTGGAGGAAGGGCAGAGAGTGAAGGAGACCCAGAATCCGAAGCAGGCTCCAGGCTCTGAGCTGTCAGCACAGAGCCCAATGTGGGGCTCTAAATCCAGGAATTGTGAGATCATGACCTGAGCCAAAGTTGGGTGCTTAACCGACTGAGCCACCCAGGTGCTTCACTAAAATTTTTATTTTAGTCTCAGCACAATCAAATTACTCCACTATTTCCCTGTCCTATTAAAAGAGAAGTCTAATTTGATCACAATTATCGTGGGTTTTTCTTTCCCTTTAGTTTTAGCTCTCAAGATCACTGCCTAGATGGCTAGTAACTAGTATAGAACCAAAGGCGTGGCTTTGCAAATTTGCTGGTGTAATACTTAGTAAATATATGTTCCAAGTTTTAGTGAAGTAGATCTGATCATTGGAATCAGTACCTAGGTCAAAATCACACTTTGTTTAATTACCTAACCTTTACCTCTGCGACCAACACTGTCTTTTTCAAATTATCAAACATCTTGAGCTTCTGCCCACCAGATATACCTTGAAAAGCAGAGTTATATATTCAAATTTGTCAATCCCCCCCCTCAAGATTCTCAGTACACATTCTCCCTTTTTCTGAAGCCTCGATTACCATCTATCTCATGCACTCCAATTGGTTTACATACCCATACTTGATGCAATTTCTAGGGAATTAAAAAAAAAATACTAATTGGTTTAAGCTAGTCAAGGGTTCACTCTTTGATCTGTGTACCATACCACCCAAATGCTCATCTGGATAGAACAGAGTGAAAATCCCATTCAGAAACAAGAGGACTGCTAATTAAACAAGCAAGCAAGCAAGCAAAGAAGCATAAGAAGAAACCAAAGAATTGCCACTAGAGCACATAAAAGAAAACCCATTTAGATTCAATGATCAGCACTGTACTACTTGATTGTGAGCTCTACAGACTAGAGGCATTTCTGTACTCATCTTCCTTTTTTACTGATTGTCCTGATAAACGTTCAAAAAATACTTGTTGAATGACAGTGAAGTAAGTAGGCACTCAAATCTTTTTGACTGGATAAGTTTAAGAAGTCACAATTTTTAAATAACTTAATTACTAGTTTCTTATTAAAATTCTCCTTGGATTTTGATACTTGGACCTCTCTCAGTAACAATAGTTTTGTAGACAGTCCTGTTAAGAGTAATTTACACCCTCCCAAATGATCCAAAGCCAATATATTAAATTCTAGCCTGTCAGTTATGCTGAGGTACCTCTATATTTTTTCTGATTTTAACTGAGAATTGACCCATTTTCATGCACCAAACAATACTATTATCATGAAAGAACCTGTTTTAAGATGGTAATAGGCATTTCACTTACTGCACCATCCAGCAAATGGAGCATGCAGGACTGTACAGTGGTCAGCCATACATAGTATTGGGGAAAACAAAAACTGAACAGATAAAGAACCATCTATGTTCATCCATAGGCACTGCTTCAATGTTAGCAGGGTATTACTCATTAATTTAAGGGCTTTTTCTATATTTTGAGGGACATCTGAAATTACTTAGAAGTAGCAAACAAACTTTTTTTATTTCCTCTGCATATAGCATTTTTGCAAATGTTAAAATAGCTACTCGATTGTTTTCTCCCTAGTGTCCTATGTATTCTGTGGACTATGTGGAGATTAATAGCAGCCTGCAATAATCTGTTGTCCTTTGTGGAAAAAACTATGCTGCTGTTTCTGGAAAGAAATAATTGGTACGTAGCTTATAGAGTCAACGTCTGAATTTAATGGAGCATAAAGGGGTGGTATTTCTCATGAAGGAGGCATATTATCCGTTTAAACAGCTTTCAGTCTTGCACATAAATTAGGACTTCAACAAGCTTTGGAAAAAGAGAAACCACATAGCAATGAATTAACATGCTTGCATATTCCTAACAAAGAAACCATTTCTTTTGAAAAGAAGAGAAAGCTCCAGTGTCTCTGCTACATTGGGAAATCTGAAATTAATTATTGACTTTTCCATATTGTTTGCAGCCACTTTGTTTGCCCATTTATTGTAAAATGTATATATGGTAATTGTTTTACAGGAGCTCATAAAACTCAGACTGCAAATGAGATAATGTATGAGCAATTTATCGCATATGCCCTTCAGACATAGAGCTAAACCTGGCATAAATGAAAAGTGGTCAATGCACACTTTGTCAAGGTCTTTTCTTATGGGACCAAGGAAAGAAAATAGAAAAAATGTAAAATTCTCAAGTAGCTACAGTTGAAAAGCATTTTATAGTTTTTTTTTTTTCTAAAATATTCCCCATACCACTTAAAAAACCATTTTGGGATGGTTTCTAGAATCTATTTTGGTGAATCTGTTTATGTTAAAACTGGCAATAATTTATTAAATACAGAACTTTACAAACTCTTTTCCTGTCTAGTGTATGTAATACCACAATTTCTATCCTTTGAAAAAGAAATTGAACATATGTCTGTTGTTAAACTTGTAATAAATTTAAGGAAAAAATAATATGAAATATAGTTTTCAATTTATTATTCTCTGAGTATTAGAGCAGCTGGGTCAGCTAGGAGGAGCCCCATTGAATTAAGCCCAAACCCCTAGGCAAGACTCCCCAACACTGACAGAGTTGACCAATAATCTCCTCCAGGAATGGAGATTCCACACCTTCTTTAATAGCTTTTCCTAATAGTTAATGTCAATAAACCATTACACTAAAATCTTTCCTGAATTGAAACCATCCTGTCTTGAAGTTGACTTTTTCAGTTTCCTTTTAAGTCATTATATGGTAAATAGGGAGTTAGTACATTTTGTTGAGACCTTTTTACAAAACACCCTGCAAGATATAATGAAATTTGCCCAATCTCCAAATGAACTGACAGTAACCAAATATAGCTGTAGTGCTTAAAAGGGATTCTATTTAAGCAGAAAATATTTACTTAGCGTATTAGAGAAAATCAAGAAGAAATTCAGTCATTTCTGTGCAAGATAACAGAGAATTCTCCAAATAGAGAAAGCTACAAATGAAAAAAAAATGTATTAATGAAATGTAGTATAACGCAAAGAAATTATTAACAAGATCATTTATTAAAGGGTAGGGACCTTGAAGTTCAAGTTCAACTAAGTTTCTCCCATGACTTGATACTTTGAGGAGAAATCTGTTCCTACAAGGACCAGAATTAGAACTGAATGCAATGCCATATACTATACTCACCCACTAAGTGTTAATTTTTCAGAAATATGGCAATTCATTATGCATAGGAGCAGGGCCTTTTTTAAGTGGATGAAAGACCTAAATGTGAGACGGAAAAATTCAAAATCCTAAAGTAAAACATGGCCAGCAACCTCATTGACCTCTGCCACTTCTTACTAGACATGTCTCCAGAAGCAAGGGAAAGAAAAGCAAAACTGAACTATTGGGACTAATCAAGATAAAAATTTTCTGCACAACTAACGACACAATCACCAAAACTAAAAGACGGCCAATAGAATGGGAGAAGATATTTGCATCTGACATCTCATATAAAGGGTCGTTTTCCAAAATCTAGAAAGAACTTATCAAACCCAACATCCAAAAAAATAAATAATCCAGTTAAGAAATGGCAGAAGACATGAACAGACATTTTTCATAAGAACACATAGATGGTTAACAGACACACAAAAAAGTGCTCAATATCACTCATCATCAGAGAAATACAAAATGAAACCAGGATGAGATTCCACTTCACGCCTGTCAGAATGGCTAAAATTGACAACACGAGAAAAAATAGGTGGAGAAGAAGCAGAGAAAGGGGAACCCTCTTACATTGTTGGTGGGAATGCAAACTGGTGAAGCCACTCTAGAACATAGTATGTAAGTTCCTCAAAAAGTTAAAAATAGAACACCCTATGACCCAGCAATTGCACTAGGTATTTATCCAAAGGATACAAAAATACATATTTCAAGAGGCACAGGCACCCCAATGTTTACGGCAGCATTATCAGCACTAGCCAAACTATGGAAAAAGCCAAAGTGTCTACCTACTGATAAATGGATAAAGAAAGTGTGGAGGGTACACAATGGAATATTACTCAGCCATCAAAAAGAATGAACTCTTAGCATTTGCAATGACATGGATGGAGCTAGAGTGTACTATGTTAAGCAAAATACGTCAGAGAAAGGCAAATACCATATCATTTTACTCACATGTAGAATTTAATAGACAAAACAGGTGAACATAGGGGAAAGGGGATAATGAGAGAGAGAGAGAGAAAGAGAGAAGCAAATCATAAGAGACTCTTAACTATAGAGAACAAACTAAAGGTTGATGGAGGGACGTAGGCATGTGATGGGCTAAATGGATGATGCTTGTTAAGGAGGGCACTTATGATAAGCACTGGGTATTGTATATAAGTAATGACTCACTAAATTCTACACCTGAAACCAAGTTTACCGTTTCTGTAAACTATAGTTAAATAAAAACATGAAATAAAAATAAATAAATAAATTTTGGCTAAAAAAGGACAAGGGAGAGCTTCATAGTTAAAAGAGTGTCCATAAGGGATCAGTGAAAATGAAATGAAGAATACAAACTGAACCACTTGAGATACTCAACTATTCAGTCCCAGTTCTCTCATTGCTAAATGCCAAGGACAGTACCAACTATTTAGCGTAAGGATTTTCTAAGATTATGCACGTCACATATATAAAACACTATTTGATCACAGACTATGTACTCTATGATGTTACTTACTATTGGCTATTGTGTTCTTAGAGTTGTTTTTTGTTGTTGTTATTGTTGTATTGTAATCTCCTTTGAAGGGAGGAAAGAAGCAATTCTGTAGTTGTCTAGTATGTATTTAAGGTAAACTAGATGAACATCTGTGCCTTTTTATACATGGTATTAAAGAAAATTGAGTTCTGCAATGGACAGGCAAACAAGCTGCAGTAGAACGTAACTATTCTTTAAATCCTCTACACAAGTAATTAAAGAGGTGGGGGTAAAAAAGAATTGAGTGTGGGAGAAATATTAAAAGTTCATAATGATTAAAAACTCCATTTGTTTAAAAAATAAACTAATGGGAAAAAACAAACCATTTTTCTTTTCTCACAAAAAATATTTTCCTTGAGGAAATTCTTATTAACATGAGGCAATGATGATTGTACCTTGGATTAACTCTACTCAAGAAACATGTTTTGGGGCACCTGGGTGGCTCAATCAGTGGAGCGCGTGACTCTTGATTTTGGCCCACATCATGATCTCACAGTTAGTGAGATCAAGCCCTGTGTCTGGCTCTGCACTGACAGTGTGGAGCCTGTTTGGGATTCTCTCTCTCTCCCTCTCTGCTCCTCACCCATTCCCTCTCCCTCCACCCCTCTCAAAATAAACAAACATTAAAAAAAGAAACATTCTGGTATTTTGGAAACATAAGACTATGAAAGCAGACAAATTTGTGTTACTGCAAATCTTTCCCTTAGTAGGTGTGTGAACTTTGACACTTCCCTTAGTGCCTCTGAACATCAAGCTCCTATTTTATAAAATGGAAATAGTAATACAAGCTTATCTTGAGAATCAAGTATTATGGTGTTTATATTGCAAGGTCACACATTTATTTACACTACTCTCAGATATACAAAGGAGACATAGCCCCTTCATGATCTATAACTGACCTGAGCTTTCTCTGGACACTCACTTTGCACCTGGGTGCAAAGAAAAAAAGGGTGAGCAAAGAAAAAAAGCAGTATCAGCACCATATGATAAATTCAATCCCCACCCGATATTTAAACACTCTTCTTTGGTAACTAAGTACCTTTTGGAAAAGTCATTCTTTCATATTTCCTTCCCATTCCCTGCTTCTTTCCAAAATGGGATATAGGAATGGGAAGGTGGGAGCCTTTGTTAATTCATAGATCCCCCCATGGTTGGATATACAGCACATAGAGGGCCCTTGGATATACAGCACATAGAGGAAAGTTTTCCACTGATAGCAGTGCTTGCCCAGGAGATAGGACAATGGCTAGGTTTTACTCCACCTGGCTCTAACCACCTAAAATTGATCTAAAACCATGAACATTGATATCCATATCCATTGATATCTCTGGAATGCTAGACCTCTCTTGGGCCTAAGAAAACACTGTCCTAATCAACTGAAAAATCAGGCTTGTTGTAACTACCAGTCCATTAATCACTTACTGAACTCTCTTTTAGCATTTAAAACCCCAGCCTTTTCCTCCTCAGTGAATTATGTAGTGAATTTCTTCACTAATGTGTGTTCCCTTCAATGACTTTTTTTTTTTTAACTTTGAGGGTATTTTATTCTTTGCCAGTGTGTTGGTATCTTCTAAGGCAAGACTGATACCACCCCATCTCTGAGTCTTCTTGTGGTATTTTCTGGGAAACTCTGCATGCGGGCACTTTGGGCCTATTCTCTATTTTCTCAGGATCTGGTGGTCTTCCCTGACAATTCAGCCCCATCAAGGTACTGGGGCTTGCTGCAAATGCCTTTTTCTTTCCTGATATAATGATTTGCTATCCATCTTTCAGACAGGATCCCACTCCCTGAAGCCTTGATGATACACACTGGCAAGCTTTCCAGTCAGATCTGGAGTTCACTTGCACATCTTTGTCTAGGAACCAGGAGAAGCATATTGGTCCTTCCCCAGCACTCCACATATTGGTTTCAGGAGTGCCTTCTGTTAGGCAATCATGACATGCTACTACTGTTTTTCCTCAGGCACAGTTGTCACATGCAGGTAACTGCTGTAGCCTTTGGAGCTCCTCAAGGATGCAGGGCAAGCTCCTCTTGCCTTTAGTATTCCCTTTAAACTATAATGTTATCTCCCCTTCCAGAACCCCAGCCTAGAGACAAGAGGTTATGACACAAATCTTTTGTCATTACTTGCCCCCCTTGTTCTTTCCACAATCCCTACTGATGGGATCAGCTTTTCTTTTAGTTTGATTTCCTTCCAGATAGAGATTCCTTCTAAGCACCAGGGCTCCTGGGTAGCTCAGTCGGGTAAACGTCCAACTTCAGCTCAGGTCATAATCTCACAGTTCGTGACTTCGAGCCCTGTGTCCAACTCTGTGCTGACAGCTCAGAGCCTGGAGCCTGCTTAGGATTCTGTGTGTGTGTGTGTCTCTCTCTCTGCTCCTCACCTGCTCGAGCTCTGTTTCTGTTTCTCACAATGAATAAATGCTTTTTAAAAAAAAAAAAAAAAAGTGTTCCAAGCTCCAAACTTACAACTTTTTTTCTAAAGAACAAGTGGAATATGGAGGGAAAATTGGCTAATGACAATGGAATATAAATGAATAAGTAGACAGGCATACCAGAAAATATTAAAATCACTTTACATGTGAAGGATCTGGAATACAGTAATAATTTCAACATTTATAATTATGATTATTATGCTGCCTAGACAGATGGCTTATAACTTGGCCAAATGCCAAGTACTGGCTTCCTAGTCTCAGATCACAGTCAGGAAAGAATTGAATCTCACTTGACTATGAAAGTATCTGGATTATTTGCCAAACTTCTAGGGAATCCTGGGAAGTGATAGAGATGGGCAGCAATGCAGCAGGGCTCACCTGGGACAAATAATCCACAAGAAAAGAAGCTCTAAGAAGCCTGAGGCACAGAGATTCACTATTTGTATTTTTTTGTATGGATCTAGGAACCAGATCGACTATGGATTAAAGGAAAATTATATTAAGAAGCTTCTTGCCCTTCTTTATGAAACTTTTTAGATTTTATTTTTTATTTTTTTAGATTTTAAACCTCAGTGTATCCTATGATTTGTAATAAAGGCCAAACACTACAAAACAACTGTGTCTAGCCCTTAAAAGGGACTAAATGTTAGGACTAATGGTTTTGTAGGAAAATAACATATACAACATATTATATCTTCCCTGTGAATAACCCTTGAATCTTATCTAAGAATTACAAAGGAATAAATGTCTATTTGGTAAAATATTATGAATGCACGTGCTACTATGTATCCGTTATACTATTGAAAGCAAACAAAGAGTTTGGTTAGCTATTCTACACATTGACACTGACTATAAATCATATCCCCTCCATGCCAATCCAAACCAAATATTAGAATGATCAATGAAGGATTTGGGTGTTAGCCTTTTGCCTCCTAGACACAAGTATCATTATTTTAAATAAGTAATGTGATCATCATATTATCAGTCAATGTCCAGGCAGCTCTTCCTTTCCAAAGTTCAAATATTTTACATTTACTGAATTTAAAGAACTAGCCCAGGATAATTGTAGTTATTTTCTTATAGGTCATATACTCCATCATCAGTACCTTCAGGATGCTTCTCCTAAAGCATCTTGAATATTTCTGTGTTCTTATTCACCACCATATATTCATTAATTGTTGTTTCTAGTCTCCCAGATCCAGTCTCTCTATAGAAATTCCTCCAGTTTAGCGCTGTTATGTCTTCCTATAGATCTATAGATGTCTTCCTATAGATCTCTGCCTTTATCATCAGCTCACTCTGTTATTGTTCCTCCATGAGAGTGCCTGTCCCTCCATTATTTTTTATATGTCCCCTTCAATTGTAAGTTCCATCATTTTAGAAAGTGACTTGCTACTTTCAGTCTTCCCAAGACTGTCCAGAAGTTGAATATTTTTTTTTCTATCATCTTAAAAATCCTGGATTGCAAATTAAGCTGGGAGAATGAGGCAAGGATAAAACTGGTAGATTGGGCACACAGTCTGGGTCAAGATAATGTGCCACTGAACAGTAGATTTATTCAGTAATATGGCAGAGCATTCTCTTTAAGTGTCCAATCTGAAAGTAAAAGTATGTGTTGTTAACTGAAAAATATCTATAATGTCTATTTTCTCTTCAAGAACAGTTTTTCCTCATATCTGGCTACCTTCCTGCCAAGTGTCTTAGCCCCTTTTAGTTCTCCAAGTTTGGTTTCCAGAGTTAATTTAATCCCATAATCTCAAAGCCTTCAGATCTTAACATGTGGAAATCCTTTGGAAGATCATCTAAAGATGAGATCACCCAGCCAAGGGAAAATAAAATCAAAGCAGAGAGGTGTGGATTTGGAGCATCAAAGGATTTGAATTGCCCCTTGTTGCAATCTTCTGATTTATCAAGTTCCAAAAAATTGTTTTCTGCATTATCCCCAAAAATGAGGGGCAGTGATTATAGTATATAGAAGTTAGAGTCAGACAGACATGAGTTCAAATCCTGATCCCATAGCCACTAAATTATTTTGCAGAAAGGATTGTTTCACATTTCCTAGCCTCAGAGTCTTATCCATAAAATTGAGATAATCTTTCAAAGCATTGCTGTGCCATCAGGAATTGCAAATAATCTATCAGAACTGTTTAGTATATACCTAGCAGTACATGGTAGGCATATAATTAGTGGTAGACTTTTGGATTTCCTCCCAACTTTTCACTCCATGACTCTCCCATACCTTGGTTCTAAATTCTACCACTAACCTTTTAAGATTCCAGGGTTTCCTGGTTTCCAGGAGGTCACAGCCATACAAGCAACATAACAGAGAAGAGGTAACTGGTATCTTGAAAAATCTGCAAAGCAGTCTGAATTTCTTCAAATAATGGAGAACATTCTTATTCAAAGAGCCCTAAACCGAAATGCTTATTTGGGTTCCTTCCATGGTGGCCTTAGAGGGCAGCCCATGATGACTGTGGTTATTTTCTTATGTGCCTCACACTTCAGCATTAGTACTTTTAAGATGTGCCCACTAAAGGACCCTGGGTGTTACTGGATTCTCACTCATCACCATATATCCCTCAACTGATGTCTCTTGTCTACTTGTTCCAGACTCTTTATTAAAATAATGGTATAAAAAATTAAATAACATGGCTGAAAATCATCTACAAATTTCTGAGAAATTAATTATATAAAAATTATTTATCAATATTATCAATTACACCTGGACATCTATTGCTAATTTTCAACAATACTTCTACCATTAGAGACTGGGACCCCAAGCAATTCAATATTCCAGGGCTTTCGTACCTCCTCTATAAAAGTAGAATTTTGGTTAAGCGGCTCTAGTGTCCTATGAGAGCTCTGTCTTGAGACACTACTCCCATGATCAGGAGGGATGTGGTAATTTACTGAGGACACAAGAAAAGGAGAAACCTGAAGAAAATCTTTTTCTGAGATATGTCACTGCACGGAACTCTGCTTATGTGAGCTCAAGATTTCTCTGTGTTCTACACTCAGAACTCAGGTATCTGCTTCCCAACTGGCAGTTCCTCCTCTGTGGAATGAAGGATAAAAGTCAGGAAAGAACTGAAGATCCTTAGGGAAATGAGATTGCCTACAAGTGGGACAGAAATGGAGGGGAAGGTGGAGTCAGACTATCCAGAACAAGGCTCTTATTCCTGTATTTTTGAAGAAAAGGGAACTAGGTGAACTAGTTGCCAGGACAACCAGCCACTGGGGCAAGGAAATGGGAGACCTGTGGTTGCTCCTGCTCCTGCCCCTGTCCCTGGCAGCCTTCCACGAGGTCAAAGCCTGCTTGGAATGTGATCCCAAATTCACAGATGATATTAGGTCCATGCTGGCAAAGTTGGTACCCTCAGAAGTCCCTGGCCGAACTCATCTGCTTGAACGGCAGATTAAGGAGATGATCAATTTAAGCTTCAAGGTCTCCCACGGGGACAAGATGCTTCGGGTGTTGGGTGAGGGAAGCTTGAGTCCCTGAGAGTGTCAGGGGTTAAAGGGAAAAGGGAGGCAGGGAATACTGCACCCGGGTCCACATAATTTCCTCCATGGGTGTAATTAATCCCCCAATGTATCTTTTTTTTTTTAATGTTTATTTATTATTTAGAGAGAGAGAGTGGGGGAGGGGCAGAGAGAGAGAGGGAGACACAGAATCTGAAGCAGGCTCCAGGCTCTGAGCTATCAGCACAGAGCCTGATGCGGGGCTCAAACTCCCAGACCGAGAGATCATGACCTTAGCCGAAGTCAGACGCCCAACCGACTGAGCCACCCAGGTGCCCCAGCCCCCACATGTATCTTTACTCCCTCCTCTCTAGCTGTTAATAAGGCTGTCAAGTTGAGAATATGGCTGAAAAATGAACTTTATAAACTGGGCAATGAAACATGGAAAGGTGAGATGCTGTTTCAATGTTAAAAGGTTGTATTGCCCAATAAAGTATAGGGAAGGTTCACTGGGGAAAACAAGGCAAAAACAATTAAGATTAAATTCTGAAGGGAAAGACCACCCCTAGTTTCTGATGTCCCTTCCACCCCCTCTTAGGTGCCTTTATCCCTCAAGGCAAACTTCTCGATGTCCGCCAAAAGCTGGAATCCAAACTGAAAGAGATACTAAAGAACTTCTCTGAAGTTGGTAATAAAAGATGTCTATCTAACAACACTCAACTTAAGTGAAAGGAATAGGAAACGAGGGTGAGAGGAGGAAGGTGGTTTCACACTAGAGTTATTTACAATGGATGGAGGGGTGGCTGGAACATCATGGATAACCAAATAAAGACTATTGGGTATAAATATGGCAAACTCTAAGTTGATCATAAGCTCATTAGAACTTTCTAATTCTCTTTTAGCTTGTTCTGAAGATTGTGGTGAGTACGGTATGTGGGACACCTTGAGGATTCAGCCCCTACTTTCCCATCTCATTTGTTCTATATGGCCATATCTTTCCCACCTGTCACACTCAGAACTCACTTGCTAGGGGTGTGATTATGAGGGTGGGAATGTCAACAGTATCTGACAACAAAACGTCTCATGAAATCTCAAACACAAAGATTGTGGAGATGCTCATAGGCCTTCAAAAGTATGGTTTATAACCCATAGGACCAATATAAGCTGAGGCATCATTTTTTCCACTTCTTCCCCAGAGATCTGACTTAAGTGACAGAAGATTTTGACCCATCAAGAAACTTGATTATTAGGGGAAGAAGGAACTCACAGCAGTGTAAACTTAAGAGTCCTGGAAATGCCTGAGATCTAATCCATACTTGATGTCTGAGCTAAGAAAACTCCATGCCATGGCCTCCTTCCGTTATCTTTCTTTTCTTTATCAGTTGTGACTGAAGGTCCTATCCTGGACTGTTGGACCTGTCTTCGTATCACCACCCAGTGCTTCAGAGGAGAATATTGTGGAGGTAACAAAGATTGTGGTATGGCATTTTGAGGGGCCAGGTATCAAGGTACTGAGTTGTCTATTGATTTATTTTACAAATATTTGGTGAGCACCTTCTAGGCAGATGATGCTAATGTAACAAATTAGAGCTAAAATATTAGGCAAAATTTGTATCAGTATGAATGAATTAATGGGCATCAGGATCAATTGAAGGGCTGAGAAATGAAAAGGCTGGACTAAATGAAGGTGGAGAGGTTAGGCTAGGGGCAGGAGGGACAAAGTTTTGTAGAGGTCAGGGTTCTAAGAGTGATAAAGATCAAAATAACCAGAAAACAGCAATAGAAGTAGTGGACAGAGCAAATTATTTGAGGTTAATAAGAGCCCTCTATTATGGATCAAGTTCTCAAGTTAGTATTTTTCTTCTTCCAAACTCACTTTCTATTTTCCCCTTTCTTCCTCCAGAAGAGGATTCAAGGACGGCTGAGAATCGAGAGATTGGATTATTTCTGATATTACTAACAGAATTTGTGATATTGGGAAGTGCTTTGTTACTGTGAGTTTTCCTTCCTCCAAACACACACTAAGTCAGGCATCCCTTTGGCAAAGAGACTGCCCAATCCTCCCTCTCCTTCCAATGGCAATAAGAAAAAAAAGTCATTTCGAAGTTTGGGCTAGGATACCAACAGGGATAAAATGGATGGAAGTTTATGGGATAAAATTGGAACATAGGAAATGGAGGAGATACAATAAAGTATGAGGCAAACTTCTAGAGGACTATCCAGGAAAAGAAGGAAAAAAAAACACACAAACAAATAATTATCTTAAAGAGTTGGCCTACTAATATTCAAGTCAGGATTATGTTTCTCTACTCTAGATTCTACATCTGTGTGTCTCATCGGAGGAAAATGAAGGCAATACGAAGGTCGTTACAGAAATATTTGGAGAAGAAACTTGAAGAATTAATAGGGATGACAGATGAGAAAGACAAGGATGATTTTGGAATCAGAAAATAAATACATAAACACAGACAGGAGGTCTTTCACAATTCTCTCAAGTGTTGACTCAGAATAGAAAACTCGGAATTAAGCTCTTTTATGGTCATAAAGTCGTAGTTTTTAAAACTGAAATAGAACTTGGAGTTTTTCTAGTCAAGATCCTTATGTATCCTGAGGCAATGGAAGCAATGAGAGGGCAAATGATATACCCAGAGTTGTACAGAATGTAATGCTGGTATGTTCCAACGTACATAAAGATGACACACTGAATGATAATAAAGAATTCATGATTAGCAACTCTCATTAATGACTGCCATTAGAATATTTCAATTTCTAAGGATGCTTCTTATTTCTATCTTTTCATTTTGTTACTGTTTCCATATTTACCTTTTGGTTCAATGTGAACAATTTCTTTGATAATACATAACATTTCATCTTCATCAATGGGATCTCACACACCCTATTAGGTGCTTTATATCTGTTACCTAACTGGATTCTCACAATAATCTTAAGATTTGGATGAAATGGATACTTTTAATACAAGTACAAATTACCAATACTGACATAGGAAGAAAAAAATAACCCCGAATTGCCAACATTCTTTAAATAAATTTAAATCGTGTAAGCACAATTAAAAAAAAAAAAAAAGATGTGCTTAAGGAAAAGCCTATAATGAAATACAACATAGTGACTTTGATGTTTACCTGGAATGAGAAACTATGATCCTTTCCCAAATTAAGTGTCAGGTCTCTGGTTATATCCCTTTCTAAAGTAGGAAATATAGGAGGATAAGTAAATTTGATGGAAAAGGCCCAAGTTCAAGTTTGAAAATACTAAGTATTAATTCTACTGCACTATCAAAAACAGATATCCATTCTGTGTTTGGCTTTTCATATATGAATATAACAAGAGGATCAAAGCTAATTAATGTATTTCAAAGCACTGGAACAAAGTAAGTAGTGAACCTGATAATATGACTGAGATCATTCAGGTAGAAGTCAGCAAAGAAGAGATGAAGAGCAATGATAGAATATTATAAACCCCTACATAATGGTAAAATTAAAGTATAACTGTATAGTCTTACTCCTTTGAAAGCTTTTATTTGAAATGTTGACCTTGGGCTGAATTCCCATCAGCTCTGGACTACGTATTTCAAATATATGATGCTTCTACCTGCAGAATTTACTAAACTTGCTTATTATTTATAATATAAATCCAGAGTCTGGTCTATCATTTCTAGAATCACAAGTATGAGGAGGGGCTGGTTATTTTGTGTTTGTATGCTTTTTAAATCTTTTTTACATTTATTTATTTTTGAGAGACAGAGAAAGAGCATGAACAGAAGAGGGGCAGAGAGAGAAAGAGACACAGAATCGGAAGCAGGCTCCAGGCTCTGAGCTAGCGGTCAGCACAGAGCCCGATGCAGGGCTCGAACCCACAAACTGTGAGATCAGGATCTGAGCTGAAGTTGGACGCTCAACCGATGGAGCCACCCAGGCGCCCCTGTTTTTAAGTGTTTATAGTGCAATACAATGAAGATAATCTAATTAAACTATGTGTTCATCTACTAGGAAAGATCTTATGGTACTTCTGTTTTCAAATGTAAACATGATACAAAATTAATTACAGACAATTCTAATTAAGCTTGAGCTAACAGTTAACATTTTTTTAAAAAAGGATATGTAAAACTATTTTCCAACATGCAAATGCTCAAACAAAAACTCATATAGTGATAGTGAAACAATAGAAATCATTTATATTTTAAGGGCTATCACATACTGCAATGTCCTGCATAAAGTTTATCTCTAGTATTTCTGTAGGATATACAAATCATTAGAGGAACATATTTCTCTGATAGTCTGAGACCCTGGCACAGATCATGTAATTTTTGTGACCTTGTCATTCTTGGGGCTACTTAATTAAGAATCAGTATTTTCTAAGGCTCTTTTTTTAGGGAAAAGAAAGGACAGAGGTGAGGTTTCACTTAACTTTTACTAAATTAAAATTTAATACATTTTATGTAGAGAGAACATGAAAAGGTACTAGTCAATCTAATTAAGGTACTCAAAACATAAGTTATTAGAACACAAAAAAATAAAAGCTAAATAACAGGATAAAACAACTGTGTTAATACTGGAAGCTTCCTACTTTCCAATTATTGATAGTCTTTCCAACTTTACTTCACTTTCTGACTCAAAGGGAGGTTGTACCTTTTTCCATCTCAGGCAAATGCATGCTTTTGTGACTTGTATTTCCCAAGCTGCAGCCTCTTCTAGAATGTTCCTTTATTATTTATCTTCCATCACTTATCTCCCTCTGCTTCCGCAATATTAGATCTTTTTTCTCAGTGTCTACTAATATAAATTTGGGCTTTCTTTTTTTGATGTTTATTTTTGAGAGAGCATGAGTGGGGGAGGGGCAGAGAGAGAGGGAGACAGAATCCAAAGTGGGATCCGCACTGACAGCAGAGAGCTCCATGTGGGGTTTGAACCCACGAACTGTGAGATCATGACCTGAGCCAAAGCTGGATGCTTAAGGGACTGAGCCATCCAGGCGCCCAAGCCTCTTTCCTTTTTCTTTATCCATTTCTACCTACCACCCCAACTCGCCACGCCAAATTTCTTAAAAGAGCATTCTATATCTCATGATTATTTCTTCATTTCTGCTCCTCCCTCAATTCACTGCAATCTGCATTCTGCTCCTCACCACCTTAAGGAGATTGCTCTAACGTTGTCAGTGATCTCTTAATTATTACATTGAAAGAGTTCTCCCTTTTGCTCAAGTTATTTGTCAGTTCTAAGACCTGTCAGAGTGCTACAGAATTCCTTCTTAAAGTTCACCTCTTATACTAGGAAGGTTTGGCTTATGTTTGTTCCTATTTTCAAGGTTTTGTTCTTATTAAGAAATGTTTTAGTTGCTTTTGAGAGGTTCTTCCTTCTCTGTCTACCTATTTAGGTACTGAGCACCAAAGATTTCATTTGAATCATTTCTTTCTTATACCAGGTGGAATCTCAGTCAAGTGACTTCCATTATCACCTAATAATTACATCTCCAAATTCTTAGGCTTTATATGCAACCCTTCCTAAGTCCTCAAGCTCTGTTTCTGAATACATACCAGATATATGAACTAGACATACAACTTTAAACTCTGCATGCCTAAAACTGAACTACTATCCTAAGCCATTTCTGATTCTGTGCAATTTACCCTAATTCTGAGTGTTTTGGTCCTCAAGAAGTAAGCAGAGGTTGAATGTAGACCATAGACTTACACAAAGCAAGGCAATTTGCTAAGCATTTTCTTAATTATCTTTCCATAAATCCCACAAAATTATTTTAAAGTGTATTTATTTACAGAGAGACAGACAGAGAGAGAGAGAGAGAGAGAGAGAGAGAGAATATAAATGAGTGGGAGAGGGACAAAGACAATCCCAAGCAGGGTCCTTGCTTGGCACAGAGCCCAACGAGGTGCTCAATCTCACAACCACAAGACATGACCTGAGCTGAAGTCAAGAGTTGGTCACTCAATTGGCTAAGCCACTCAGTTGCCACTACCCCCCATGAAATAATTTTAAGCCATTTTTCTATAGAAATATGAGGTTCAACTAGCTTAAGTGGTAGAGCCAGGATTCAAATCCAAAATCTTAAGCCTTTCTAATACCTGGCAATGGCTCTGTGGATTCCATAAATTACACAGAAGGTAGAAATCTCCACATACGCTAGAATCCTCTCTATCTATCGTAGCCAGTCAGTCTTCAATTAGCATTGATTTTTACTCTGAAATACCTCTTAAATCTCCCAGGCAACTGCCATAGCTGAAGTTCTTCCCTCCTCTCTTAGGGCCTATTGCAAAGACCTTCAAATCAGTCTCCCTGAATCCAGCCTTTCCATAGCCAAATCCATCCTTCCTTTTGCACTCAGAATGATTAGTCTACAAACACCAATCGATTTCAAACTCCTAATTAAAATACTCTAATGGCTCCTCCCCTCCTAAAAGAGAAGTATAAACTCTTACATACAATATTTCACATGCCTTAAATTTTACCATCCCACTCCATACGCAATCTCACCGTTGGCCAATTGCCTTTCTAGTCTTCCCTTCTACTTAGGGTTTGCCAAACATACTGGACTTTTTCTTATTGCTAGCCATTACTTGCTATATTACTTACTTTCTTACTTTCCTGTCTTGATTGCCTGGTAATATTCCTTAGGCTTCAAAATGATTGTGCTTCAAAACCCACACTTAAAGTCATTTCACCTCTTTAATAAAGCTTTTCCTGAGATGATCAGGAAATTACCCACAACCTTCAGGATCCACTATAATTCATATGCTTCTGTAGAACACTTCTCATGGAGGACTGTTACTGGTTTGCATGCCTCTTTCCTAGACATGAAGTCCTCAAGGACAGGAACTGTGCCATGCTTATCCTCATATTTCCAGCCTCTAGCCATGTATCATAAAATTTTCCATCAGTTTAAATATCACTTACTCAAGGAAGATTTTCCTGACCCCCACCTTATGTTAGCATTTCCAACTACGCTGAATCACTGCCAATTCTTTTTTACTTTTTCTTTGTGGGGAGTAAGGGATATTACCTAATTATGAAGTCTGATTCCAAGAGGTCAGAAATCATATCTGCTGTTTGTGCATAGAGCTCCCTGTAATACCTGACACAGAAAAGATATTTGATTAGCTGAATAAAAACATGAATATGTAAATGAAGCATTGATGAATGTTATTATTTGGAATTGAGTATACCTCAGATATTCTTCATATTACCACATATACTCTGTCTGCCAGATTGTCCATTGTAGCCTCAGTCTTCATTTTGAAATCCTTTGCAGCTTGATGTTCACCATTGCCATGAAATAAGGGCTACCTTAACATTGTTTGGAGCTAACACATTCCATTGAGTTTTAGATCAGAATTAGAATAAATACCAAGTTCTCCAATCCAGTGCACGGGTTTCTAGTGAGAAACCTAGTTCATGGGCTTATGGGAAGTTCTCAGCACCTTCACTTGTGCATCAGAGGAGCTTGCCCACCAGCCTGCCTTACCGCTAACTGAACCAGAAACTTGAAGAACCCTCAACTCTCTAAGAGCTCTCAGTACTTTTGACATTGATCTAAATCCAGAAATGACCTCAGTGATCAAGAGACTGCAGCATATTCTCCCCTAATTACCCCGATTATGGGGAGAAAGTAGAAGGTGAATAAGGGGCAGTGGGGATGTTGGCATTTAGGTACCTGATGGTCTTTAATTATTATTTTTTTTTTTTTAGTTTACTTATTTTTGAGAGACAGAGACCGAGTGGGGGAGGGGCAGAGAGAGAGGGAGACACAGAATCTGAAACAGGCTTCAGGCTCTGAGCTGTCAGCACAGAACCTGATGCAGGACTAGAACCCATGAACCGTGAGATCATGACCTGAGCTGAAGTCGGATGCTTAACTGACTGAGCCACCCAGGTGCCCCAGGTTACCTGATGGTCTTGAAAAGAGCATGGGAGGTTGTGGAACATTACACTGAGGTTTTGCTTTTCCTGACTTCAAGATGCATGTTTTTGTTTTTCAACTCACCTAAAAATTGGTTGAATAGCAAGACTAAGTAAAAGGACAGTAGCTATAGTAAAGCCAGAGGATGGAAGTAAATAACTCAAGAATAGACAAAGGGCACTTGGCACTCCACTACATCTCAAGGAGCTTGCCTAACTTCAAGTTCTTGGGTTTGCATTTTCAGATCCTACACTGTTAAAATTGCCAAGTGATTTTATACTTGCATGTACACCTTCCTCTTAAAGAGGAAACAAATACAAACTCCTTACAATCAAAAGGCAGCAATGACAGGTAGGCATGTTTGTCTAGCCTCCACTTTGGACTGCTACAGGACTTTCTGTGAGGTATTACTCTCAGAAAACTTCAAGCCTTTACCTAATGAGGCTTCGTCAATCTGCCTGATGAGGTGGCCCTTCATGATTTCTGCTGAAAGTACTAATAAGCACAGGCTCTTCAGGTTTCAGAATTCATGTTTTTCTCTTTCATCCACACTCTCTTTAACTTACTAATAGTGTCAGAAAATGTTCAATGAGATTTTCTAGTGAATAAAAACACTTTCTGGTTGTATCTTTGTCACTTTGGAAATCTATGTGAATAATATTTTCAAGCCAACAAGACATCATTTATTAAGTTGTTGTTTCTCTAATGCATAACCTCAGTCTGGGCTATGAAACAGTCCAAAGAGAGTTCAAAGAAAAGGGTGAACAGTATTAAATACAGATTTTGTGATGCAGTCCTTATTAAGATATACCAAACCCTGTCTAAAATCCAACTGCATGTCCTTGAAAGAAAACACATGGGAAATTTATACTCATTATCTCTGGGTGGCGTAGGTTACAAGTGATTATTATTTTCTCCATTTCATTTTTCAGTGTTTCTGATTTTTCTGTAGTGAACTTGCAACTTACTTATGTGAGGAGAAGGGCTATTTGACTTCAACATGAAGGCCAAAGGACTTCCATGGCAAATACAATGTGATACAATTTCTTCCAAATTGTCCAGTGGATTAATTTAATCCAGTACTTGGTTTATGGAATAGATTTTGCATAACAGAGGGGCCCAAGTTACTGCTTCATAAGATTTCTACCCTTAGAAATGAAATTTAACATTCTTTTTTCCTATCCTATAATTCTGGTGCCTGTATATAACACCCTCAATACCATATGGAAGGCTAAAATGAGATGGAAATGTGCTTAACACTTTCAAAAATCAAAACTAGTAATAATTAAAATTATTATTATTAAAGCAGCAACATATTTGTCATTGATTATAAGGCAAAAAAAAATGTCATGTTTTTAAATCTAAGCCCTTAAATCAGTCCAGACATTACATGCTTGTCAACCGCCAGCACAGTAAGGTAAGCCAAGGACCTGCTTCTCTTTTATTTGTTATTCTTCTTACCTGCTGTGTCATTAATGTGTCACTCTTGTTGTCATATCCCATTTACAATCTTGCTATCTCATGGCTATTTCCATGTGTTTTCCTCTTTTTTAGACAACACTAATAGAAATATGATGCAAATCACAGATATGATTCTAAATTTTCTGGTAGCTATATTATGAACAAACTTTAAAAACAGGTGAAATAAAATTTGATACATTTCATTTCAATCCAAATATCATTCCAATATGTGGTCTATATGCAATTATTAATGACCTATTTTATTTATTTATTTTGGTACTAAGTCTTCAAAATCTGGCTTGTATTTTATTTTTTCCGCATCTCATTTTGACGTTTTTAATTAGAAATGCTTGATCTGCGTGTATATATCCTAAAATGTATAGTTGAAAAAGTAAATCTAGAGTTTTTCCAAATGTGCTTGGAAGTTTTCCACTCACCTAATCCAGTGTCAGTTTTTAAATTTACCTTAAAGTTAAATAAAATTAAAAATTTTTTCTTGGTCACACTAGCTATATGTGAAGCACTCAATAGCTACAGGTTGCCAGTGACTACCATATTGGACAGCATAGATTTAGAATTCACATTCTCTTTCTGCTTCAGACTTTTTAAAAGGTGGGGTTTTTTTTCCACGTTCTTGGGGATTAACCCTCCAATCTGGCCCACACACCAAATTCAACTATGGCTCTTACAGATCTTCCCCAGGAAACATTTTCAGATACTAATCACACCAACACACACACACACACACAGGAAAACATCCCCATCCTATGGTAACTCCTGGTAGGTAATGGCCCCCTGTCTCCAGGAACAATTACTGTACTCTGAATTTACATAGAATTCCTAAAAGAGGCATAGTATTTTAAAAATATAAATGAAGGACTAATCTCAGAAAAAGGAAAGTAAAAGCATAAACAGTTTACTTTGCAATATCTGTGAACTCTTTCAGGCAGTAAAGACTGATGAATTATCAACCCAAAGGCAGACTCCTGTAGTACCACAAAACAATAAATCCTAGAGTCACCTATTGTATTGTTCTTGGTTATGACTGCATTGGGGGCTTTCCCTGCCTTGTCTGATCCCAATATTGGCAAATATAGACATTAAAAAAGAAAAGGAATAGATGGTTTATATGGCCTTTGGTGGGAGGGGAGATACTGTTTTCCTTTGTCTTGTTTTTTCAAGGGGATGGAGGAACTTGGGCAAAGATTCTGCTATTTTTTGATTGTATTGATTCCACTTAAAATTCTTCAGTGAGAAAATAAATTTTTCCAGAAACTTCTTCTGGGGGAAGAGTGTCCTTTGTAATCTCAATAACTATATTAATATGGGCGCAAGGATCATAAGCAGGGTCTACCCTTTAGATAAGAAATGTAACTTTGGGCCCCTGGGTGGCTCAGTCAGTTAAGTGTCTGACTTGGGCTCAGGTCATGATCTTGCTGCCCAAGCGTTCTAGCCCCACATCAGGCTCTGTGTTGACAGCTCAGGGCCAGGGATCCTGCTTCAGATTCTGTGTCTCCCTCTCTCTCTGCCCGTCCCCTGCTCATACACACACACACACACTCTCTCTCAGAAATAAGATTAAAAAAATTTTTTAAAAAATGTAACTAAGTGGATATTATGTGTTTTAGATTTTGCAATGTTCTTTCCACACGTACATAATTGTAGTCTACTTTTCTTGTGCCTTTTTCTAATGCATGGTATACTTTGAATTACTTGGTTTATATACAATCATTTACACACAACTTAAACATGTTTTATGGTCAGAATGAGAGCTATTTTAATGTAGTTCTGAAGGCGTCAAGTTTTTTTGTTCAGAATTTTATTTCCTGTATGATTAGATTACTTCATGGATCCCACTGAACAGCACTATCCAATAGATATTAATGTAAGGAATAAATGCAAATCACATATGCATTTTTTAATTTTCTAGTCTTTAAAAAAGTAAAAAAAAATATATATATATATATGTAAAAGAAATGTATGACAGGTGCATTTTATTAAACCTTAAATATCCAAATGAGATATTTTACCTTTTTTAAAATTAAGTCATTGAAATTTGGTGTGCAATTTATACTGACAGCCCGTATCAATTCAGACTAGCCACACTTCAAGTATTCAATAGCTTCATGTGGCTAGTGGCTGCCATATGGGAGAGCTTATGCAAAGACAATATTCACAGTGAAACTGGTCTAAGTTGCTGAATGTGTTATTTTGCCAAACAAGTTGGAAACACAAAACCAGGTGAAAATTATATTTAACAAATCATTTATATGTTAAATTTACATGTTTACCAAGACAAAATTAAAATAAATCTATCATCATATTCTGTAAAAAGTACTGCCTGGCCCATACATTTTTTATGCTTTCCTATTTGTGTTATCAGCAAATTTTCAGGGTAGGCTCACTAGATCCATACAGCACAGATAATTAAATATCCTTGATCATGGTTCAAACTGATCTTTGAAATTAGTTCACATAATGACCTGTCAGTGGAATATGTCATTGCCTTTTCTTTTTCCAAAACATTTTTTTAAATCTAACATCTTAAGAGCTCCTGTAGAAAATTCAATGAAATCCAATGAAATATTGGAACGACACACTCTGAGTGAAAAATGTTAATTTCTATCTCACTCTTTCTTCTATTCAAATGTATGATTTTTTCCAGTGTTGAAAAATCTGCAGCATTAATCTCTGTGACTTAAAGAATAACCTTATTTTACAGCATAATTCAGTAAGATACTGGATATGCTGCAGACATATTTACAAAAAGAATATATCCACAAGCTATTACATTGTCATACACTGGTGCACTTGTCTGCCTATGTGATATTTTCTCCAATTTCAATGGTGCATATCAAGTTAACAACCACAATTTATTATCTAATGTATTGTGTGATTAATGGGATTGCTCATATTTTAATCAGCATAGATTTCTTCTCAATGAGGTCCACTTGCCTTAAGCACAATATAGTCATAGAGTCTTAACTTTTTACAGTAGTTTTTCTTCTCCTTTCCTTTCTATTTATTTTTAACAAAAGAGATTTCATGTGAATGCTGTTAATAGGTTTAATAAATCATTTTGTGATTCCCTTATAGTTTAAAAGACCTATTTGTTTAGCTCTGCAAGAGTACTTCGGATTTGGAGTTAGCAATAAGTATCGCAAATATACTGTAGTTCGCTGATTACCTTCCATTAACTCAGAGGTATCTCCCCTTTATTCTTAACACCATGTGATTTTTTTTCCTATTTGATTTCGCCTACTGTGATTTTATCTTTTATTGTGGTATCTTGTGACTAGCCATTGTACCTCCTTCGTGATTATAAGCTACTTAATAAAAGGACCGATGTTCTATTTTCCTATTTTATAAAAACCAACAGAGTAACTTACATACAGATTTTTTACAAAAATAGGTGGACTCTATCTATGATTCTCTATAAGGCTGTGACCTCACCAACAGTGTAACAAATGAGTTAACCAGTCCAAACCAAAACATAAGAGTCCTAACAGCTTTATTAGCTATTATATATCATACTATAATAGGTATATTCAACAGTTACTCTGTTTTAGGTATTATATACATGAGCTACAATGTTTTAATTATCTTATATCTATATGTAGGCACTATGAAGAACTCCACTGCAAAACAAGGAAACTGAGGTTCTGGAAGAAGAAAGTACTTCAGAGCATAGTGACTAAGTCAGGGTTTGAACATCCATGTGCCTGAGTGCAAAATTCGAGTTCTAACAACTGAACAACGACACTGCCTGCCTCTTGAGGCCTCTGGTACTGAGAAGCTTAGATGGCAAGATCGGTAAATAGCAGAGTTCCTAATTCTCAGGATGCTTCCACTGAATGACAGGCATTAGATACATTTGGCAAATACAAAATAAACATATCATTCATAAGCATAAGAATGTTTGAGACCAAATTACTGAAATCTTATCTTCAGTTGTAATTCGGCCACTGGTATTTGATAACTTTGTTATTATTTTTTCTGAGTAGGTTTTAGCTAGCTACCATGAAACATCCTAATTCTCTTTGTGGTTCTGATGCCTTCCACCTCCCCCAGATTCTGACATATTTGCGTTAGACTGAAAGCATTTCTGATCTTTGAGAATGTGTTTAAATTTGCTGGGTTATAACCATACTCAAATTCAGAGTGGCCACTATTGATTTTTAAACTTGACCAGACAATTGAATTTTCTCACTGACCAGGGGCTAGTAAGAGTTTATTTGATTAGAGTTACTTGTTTTATTTTTTTTTTTCTGGGTTGAAAGATCATTTACTATCAGCCAACATCTCTTGAAACATGTTCCTGAGGGAAACAACAACAGACCAAAGAAGTAAAAATACACACACGTGCACACACTCACACACACTCACACACACACACACACACACAGTAATTCTATGCTTTCATTCTCATGCATTTCTCAAACTTGTTTTATCAAAAATTGCAAAATGTCCTTTTATCTCTGTTACATTTTTAGTTATATATACATATATAACTAAAATCTATTTATATATTGTTTTTTAATTAATTTATTTATTTTGAGAAAGAAGCAGAGAGGGAGAGAGCAAGAACCCCAAGCAGTCGCTGCATTGACAGTGAGGAGCCTGATGCAAGGCTCGAACTCACAAACTGTGAGATCATGACCTGAGCTAAAGTTCAAGGAGCTCAACTGACTGAGCCACCAAGGAACCCCTATATTTATATATTTTAAATACATTTAGAATATATTTAAATCACCTTTATATTATGTAATTATATTAATATATTTTATATTTAAATATAAATTAAATATATAACATAAATCCATATCTTTACATTATAAAAATTATCAGAACATAAATTAAAAGTTAAGGATCATAGCAGAAGCATTCCCTACATATCCCAATAATGTCTGGTCACCATACTGTAAGTTCCCATGATTTGTTCTAGGGATCTCCAAAGCATGATTGTTTTAAATGCCTCCATCTGAGTTAGAAGGAAAATTACAATTTTCGTTTTCTACATCCATTTCCTTTGTCCCTCTGCATCCCTTGCCAGTTCCAAATTGAGCAATACACTTGAGTTCTGGAATCAAAGAGGTTTTTATTTCCCAAGTACATTGGTTTCCTTTCCCTAATGCAGAGAGAGAACTGAATATGGAAACACATTGGCAGCTTTCTGGCTCAATCTGCTTCCACAAACTGAAAAGACAAAGCGTTGCAATCGAGTAAGTATTTTCAAGTGATCAGAAACTAGTTTGCTTGCCAAAGTTCAAATTTCTGTCAAATGGGAATCTTATATCAATTATTACCCACACCCTTGAATAGGCCTACAAAAAAGGAAGGAAAGAAGGGAGGAAGAGAATGTGTGATTTCTGATTAGAAAATTTTGAAATCTCCCCTTAAGTAATAATGTTTTTAGTATGCAAGTGAAATGGAGGAATCTAAGATCCAGGGGAAAAGTAGTTTTCTGAGAACAATTATTTTTCCAAAGATTCCATCTTCTCGTTCTCTGGGAAACCTTTCCGTGGGGCCCGCGAATTAGCCCAGCTACACACAACCCTATTTCCTATCTGATGCAAAGTGATCTCAGTTTGACTGAATTGATCAGCACTTCAGAAGCCCTAATTGTTTCCTGTTCAGAGTTTCATAGTTTTAAAATGTTACATTTGTTTTTCTTTCCCACTGTTTTTCCCTCTAATCAGACATCATTAGCAACTTCAGTGCTTAAGTATAAAGAATTCTTAGGAGAAACACCCCATATATATTCATTTCAGTCATCTTCTGGGCAGTTTTCTGCTCCACCGAGCCTCTTTTATTGTACAGCCATTCGGAATAGCCACTATTATTACACAGTCATTGGGAAGAGCTCTTGGCCAGCTATCTTCCATGCATTGTTGCACAGCTCTACCCAAAATCTGTACCATGGAATTGAGTGTGGCTCCAGTTATACAAGTGAGAACTAGGGTGCACACAGTTTACCTAGTCCGGTATCATGAAGCTCATGAAGAAAGGAGTTAAACTTCAGTGAAATGTATGCCTCATATTAATTGAGGCGTACCCTCTACCCCGTTTATAATCAGAAACAGAAGGGGAGCTGACTGTTCTAGTCTCTGGACACTCTTCATTGTTTTAGAGGAGGCTCCTGCATGGTGTGTTGGAATATAACACTGTTGCAAACACTTTTCAGCATCACTCTGCAACTGCTGACTTTAAAAAGTATCTCAGAAACATAACCCACCACCCACATTCCGTTTATGCTACCTCATCTTGCACCCCAGACAGTACAATGAACCACAAATATTTGTCCCATTTCCTAAAAGGTGAGACTAATATGAGCCAAGACAAAAAGGAATCCTCAAGGAGAAAAATAATAACACCACAACAAACCAAGACACTTAATCTGAACTCAGAGGTTCTGGCTAGTTCAAACAACTAATAAAGAAAATGGGGAAAATACAATTTGCAGCAATTTTGCAAAAGAGAAAAAAAATCCTTACTTTACAAATAGCTCTGGCTTCATATCTAGCCAAGCAAGCAGCAAGGCAGAGGCAGATAATAATGTGATTACTCTGGTAATGATATGCATTAGATACATTATGGGAAACAATAATGCTCCCCACTGAATGCAGTCAATCCAGTTATTGATTTTTCTTAATGTTAAAAGCGCTACTCTAAAACTGAAAAGAGATATCCTTTATTTATTCTCTTTCCTTTTCGGTTTCCAAGTCCATAGATCCTTTGATGCAGAGTAGTATACCAAGATAATGGAGTAATGTATATCTAATCTGACACCTACTGGGCCAGGCTAATGTTTCAGATAAAAACTGCTAGAATACTGCTGCTCGTGGAAAAAGCAATGTATGATGAGGGGAAAAACATCTGAACTTTCTTTTCATTTTTGTTTGGTTTTCTTTTCTAAAATATCCTTGCAGACTAAGCATGTTTTCCTTTCAAACTATGATGGTAACATATTGATTAGCCCATAGATTAGAGTCAGCTGATGAGTCTACATTAACATGTTCTTCTCTCCAGAATCTATGTTTCATCTATTTAAGCTTTCAATATATTATTATTGCATAGAAAACACATACACGTGCACCTCGATATAGTTCCCTTTTTCCATCTTCTACAACTACAGTTTAAATCAGTTTCCCTTGCACACACTCACACCCCTATCTTGCCCTGATTCCACATTTTATGCCTCCTATTAATAAATACTCAGTACCTGAGCAACATATTTCTAACAAACATCAGAACAAGTATTTCAGTAAATACAAGACAATATGGCAAATCCTGAATTTCTTTTTCACTTAACAAAATTGAGGATTTTTAAAAATCTTTACTAAATATTATTTCACACTGTCATTGTCAAGTGAGTAATTAAGTAAAATAATAAACTCAAGTCAAAAGCTCCTTGTATGATTGATATATCACATCAGAAAAATCAATGTATTTGTACCAACACTTTGCCTGATGCCTGATACTTCTTTTCCTCATTCATCTCATGTCTCCACCACCTTTTTTTTAAACTCTAGAGGAGAATAAAAAGCATTTCTTCTTGTCATTTTCACTTGGCCAATTTCATTTAAACTGGCCCCAGAGGACCTGAAACAGCATGTCCAAGGCGACAGACCTAAGATCAGTAACACAGAAACTAAAAAGCATCTCAATACCTTCCACAGTTTAATCAATGGAAATCATATGTGCATTTTCTAATGAACCTTTCCATACGTTTTAACAGTGGAGGTTCAAAATTGAAAGGTAATTCAATTTTATCAAGGTACCTAAAATGAGATCTACTCTGGGTCTCTTAAAATTAATTATTAAGATGAGAAAATTGCTTGATTTTTGAAGATCTTTCCACATGACAAACTTTTCATTAGGCATATTGCTTCCTTGGCCTAAAGCCATTTAGGTGAATCAAATAAAATATTTTGGCCTGGTATAGAAAAACAAACAACAACAGGAATTTATTATTCAGTTTTTCTAAATGGCTGTAATTCCAGTTAAGATTACTTTTTCCAAATTTTAATAAGGAAATATGAAGTGTAAAGCACTTAGGATGAGAAACAGTTCCTTTTTTCTTAGTTCACTAAGACCACTATTTTCCGCTTGCTACGCAATAAGCTTTTTGTGAGACTAATTCAGCCATCTTGTCACTTAAGTGGTTTTCTATAGAAAATCTTTTCTCATGTTTTCTCTCCTACTTTACATTTGAAAATTCGCTGTTAGAGAGATTTCTTCAACCTCTTCTGCTCAAAGAATTCAAGACCTCTTATTGGTGTATCTGAATTGGCCAAAAAGGCTTGGCTATAAACAAAGTGTTCTCCATCTGGCTTCTTAACCACTCACCAGACCTTGTGCTACAGACATTAGAAGGCCTTTAAGCTATTACCAGAAGCCTATACGTCAATATGTCTATCAAAGGTCTTGGTACCCTCAATATAGTATATGTCCTGCGCATTAATTTAAAAGTATGCTAAAGTGTATGAAGTAGAAATTTCAAAGCACTATCAAAATAACAGTGATAATTGGTTCTAGTTTCTCCTTTGCCAAAAAAAGTTAAGTGGCTCTGAAAAAATTTCTATTACAGAAATCTGAAATGTTCAGGGAATTACTGCTCTCAAGCTTTAACAGATGTCTATAAAAAATGGAAACCATAAACCTTTCAGCAGATAGTACCAATGGTAATATATCCAAATGAATTATTTTTGTTTTATGTATTCCTTATGTATTCCTTTATGTTTTTTTTTTTGTGCCACAACCCAAACTATTGTAGTTTCTGACTCACCGAGGTACAAACTGACATTGGTTTTGTTACAAGTATAGGATAGTTTTAATAAAAATAGTTGTTCATTAATTTCTTTGCTGGTTTATTATAAATATAACATCTCTTATTAAAAAGACTTTTATATCCAGAATATGTACTTCACACATATTTGTTATATTAGATTTTACAAGTCACCAACTGTTTTAGCTCTGGTTTCTTTATCTGTGAAATGGGAATACTAATACCCATTTATCAAGTTGATCTGGGGCTTTGATGTTTTATGCAAATTACTTGCAACAATGCATGCCCAGTAGTAGGTACACATAAATAATAGTGTCCTATTTGTATTAAACTTCCTAACAACTGAGCAAAAAATAAAATTGGTATCAGCACTTGCAGTGAGAAAAATGAAATACAGAAATAACGGACACATTTTCCATGTTTGTATAGTGAGGAAAGACTGGAATCTAGGTATTCTGCTCCTAGCCTAATGTATTCCCTCATTTACAACCATATACCACAGTTTCTGGGGATGTAGCAATAA
The DNA here is from genome assembly GCA_028646485.1 of Cryptoprocta ferox. Lineage (NCBI taxonomy): Eukaryota > Metazoa > Chordata > Mammalia > Carnivora > Eupleridae > Cryptoprocta > Cryptoprocta ferox. Next base: position 43,504,184 of record CM053568.1, read on the forward strand.
ACAAAAGACATAAAGTTCTTCCTCTCATGGAGCTTGTGCTTTAATGGGGAAAAAAGCAAGCAATCAAGAAGGCATGTGATAGAAAAGCAAAGCAAAGCAAAGCAGGGATGAAAATCGCTGTGGTTGAGAATGGTGGGTCATTTTATGCTGAGTCATGAGAATAAGCTTCTGCAATGAAGTCCTATTTGAACAGAGTTCCGAAGGGAAGTAAAGGAATGAGGCATGTAGGTATCGGCAAGATCACTGCAAGGATGTGTGTTCCAAAGACGGCAAGAACAGTCTAAGTGGACTGTTTAGTGCCCTGTCGCCCTGTGTTCTTACCACACCACTATCCTGCCCTTCCATGAATCAGTAAAGTTGTTACTTTGTGGTAAGGAAGCCTTCTAATACTCCTCTTTTCTCCCACCCAGGTATTAATTAGTAGGTTTCCTCAATGCTTCAATGATGATGATGTAAAATTGGAAATCAACTATGCTTCTCCAAGTATACGACCTGTCAGTCATCACAGGGACAGTGCTGTCAATCCTATTTCATAGATGAGGAAATAAGGACACTGACTCACTGCAGAGCCACAATGCCAGAAAGCAATAAGCATGATTTTGAAACCACAATCCCACTGTTACAATGCAGCTTCTAACCCACCATTCTACTTCTCAATATGCTGTTAGAAGAAAAGCTCCACATAGAGGCTACTCTAACAGCAGGAGTGCTTAATTCAGAAGGAATGTCATATCTCAAAATCACCAGATTCAGTGAAATGTAATCTAAGTGAAATATTTCACATCAGGATGAATGAGATTTGCTCAGGTGAGAAAATTAACTCTTTCCTAGAGCTAGGTTTTCAATGGAAAACCATCAAGTGTTGATGTCTTAATAGAAAGGTCCCTCATTATATGAAACTGGTTCTTTTTTAGGTTTACTTTAGATTATGATTTCTAATTTTGTACACACACACACACACACAAAGTGACAGAAAAACAAATTCCACTAAAAAATAAGACCTCCATCTAATTTTCATATATCAAGTTTGTTTAAAATCAAACAGCTTTATAAATGCACTTTATAAAACCTCTCCAGTAGCCCTGACCATACAGTACCATAACACTTTTCCGATTTACCATTAATAGACATGAGGCACATAATAACAGCAAGGCACAAATATCATTTGTTATTCAACTCTAACATCTAAAGTTAGAAAAGTGGGGTGAGTGACATAAATGAACAGGAACTTCCACAAATATTTTATCCATAGCCAGAAAACATCCAAGATTTGTCTACAGCAGGAATAATCTACATGCTGGCCAGCCATCAAACTTAATTAAATTTGTAAGGGTCACGTCAGAGGTAAAGAATATTATCCACATGGGTAATGCAACAGGAATACTAATTCACTCAAAGGGGCCTCAGTTGCCCTTTCAGCTTCACCCTTTCTTACAGAAATTCTTGTTGTCAGAATAAAAATATCAAGCTAAGCAGATCTACTAACTCATAGCCTTGTTTAAGCCCAATTTGAATGTCTCATAAAATCATCCATTACTATGGGCAATAAGTATTTATATTGAGGCTTCATCCATCTGTTCTCATTCCAATAAAGGAGGATATTGTTTGTATACGGGGGAAAAATTGTATCCTGAGGTAACTTGTCTTTGCCATTTGCTCACCACAATAATACTCAGAGTACAGTCATTTTAGTATATTTCATATCTGCAGGGCATGACCTACTAATTCAAATATTACAATTAGCAACTCTAAAAGCCTGTATCAAAATTCACCACCATACTCTGGTAATACCTCTTTGCCTTCACCCTGCTACTACAGACAAGCTGGTTCTTGATGTTTAAAGCTCAGGTTCTAACCATCAGCAGACTGATCATGATTTTCTAATCAAGAGATGAAGCTCATGTATATCCTGCAACTGTCAACATCTGCCAATAGATTATTAATGTGTTAGTGTTCTTCTGAAATGCTTGATTTCTTAAGCAGAAAGTCAATGAAAAAGAGCAGAGAACTTTATAAATGAGTAGACCTCAATTACAATCCAGAATTTTTCTAATTGTGTGAAATCACGGAGGTCGCTTAATCTCACTGAGCCTCAGTTTCCTCAATGGTAATATGCTGATGATATAATACCTTATAGAGTATAATACCTGATAATATAATACCTGATAATACAATACTTTATAGAGTTGTTTTGGCTCAAACCAAACAATGTACATAGAATATTCAATGAGTGTGATTATAAGTATATAAGTATTATAAGTATTTGTAAGTATCTTAGGTATATAATACTTATTTAATAAATATGTATTATTAAGTTTGTGTGTGTGTGTGTGTGTGTGTTTGCCCTTCTATTTCCCTTAAATATCTGTCCTCTGTAAATGCTACACAAAAATAACCTCGGGCCCACAAACTCCAAATGAATTTATTTATTTACTTTTTTTTTTAGTGTTTATTTATTTTTGAGACAGATACAGAGCACAAGTAGGGGAGGGGCAGAGAGAGAGAGAGGGAGACACAGAACCCGAAACATCCTCCAGGCTCGGAGCTGTCAACCCAGAGCCTGACGCGGGGCTCAAACTCACAGACCATGAGATCACGACCTGAGCCGAAGTCAGGCTTACTGACTGAGCCACCCAGGCGCCCCACCAAATGAATTAATTTAGTATAACGCTAAATCATTAATCCTAAATCAAATCAGTGGGGTGAAAAACCCTCCATCTGTCAGCTACCCTATCATTAATTACCACATGCATTAGAAAATTTAGTTAAGTTTGGTTCCTTATCTTCAACTTGTATGATTCATAATGCTGACTCCCTTCCCCTCCATCCACAAAAAAACATTTCCTAATTTAACTTAATAAATATAAATTGAGAATTTTATAAAAGACAGTGCTAAGTGAAGAATGTAGAAAAATTAAGAAAACATTTCCTGCAAAAGACAAGTTACTGTACTTTGGAACTGTTGTGTATTCATTCCACTATTTCATATCACTAATATCAAAGAATTATGCATACAGACAAATGCTTATAAAAATGCATCACCCAAGCTCCTCCATATTGATTTCAAAGCAGTGCTTCAAAATGAAACAATAAATAGTATCATCTACCTGGTTAGGGGAATGAACAATACCTTGAAACGGAAGAATTCTAGGCTCTATCATTTTACTGCTCTGGACCTCAATTCACCCATTTGGAAAATGATGAGTTTGAAGTATCCAATTTATTTGCTTGCCTATAATTATTTCCCCCTAATTCAAATATTTCTCTAATTAAAAATGTTAGCTCTTGGCTAGTTAAATGTTGGAGTATCTTGACCAAATATGTTGACTAGCTGTGATGTTTCCTGGATAATTTTTTTTTTCTGGAAGTAATCATACAGCTACTTTTATTATAAAATTAATGAAAATGCATTAAAACACAAGGAAAGCAATTGAAACTAGAAACAAAGGCCATATAAGATTTTTCCAGAAAAATATTCAAGTTAAATATGTTGAAGTATTTCCTATCCAAGTGTGTTAAGAAGCATGCTCACACATATTTTTTCTCCATGTTTATAATCATAATTACTTTATACAGAAGATTTCTTAAAGTTCGCTTTGTGATGCTCTCACATGGGGAGTTACAACAAAAGTCGTCTGATGGGAATTTACTTGGTCAGAATATATGCAGGATTTAAAAAAAAGCACATTTTAAATGTAAATAAATCATTTTCCTGGAGTTTGATTTCCATCACCATTCAGATAAAAGATGTGCTAGCATTTCTTTTTCATTTTCAGTTTTAGAAAAGACAATAGAAAATCCTAGCACAAAATTTAAGGCAAACCTGGCCAACACTGACTTCTATTTAAAACTACATTCTTCCCCAACTGCTAAATGTACCAAACACACACAGACACATATGCCTCAGAACTGAGAGAACGACAGAGTTCACGCGCGAGCGCGCTTGTGTGTGTGTGTGTGTGTGTGTGTGTGTGGTGCATATATGTGTTTAGCTGGTGGTTGTTACAAAGGAAAGAAAAAACTGCCAGGAAAACAATCCTCCCTCATAAGCTTTGGGTAAAGAGAATGACTATTTCATTTTACTTGCAATTGTCATTTCAAAGCCCTGTCTCTAGTTTCTTAAGGCTCTGCTGGCTCTGTGATATAACTAGATGGAGATCATTCTACTGTGACCAAGTTACATCTCAATACAGAACCCTCATTTTTCATGTCTCCTGCATAAAAACAAACAGCGAGCTCCAGAAAAAAAGACATGCGGTTAGCTGATATGAACTTACACTAGAACAGTGGCATTTTCAGAAATGAAATGAACAATGCTCAAAAGAGTAACATCTTAAATGTTTATCTGCAAAGGCTTTCTGAACTCTTGCTCTTTGAGATATGAACTAGTTTTTTTTTTTATCTCCCAAGGCAGGTCAGCACTCATCTGTTTGTGATATTGGTTTCATGGCAATGTAGGGGGCAAGAATTATTTTCTTCTTAATTTCTCACCTATAAGCCACATTTCTTGTCTCTCACATGGATATCTGTGCTTAAAATTTTTGTATTCAAGTAAAATTTCAGAAGCTATGCATTATATAAGCTAATAATTCAGATATTACAAACTCTGAAAAAGAATGACACATAAGATATAATCAGATTTTAATTTTATTGTTGCCTTCTCCTGTCCACTTAAAATTGATCCAGTGGAAAAACAATTCCCTTTATATGTTGGTAACAGATGTTTCTACAATAACTAAGTTACAAATCCTGTCTTTGTTCAGTAATTAAATACGTCCAATTTAAAATATGAACACTTTAATCTTTTTTAAATATTTTTTTCTCTATGTGTAAGACCTATAGTTGGTAGCCTGCCTGCCTTCACTTAGAGGACTTAGGTGACTCCTGATTTTTCTCTTTTCAGCTTTCCACCTCTTCCCCAAATCCACTGCTGCTTTTCTAACCTTCTAAAATCAGAGAGAGAGAGAGAGAGAGAGAGAGAGAGAGAGAGAATAACAAAGTCAGAAAGTGAAGTCCTCACTTGCTTGTTCTCTGAACCAGGGAGATGTTTGAGCATGCATGTGCCTTCAGGGGACTCCCCAAAGGTCTCTTACTCAGTCTCTCTGACTGCAGCCTCCAGGCCAGTCCTCCACTCAGACCTGATTCCACAACTTACACTACTAGAGTCCTGCAATACTCCCAGCAGGGTCCCACTGGGCAACACAAAATTCCAGTTTACATCGTCCTCTATGGCTTTCAGTGTACACGTGGTTACTTCCGGACAACAGCCTCCTACTTTCACACTTCACCCAATCAAATTTGGCTTTAGCTTTCCCCAGTATGGTCAAGTATTACCCGGGTCCTCCAATCAAGTGAAATGCCTATCAAGCCTCCAAGAAGTCCAGCTGAAGCTTCATAGCATTCAGACAGAGATGGCATGCCCTTAACCCCTCACTGTACAGGAAGAAATGTTCACCCCAGAGCTCTGCAACAGTCAATGTACATCTCATTTGATGATTTCTTTAAGATAGTCTCACACTTACTTTGGGACCTGACACTTCTGTTGTTTCAGTGCCTCAGCTGAACTATTATTTTATTATCGTTATAGATGTAAAATATATCTGACATATAGGATATGACACAGTATCTGACACATAACATGTACTTAATTGGAGTTGCCATTATTATCACCACCATCAATAGAATACTTATCACATAGGGAGAAGTGTATTCTACCTCTGTCTTAACTGTTCACTTATACAGCAATGTTTATAACAGCTTTATTTGTCACAGCCAAGAACTGGAAACAGTCCAAATGTCCATTAACAGATAACTGGAGAAATAAGATCATGGCATATTCCTGCAAAGCAATACTACTCAGCAATAAAAAAAAAAAAAAAGAATGAACTACTGGTATACACACATAGCTAAATGTCAATATAATTCTGATGATAGAAGCCATATTGAAAAAATGTCCATAGTATATGATTGATGTCACTCATATAAAATTCTAGAAAATAAAAACTAATCTGTAGCAACGGAAAACAGGTCAGTAATTGCTTGGGGAAGTAGGTGATGGCAGAAAAGGAAGGGCAAGAAGCATTATAAAAGACATGGAAACTTTTGGCTTTGATGAGTGTGTTTTTATTATCTTGACTGTGGTGATGGTTTTATTGGTGTATACATAGTGGAAAACATAAAACTTTACACTTTATGTATGTTCAGCCAACTGAAAGTTAATTTTACATCAATAATGTGTTTTTTAAAGAATTTAGACAGTTAAAGAGTGGGGCATCCACTAAAATATATCAAAATACCACTGTATTTTCATTAAAGTCTTCTCAGTCTCTTTATGATCATTTATTGTACTATTTAATATAGGAACAAGCTCTTTCCATTGATCCAGAGAGTCAAGATTCATATCCTAGAAAAGGCTTGGCTTATTTCTTAATTTAGGTTATTTCAGCCTTTTAAATATATTTTATTGCTAATTTGAATGTATTTATTTTTCTAAAGATACTTGTATGTGATTTGTGTGTAGTAAGAAAGTATTACTGAGATTGTGTTTTTTATTTGCCACTTTGTTAGAAATTTACATAAATTCTAACAGCTTTTCAGGTGACTCTTGGTTTTTGTGGTAGGCTATTTGGAATTTTTACCTTCCTTAATCAGTATTTTCATTGAAATATGGAAAGGGGTATGCCTGTCATCACTGTACTGCTAAACTTGAGCCAAAAAACCTTTGCTGTGCTTTTAACACAAACACAGTTATATTCCTATGGATAAGCCATTACAAGAAAGGAATTTGTCCCATATGATAAATATATATGCTGCCATATACTATTTTTAAGACCAAGTGTCTTACTTCCCTATTTGTACCTCTCTGTTAGAAGGAAAGTATAAAGATCTTCCCTGCATAAAAGCTGTGAAATTTGCAATGCTGTTTTTAGAAGCTATGCATTTTTAAAAAATTAAGTGACTTTTCTGTTTTTAATTTAGTTTTCAGATTAGAGCCCATTGTGTCAAACAAAACATTTGGTTAGACTTTTTAAAGAGACTTTGTTTTGAAGTCTTAGGGCACAGCAAAACTGAGAAGATGCAGATTTCCCATATGCCCCCTGCCCTAACACATGCAGAGACTCCCCAAATATCAACATCCCCCACCAGAGTAGTACATTTGTTAACAATCGATGAACCTGCATTGACATCATTATTACCCAAAATCCACAGCATCATATAGAGTAGTTGCACTTCCCTAAAAATCCTCTTTATTCACCTAATTATCCCTTGCTTGCCCATCCAACCTCCGGCAACCACTGATCTTTGTACCATCTCCATAGCGTTGCCTTATGGAGATGGTACAAAGGTATAAAATTCCTTAATCAACAATTAAGGAATTTTAAGGAAAATTTTAAGGGAAAAATCTATTTTTTAGATCGTATCAAAAGTTTCAAAGCACTTTCACATAAATTGTCTAATTTTCTCCACAGAATATCCCTATTTTATGAGTCAAAGGTAACAAAATCTAAAACCACAGTTATTAAAATGATGAACTCACAGTTCTGAATTTCATGCTTTTTTCCACTAATCTCTGGAAGTGCTCGTGGTGCTTTAGTTACATGTATGCCCTGGAGCTGAACTGCCTAAATCTTAAAGCTGCTCTTGGATCTGTAACTTTGAGCAAGTTTTCTTACCTGACCAACCTATGTCTTTATCATCTTTGAAATAGGCATAACAACATAGTATCTTCCTCACTGGAGAGTCATGAGGATGAAATGAGATAATGTGAAAAAAGCTCTTAGCATGAACCCAGAACACAGCACATGCCCAGTAATTATTAGATATTTTACTATTATATTTTAAATGTATGGACAGTAATAATTATTTTGTAAACTCTGGGTCAAAGATGAGAAAATGCAAGGATAAGTGCAATCATTAGCTGTCCAATTATGATTATGGTCTATTTTTCTACTTATTTTGGTAAGCAAGCAAGCTATTTTTTTGTAAGCAAGCAATTTTAAAATGGAATCACTTGATCATATAATAAATGTACAGGATAAAGATGACTAGATAGTATGAAATAGAATTTTATGTCGCACGAAGCTTGTTATTTTCTGTGATAAGTTATTCAGCATTCCACTGATACCAGAATACATTCTTTGAATAGCAAGATTTAAGAATTTCAATAAAAAACTTTAAAAAGCTGAACAATATTATCATATTTTAGGAGAAGTGCTATCATTGTGCCCCTAAAAGCCTGTGTAATCTATGATGTAATTATGACATCCAGACATACAGATGTATTGTCCCACATAGACAATGAAGTTGCAGAAAAATAAATTATGCAGTTGATGTTTGAAATTTAATAACTCAGATAAAACTTCCAAATGCTACATATGGATGACGGCTGGCCAACTCAGCCTTGATCACCTCATTAGTAAAATAAGAATAATATTACCTACATTACTTATAGTACATATCTCCAGCCACCTCCTTCCTAGCCATCCTAAAGGCTCTGGCTCCATGCCTGCCTGTTCATCAGGTAAAAGCAACTGGTGCAACACATTCTCGCATATTCCTGGCCGAAAATCAAAGTCCTAAAAAAATTTGTCATCATTTATGCAGAAGTTTGTGTATTTCTTGTATAAGTGGATAAAGAAAACAACCTCACATTTTACTCATAAGCAAACTAGACAGAAACTCTTGAAAAAATGTTCATAATACTGGTCTGGTAACTCCACACCTTGGCATAAGATTCAAAACTATCAACGTCATGACATGCCAGATCTTGCTGGAACAGTGGGTGGGCCAGTCAGAAGACCTGGAGAGTGAGACCCTGTGACTGAGTGAGGGAAACCTCTGCCCTTTTTTACTCCCTCAAGTATTACTTCCTAACAGGAAGATGGACTTTCAATCAGAAGTTACCTCTCAATGAGGACCTCTCTGACATCCTATCTTCTTTCCCTGATGTATTGCCATCTTTATCATTATCAATTTTATTTATTTAGGTTACCTGTCCACTCCTACTAAAATATGAGCTCTATTGAAAGCATGGATCTGACGTTTTGTTTGCTACCACCCGCAACAACACCTGATAAGCAGAACTCTTTGATTTTTGTTCAATGAGAGATCAATCAAAATAGGAGGTGAGCATGAGGGAGCTGAGGAAAGGACCAAGGAGGTTAGATTCACATTCATTCACAGGCTTCTGTGTCTGGCTACTGATTAACAAGGAAAAATCAAATGTTGACACTTTTGACAAAGCTGACATTGGATGTTATTTCCAAAACAAACATGCATTTGCTCCTAGATGGAAAACCATGCACTTCACCAAGACTTAATCCTGATGCCAGCCCCTATGCTTTGGGCAAATCATAAATTCAAACTCAAACTCAGGAGCTCCTCAACTGATCTACTTCTAGGTATTGCCTGACAATGGACTGTTGGAAGTTCTGCATTGCACTGGTTTAATACCAAGTCAGTCTTCCATTAATACTATTTTTTTTATTCTTTGTAAGATATATTTAATACTTAAATACTTTAATACTAATACTTAAAGCCACTAAGCTCTGGAACTGGCAGTGTCTAACTTTAGGATTGGAATGCTGTTTTCTATTCACTCATCTCTGAAAATGGTATTTTAATGCTGTAGCTTTCTACAAACTTTGGACTTCGATTTCCTCAGTCTTCATCCTGAATGCTAGATCTGGCATTTACTAGCCTTGTAACTTTAGGCAAGTTATTTACTATTTCCAAGCCTTAATTCTCTTACCTGTAATTGGCATGATAAGAGTATCCCCCTCATAGAAATGACCATTAGCATAAAATAAGGTCATGTTTATGAGACTTAGTGTGATTGGCAACTTTGTGTATTCAAAAAGTATTGGATATTGTTGTCATCAAATTTTAAATGCATGAAAGATAATTTATATTTTCTTCAGACTAGGTAAACAATAAAAGGAATGCAGTGAAAAATGTATCCATTAACTGTCCAACTCTGATTGCTGGCAGTCTCCTGATAATCTTGGTCAGCAAGCCCATAGTTTAAAAAAAATGGAATAATTTGAATATTAAATTCACTGCAAGTTAAAGGAGTCTTGAGACAGTTTATTTTTAATGCCTTTTCTTGAAATTTCTGCATACATGTGAAATCATTTTCTTTTTCCTTTCCTCTAACTCCCAGGTATAAAGACTAAGGTAGGCAAAGCCAGAGAGTTATCAGAGAATGATGACATTGATCAGTGAGACTTCCCTGAGAAGGGCATACCATGTTGAATTCTCTATAAAGAAAAATGGCCATCTTCTCGAGTGCACATGGAACATTCCCAGAATAGGTCACATACTGGGTCACAAATCAGCCCTCAACAACTACAAAAAGATCAAGATAATACCTTGCATATTTTCAGAACACAATGCTATGAAATTCTAAATCAACCACAAGAAAAAATTTGGAAAGACCATGAATATTTGGAGATTGAAGAACATCCTATTAAAGAGTGAATGGGTTAACCAAGAACTTAAAGGGGAAATTAAAAAGTACATGGAAGCCAATGAAAGCACGACAGCCCAAAACCTCTGGGATGCATCAAAGGTAGTTATAAGAGGGAAGTATATAGGAATCCAGGCCTTCTTAAAGAAGGAAAAAGGTCTCAATACACAACCTAATTTACACCTAAAAGAGCTGGTAAAAGAACAGCAAATAAAGTCCAAAACCAGCAGAAGGGAAATAATAAAAATTAGAGCAAAAATGAATGATATAAACAAAAATAACAGATCAATGAAACCAGGAGCTTTTTTTCTAAAGAATTAACAAAATTGATTAACCCCTAGCCAATTTGATCAAAAAGAAAAAGGAAGGAACTGGAATAAAATAAATAAAATCACAAATGAAAGAGGAGAGATGATAACCAATACCACAGAAATATAAACAATAATAAAAGAATATCATGAGCAATTATAGGCCAACAAATTGGACAATCTGAAAGAAATGGACAAATTCCTAGAACCATATCAACTACCAAAATTGAAACAGGAAGAAATAGAAAATTTGAACAGACCCATAACCAGTAAAGAAATTTAATCAATCATCAAAAATCTCCTAACAAACAGCAGTCCAGGGCAGGATGGCTTTCCAGGGAAATTCTACCAAACATTTAAAGAAGAGTTAACACCTATTATTTTGAGTCTGTTCCAAAAAATAGAAATGGAAGGAAAACTTCCAAACCCATTTTATGAGGCCAGCATTTACCTTGATTCCAAAACCAGACAAAGATCTCACTATAAAGAAGAACTACAGACCAATTTCCCTATCAACATGAATGCAAAAATTCTCAACAAAATATTAGCCAACCAGATCCAACAATATATTAGAAGTATTATTCACCATGACCAAGTGGGATTTATTCCTGCGATACAAGGCTGGTTCAATATCCACAAATCATTGTGATACATCACATTAATAAAAGAAGAATAAGAATGACAGGATCCTCTCAATAGATGCTGAAAAAGCATTTGACAAAATACAGCATCCTTTCTTGATAAAAACCCTAAAAAATGTAGACAAAGAGGGATCATACATCAAGATCACCAAGGACATATATGAAAGACCCAATGCTAATTTCACCCTCAATGGGGAAAAAACTGAGCTTTCTCTCTAAGGTCAGGAACACGACAAGGATGTCCACTCTCACCACTGCTATTCAACGTAGTGTTGGAAGTCCTAGCCACAGCAATCAAACACCAAGAAATAAAAGGCATCCAAATCAGGAAGGAGAAAATCAAAATTTCACCCTTTGCAGATGATATGATACTCTATGTAGAAAACCCAAAAGACTCTATGAAAAAAAATGCCACTTTCTTACACCATACACAAAAATAAACTCTAAATGGATGAAAGACCTAAATTTAAGACAGGAAGCACTCAAAATCCTAGAGGAGAAAACAGGAAACAACCTCTTTGACCTTGGTCATAGCAAATTCTTACTTGACATGTCTCCAGATGCAAGGGAAACGAAAGCAAAAATGAACTATTGGGACTGCATCAAGATAAAAAGTTTCTGCACAGTGATGGAAACAAACAAGAAAACTAAAAGGGAACCAATGGAATGGGAGAAGATATTTGCAAATGACATATTAGAGAAAGGGTTAGTATCCAAAATCTATAAAGAACTTATCGAACTCAACACCTAACAGATGAATAATCCAGTGAAGAAATGGGCAAAAGACATGAACAGACACTTTCCCAAAGAGGACATCCAGATGGCAAACAGATACATGAAAAGATGCTCAACATTACTCATCATCAGGGAAATACAAATCAAAACCACTATGAGATACTACCTCACAACTGTCAGAATGGCTAAAATGAACAACTCGGGCAACAACACATTTCTGGGAGGATGCATAGAAAGGGGAACCCTTTTGCACTGCTGGTGGGAATGCAAAATATTGCACTCACTCTGGAAAACAGTATGGAGTTTCCTCAAAAAATTAAAAATAGAATTACCCTATGAACCAACAATTGCACTAGTAGGTATTTATCCAAAGGATATAGGAGTGCTGATTCAAAGGGGCACATGCACCCCAATGTTTATAGCAGCACTATCGACAATAGCCAAAGTATGGAAAGAGTCCAAGTGTACATCAACTGATGAATTGATAAGGATGTGGTGTATATACACAATAGAATATTACCCAATGATGAAAAAGAATTTGCGACAACGTGGTTGGAACTAGAGTGTACTTTGCTAAGTGAAATAAGTCAGAGAAGAAAAATAGCATCTATTTTCACTCATATGTGGAATTTAAGATACAAAATAGATAAACATAAGGGAAGGTTGCTGGTGGGGTATTGGGTAGCATGGAGGGCTAAAGGAGTGAGCAGAATTAAGGAGGACACTGGTTGGGATGAGCACTGGGTGTTTTATGTAAGGGATGAATCACTAAATTCTCTCTCCCCCTTCCTCTCCCTTGATTTTAAAAAAAGAATGATGGCCACATCCAAACTGGGGGAGAGGAGAAAAGGAAGCTAGCATAGGGAATGGGCAAAGCAGCAGAGATGAAGATCTCTCAAGGATCCCCAAAGCAGTGTTGTTCCTGAGCTCAGTTGGATAGTAGCAAAATCTTTCCTGCCATTCTTCAATCATGTGAATTATTCTGAAGCCAGTTGTTGCCTTTGTCTGATATGACAATGAAGTATTGACAGATTTCCATGTTTAAGGTTCCATCCCTCAAAGTCATGCCATGTTGGATACATGAGAGAAAGATGTCACCTTTATCACTTTGTAAAATGGCATTCTATTCTTTGAAAAAGAAAAGAGGTTACCCATTTCCATAATCAATGTTCTCCACATAAGCCAATGGTAAACATTGGCCTTTCCCTCTAAAGCCTCCAGAGTTCTTATCACCCCATATAAAACAGTAGCCCCATCTCCCACAACCCCTATTCCCACTACCCTGCTTTGTACTCCTTCATGGCACTTATCACCATCAGGCATATTACATAGTAATTTGGTTTTATTTATTTTCCATCTCCCCACAGTAAAATGTAAGCTTCATAAGAACATGATTTTATCTATTTGTTCACTGTCCCCCTTACAGTATCTAGAGGTATACCTGGTACACAGTAGGCATTCAACAGACACATGGATATGCATGAAGAATTTCATGAAACAGGAGAACATTTCTTCAATCTTTGTTTTCATAAGGAAATAATCTATATGCTGTGTCAATGTTCTATCTAAAGCTATTTGTATCAAAGAATGATTCTAGTATAAACTAGAATAAAGCCAAGAGTAATAAAAAATACTTAGGAAATCTGTTCAAATAATCAGTAATTCTAAACTAGAATGTGTGGCTCCCTACCATCTCTCAAATCACACATGGATGGAATTTAAAATTTCAAAAGAAAGGATTGAAAAAGATCTCATCGTCTTGTTTTCTTTCTTCTAAGAACCAAAATGGGGCGCCTGGGTGGCTCAGTCGGCTAAGCGACCGACTTCAGCTCAGGTCATGACCTCATGTTCGTAGGTTTGAGACCCAGGTCGGGCTCTGTGCTGACAGGTCAGAGCCTGGAGCCTATTTTGAATTCTGTGTCTCCCTCTCTCTGACCCTCCCCTGCTCACGCTATCTCTCTCTCTCTCTCTCTCTCAAATAAATAAAACATTAAAAAAAAAAAAAAAAGGAACCAGAATACCCAGATATTTCGAAACACCTGGAGTTTGTGGAATCTCTATTTTACCTCAATAAACTAGATTGTTCAGAGGCAATGACTACGACAACTATCATAATACTTTTTATACTCTGAAAAATGCATTTTGCTAAAATCAGTTGTAGGCAGTAAATCAGCACCAAGACAAACAGCTATCTTTCTACATTTTTTTCGTTCCCAAGGAACACCAACGCGGGGCCCGGGGGGTGGGGGGGGGTAGGCCAATTTGCCTTGTGAAAGGCTCTGGGTTTGCAAAAGGATCAGTTATTTTAGCAAGATCAATCCCAACTTGCTTTCCACAAAAGGCTCACACTCAACGCTTGAATCTGTCCTTTGTTAGTGTAGTGGGATTTAACACGCGCAAGTCCGTTAGCATTAATGGTTGTCATGCACACATCAATCCCCTGGCTGTCAGTGACTGAGCAGACCCAATAGGAGACACTTGTTGAACAGCTGAGAGGATCGTGCCAACGTTCTCCTCTACAGCATGATTGATATCCTTTCATTTTTCCCTTTTGTGCTTAGAAAGTCAATGGATATAATAGTCTTACTGCAATGAACATAGAGGAATGAGATCTGAGCCCATCTGACCTCTCCCAAGACACATCATCCAGAACATTCGGAAGAGCTCTGTTAGTACTTTTACAAACAATATGTTCCCAAATTGTTTAAGTGTTTGGCTACTTGGAGCTTAATAGTGGACTTTTTCAAAAGGGTCCCCAAGACCCAGACTTATCTTTGATATCCTTTTTGTGTCATAAATATTAAATATTACCATCACAGATTTTACCTTAGTCCCTTTATTCAATGAAGCAAACAAAAAATGCTTGGGGCGCCTGGGTGGCTCCGTCGGTTGGGCGTCCGACTTCGGCTCAGGTCATGATCTCACCGTTCGTGAGTTCGAGCCCCGCGTTGGGCTCTGTGCTGACAGCTCAGAGCCTGAAGCCTGTCTTCGGATTCTATGTCTCCCTCTCTCTCTGACCTTCCCCTGCTCGCGCTGTCTCTCTCTGTCTCAAAAATAAAATAAAACATTAAAAAAAAAATTTAAAAAACAAAATGCTACCTGCCACTCAAGAGAGCTACATCTCATAGAGATCTTATACAGAAAAGAACGAAATCCTATTTTCCAATAGCTACCAACAATAATAAAACCAAAACAAGTCCTTAAAATTATGTTTCTATTATAGATCTTTTCAGGCTGAAATTAAAATATGAATGTGAACCATATAAAAGAGACCCACTCTAAGAGATGTATACTAAAGGAAATAAGCATGTCTGATTTCTACTTTGTCCAAGAAAACCAGACTTTTAACATTGTCTACATTAGAAATCTGTCAAACAAAAAAAATCATTATAGAAATGTTCAGCATGCAAAATTTGAGCATATGCATATATCATATTCATTTTGTAGCACATATTGAAATATATTTCAAACATTTACCTTGAAATATGTATTCAACAAGAGAAGGTATATGACAGTATTCAAAGACTTATGGTCTAGGTTAAAATTCCTGGCTCTGTCATTTACGAGCTTTATAACCTTGGAAAATTACCTAACCTCTCTGAATCAGCTTTCTAACTAATAAAATGGAGATAATAATATTATCAAAACTGCAAGTTCCAATGGCTGTCAGAGAGGACATTTCACATGAGAGGCTTTAGAACTCACTATTTAGTCTTCATTAATGTCATTATAAATAAAATAGAATTGTCTTAGAGAGACCAGAACATAAACAAATGGTGTATGTGTGTGTGTGTGTATATATATTTATATATGTGGAGGTGTATATATATATATACGCAACATAAAGATGTGTGTGTGTACATATACAAGGATATACATAAGCATGTAGAATGAGAAACAGTTTTTGCAATATTTTAAGGTCACATTTTATTTATAGGACCTGGATTATGAAATAAAATATGAGGATATTATAGACATATAAGTAAAAACCTCAAACTAGGACTCCTCTGAATACTAATAAAAATACTGAAAAAATTTAAAAACTATATATCTTTTACAGTAATTTGGAATAGTTATTCATTCTACAACTAGCAAAATCACTTAGAGTCATTAATTGTATTTTTAATCCACATTTATTTCTATTCATCCTAAGAGACTTCAAATTTGCTTTCTAGCAGGAAGTTTCAATAGTGTGGAGAGTTTCTACTAAAACACCATGCCAGGTAATTGCTCACTTTGTAAGTCAGCCAATGAGCTTTTCATAATTCTTTGCCCTAAAACTATTTTCCCCTCCTCAACCCCTATCAGGTTCCCAGAACCGATTTTCCAGAAAGCAGTCTCATGAAAACCATGAATCCCCAATGTGGCTTAACGTCTGTGTGCCAAAGTGCAAAATATAGTGGTGCACTTAAGCCCCATGACTGAAGCCTACAATCCTGACTATGATACTGGCCACCCTTCTGTAATTAACTCAGTGTTGGTTGATTTCCTGTGTTTGTCTTTCAACAGAAGGGGATATAATGCAATAGCTTGAAAAATGAAAGACCTTCTCATTTACACATGAAAAACCATCTTATGTGGTAGCTCCACAGGGCTGTCTGCAGAGCTCTGTGTATACATTGCATTTAAGGGCTTAGATCTCACTGCACCTGCTGTGTCACTACAGACCCCCACTAGTTTGAAGCCTGTTAGAGCCAGAGACTTTTCAGGCTGTGTCTACAGGACGCCAATACAGCTGGTCAACTCAATTTATTTGATGAGAAAAAAAAATCAGTCACTCCAGTAGTGGAAAGTTCATCAAGCCATTTCTTTGGTGTTGTGTAGACAAACAGGTTACCTTCAATTTCCATTTTGGCACCTGTTCTTTGGGGGTTGTAGAGACCCAGCTCCAGGCTCATCATTTGTTTTAATCACACTAAATGCAGCACTGAATCAAGTTTCCAATCTGAAAGCTGCCATCTGCTCAACTCCAGAGAGAAGATTTAGAAGATGCTACCCAGTCACAGCCCCACAGAGGCCTGAGGCAGCTTCTTCCAATGAAAAATGCAATATCGGTTACTGTTTCTGTAAGACTGCCCTTAAGAGACAAAGTATTTTGTGTATTACTATATAAAGAGATTTATGTCACTGACCAGTTGTTTATAATGGGGATGTAGTGTTACTGAGCTGATAAAAGGACAGTAACCATTATCCAGTTAATAGAGTTATTAACTAGAGCCAAATTGCTTCAATAATCTGAAAGCAACAGGGAGTAGAAATTCTTTGACCACCCACACACAGTGAAGGACTTTAAGGATAGTCACAAAAAATGATCTACAGAAAAGCAGAGAACATTAATAATACAACACACAGCATATTTACATCTGATGCATTAGCTGGTCTTTGAGCCACTTGAAGAACGCATCTCTAAGATTTCTTCTCAGCAGCTTCATTACTGGTATCAGCTCCTTGGAGTAGGGAATTTATCCCTGGGTGCCCACACTTTAACAGAGCATATTTTTAATGAAGAATAAATATATATTATTACCTATGCTTTATAAATTAGTGGTATTACACAGAGGTATTTAATATTTGTGTGACAATAGTAGGTACTTTTACTGTCTCTCAATTTTCTATTAATCTTATTTTCTACAAGAACTTGTGTTCAAGATCTAACCCTTTGTTTTCAGTAAACAGATCTTATAAGCATCCCTAAATATGCTATTGTTTATCATTATGTAAGAGGGAAGAAATCAATTGCAAACACCATTTATTTTGAAAATCTTCTATCATTAAACTTACAGTTTGATTGAACGGCTAATAATATAGTCCCATGGTCATGGCATGAACCAAAATAGGAATTTCCTAGGAAATTCCTAGGAAAGTAAGTAGTCTATTCCCAAGGGTAGAAGGCTAAACTAATACGACATTCAAGATCAATAAAGATAAAATTCTCTTCACATTTACAAGATTCAAAGGGCCATTATACTGCACAATTTCCACGTCAGAAGACCAAAGTTGGCTAAAGTTGTGACTTTGAAATTATGGTCTCCTTTATTTTGTTTTCAAGATACCATGCTACGTTAAGAAAAAAAGTTTTTTTCACCTTTAAGTTGGAGCAACCTAGAAAAAATGGAGAGGGAGAATGGGAGAGAAAGAGAGAGAACATTGCCCAGCTGGTATAACAAAGCATCAGAAAGAAGAAGATGGACTTAAATAGCAATTTAAGGGACATAACTGAGACATGAAGAAATTCATAGTAGTGAGGAATTGTTAAGAGTTAAAATGGGTCACCTAGGGAAGAATAAATTTTCTTGTAATAATAGACTTTAGTTTGTCTAGAAAATTTAAGTACAATCCTGCTAGAAGGTAAGAGGATGAATTCTCAGGGTCTTGTTGGCTAATTAACAATTTGCTTTACCAAAAATGGCAAGAAAACTCAGTACAATAAATACCTAATATTTATCAAACATGAGGTATCCTGGATTTTGTAAATAGGTAATCTAAACAGGGAGTCCCTGCTGTCAATAAGCATGTACCTTTTAAATATGGGGGGTGGGGATGAATAGGATGGGGGGGAGATGAAGGAAATGATGGTACAGCCTTAGTGTTTTGTGCCAGTCTAAAACAGTGACTACTTAAACAAAATGACCGAATGCTTTATACAATAAAAACATTCCAACAATGTGGTAGATATAAAGATCCCGGATAAATACCAAATAGAGATGAAGTATTCAGGAGGAAAGAACTAAAGAACTAAACCAAATACAGGAATCAAGATTCTTTGGTGGGCAATGAACGGAGCCATATATGTTGATATCAATTGGCAGTGCAGGAATGAATGGAGGAAACAAGTGGGTGAGATTAATGATTGCCAGTTTATTCAGCAGTCCATTTTTCTAGGGACCTATCAATAATCCCTCCCAACCCTTTCAATAAAACTGTGGCAGCTCTCCACAATACCACATTCCAACAATATCAATTCCCTGGAAAATCCATCAATTCTATGGATTCTCCTTCCCATTGCCCTCTGGTATCCTGGACAGATCCCTCTCTGTGTGAGCTGCACACTTCTGCTGGAATCAATGTCCTCTTTCATGTATTTACTACAGCTCCTCTTTTCTCAATCTAACCTGTTATTCTTGCTTAGTCCCCAACTGAGGTAGATCTTATACACAGAGTTTTTCTAAGAAAGGACATGTAGAATGTACAGTTTTATAATCACTTATGTATAGAAATGTCTTTATTCTAGCTTCACATTGATTGAAAGCTTGGCTACATATAGAACTATTCATAGAAAATGTTCTATTCCAAATTTTAAAGAATCAGCATTGCTACTGAAAAGTCCTATGCCAGTCTGATTGCGATCCATTACATGTAAACCATTTCTCTTATTTTTTTTCATTTATTTTCATTCAAGTTTTTATTTAAATTCCAGTTTTTAACACACAGTGTAATATCAGTTTCAAATGTACTATATAGTGATTTAATACTTCCATGCAACACCTGGTGCAACCCATTTTTCTAAGAAATCTAGATCCTTCTCCATTTTTGGCATTTGGACATGTTAACTTCCCTTGGAGTGAGTCTTTTCTCAAACATGTCGCTGACAGCATCATGAATTGCTTCATTCTTGGAGCTCATATCCCCCACCCTAGTAAAAAAGTCTTCTCTTAGGACAGATACCATATGTTTGCACTCATAGGTCTA
>CM053568.1:43524124-43609213 GCA_028646485.1 Cryptoprocta ferox
TCTTCTCTTGTTTCTTTGATATTTACCAACACCCAATTCTTTGTTCCTGTTTCTCTGAATCCCCTATTGAGTACTTAATTCCAACTCTTTGTCTTTTTGTTCTACCATCTAGATTATACCAATTTTTCTTTTTCTATTTTTTTTTTTATTTTAGAGAACATGCAAGCAGGGGAGATGGGGAGAGAGGGAGGGAGGGAGAGAGAAGAATCTTAAGCAGTTTATACACATAGCACAAAGCCTGATGTGGGGCTCAATCCCATAACCCTGGGATCATGACCTCCACCTGAGCCAAAATCAAGAGTTGGATACTCAACTGACAGAGCCACCCAGGCACCCCATAGCAATTTTTTTCTTTTAGCACCTCAGTTTAACTATTTTATTTTTAATTCCAAAGAACTTTTCTTCCTTGTTTCTTTAATATCATAATGTTTGTTTGATAAGTACAACACTTTCTCTTAGCTCTTTGATGTAAGATGTATGTATGTATTTTATGATGTATTCTCCAATTCACTGCATAGACTCTGTTTTCACTGAGTTTCTCTTTGTTTTTGTCTCTTTCTCTCATGTTGACATTTTTACCCAAATTTCATAGAGTAAGAAATTTAAAAACTAATAGAGAACTCTGTATATGGGCTGGGCTCATGATTTCATGGGTTGCTCTTTAAGTTAATAGGGTTTCAAACCAGATTTTTTAAGGAGGTCCTCGAATGTTTGAGTCTGGCAATGACACGGTTTCCATTATAAGAGTTAGAGTAAAATGATAGCTATCATTCTCATCATTAGATATAGATATTTGCTGAAGCTCCCCCCTCCCCTTTTCAGAAAAGAAGCTCATACTTTCTCTGCTTTGCTTGGGATTCCCCCATTCAAAATCCATTCCAAGTCAGTTTCTCTGAAAATAGACTTAATTTCTCCTTCAAAGCTAGGAAAGCAGTAGCTACCTGGCTGTCAGAAGTAGGAGAAGGTATCTGATATTTCTAATTGCTTCTTTTTACAAAAATAAACAAATGCTTTTGATTTTGTCTCCCCCAGAATTTGTCTTTCACAGAACCCAGTGCTTCTAATGTCTTAGAACCTGAGGGACTTTTCAAGGTCCTGTGGGGATAAAATGAACTTCTCCTTTTGGGTATCCTTCTCTACAGGTACCTGGGGTTCCACGTCTGCTCTGCCAAATCATTCGTTACATATCCATCTGCTTTCCACCTGAAGTTTGATGTCATCTCTCAGCTCCCGTTGTCTTTGCTCTTGTTTGTCCCTGTAGTCTTTTCCCCTCTTATTCCTTTCTGATATTTTAACTAGGTTTCAAAAGGCAGTGCATGCTTTCAATGCACCAAATTTAACCAGACCTCAACTCTGTTTGCTCAACTGTGAAATGAAGAGAGATGATGTCTACAGACTTTCAGATGCCAAAGTATAAATCTCAGAGGTAAGAGAACTTTATATGTATGGAAAGCTTGAGTAGTAGTTAGAGATGGGAACTGACAGAGGTGGAGGTGAGGAACCTACAGAAATGATCACTGTTGTCCTACCTCTAAGAAAGGAGTAGCCAAAGTCAAAAAAGTTTGACCTCCAGGAACGTAAGGTACTCACACAGAGGCAGAGTGCCAGCAGGGAGAAAGCAAGGGGAAAGATTCAAAGAAAGCCAAGAAGACAACGCTGAATGCATTAGCATTTACAGTGTTCTGTCTAGTCCAGATTCAAGGACAAGGGAAGATCTAGGAGCAGAGGAAACATATGATCTGACTAAAGAAAATAATATAAATGAAGAGGTCAGGCGCTGAAGTGGTTTGCAGAAATAGTTGTGGCAGGGCACTGGGACTCTGGAAAAAACAGAAACAAACAAAACTAAAGGAGACATCAATAAAGATCAGGAACAATCAATTCTAACTATGTTAAAGCCCAAAGGTTGCAGAGGTGGCCATTCAATTTTTGAGAGAAAGTCAAAGGATATTTTTATTCTAGAATCTAAACAGCTAGTGAGAAATAGATTTGACAATACTCCAAGGGTCTGCATTGGAAGAGTTCCATGTACTTATTTTAATTATATTTTCTCTTATTTTACATTACAAAGCATGCTCAATTTTGAAAACTCTAGCTGGAAGCATAAAATATTTCACGTAGTCCATTTCTTTGGCAACATACATAATAATTAACAAAACTCTGGAGAGGCAGCATTATGTTAAAAAACAGTTATTGCTGCAGATTTGGGACCATTTTATTTACTGATGCATTCATTTTATAACACAACTAATATTTCTCAGCACCTACTACGTGCCAGGTACTAGTGATTAAAATATTAACAGAAAAAATTCCAAAGAACTCACCTTAACTTTCATAGTAAGAGGCAAAACAAAAACAAAAAAAAAAAACAAAATCAAAGACAAAAAACAAACAAAAAAAAAACACTCCACAAAAGTAAGATATTCCATGAAATGAGTAGTTAATTTCAAGGAAACATATAATTTGGAATATAATATTTCTTGTATCTAAAAATCAGATATTGCCATCAAAATCCTTATAGCACAGCTACAGTAGGTTCTTTATAAGGACACATTTTTCAGGAATCCTTTGCAAACATTTTCAAAATGAATACAATGGGCACTTTTGCATTTGAAAAGACCCATGATTTTAGCAGATCCAACACAGACACAAGTTTGTATAACAGCAAATTGAAAAAAAGAAATAGGGGGAGAAAAACAAACTCAAAAGATAAAACTATGTATCAGATCAAAAGGCTCTGGGCTTCAAAAATGGAGTATCTGGGAATTACTAACAGACAGAATGACTCTTTTTAATGGGTGCTTTATCTCTGATACTGAAAGTGACCAGCACCTAGCCTAGTGAATATCCAGATCAAACATTTGTTGGGTGAATAAATTAATTAAATACCAATGAAGTAGAAATCTGTGTGGACCACTATAGGATAAAGAAACACATTAAGTAATCCCACAAATCCCAAAACATAAAAGATCACAGGGGCTTCCATAGCCAGTTTTCTCTAATTTATTACCATAACCTGGCGGCCAACATTAAACCCACATTATTTATAGTTGCTGCATCTGTAGTTATGCTTCGCTGACTATATAAATAATATATGTGTTCCATAGTGTGAGTTCCCTTCTTTTTGATAAATTTTCTTGTCATTTTTGTAAATATCCAAGTAAAAATATTGTTTCAGTTAATGTTAACAGGGGCCATTTAAATGGGTAGTGCTGCAGAATTTGCGGTCAGGATTGAACAGACTAGAAATTTTGATTCAGTTTGATTATGATGGAGTCTAGAAATGTGCCCTTTACAAGAAAGGAAGCCTAAGGAGCAAATCTGAAGGATAATGCCATATAACAGAGGCAATCCATTCCAGTGACCCTCCTTTTAAAAACTTACAAACTCCCTCATATTTGTGATAAACACTGGCTCAGCCAAAATGCAAATAAAATGGTTTTAAGAATGAATTTAGTTTTGATTTCTGTGTATATCAACATAGAGGCACGATTAGTAAATAGGTCAATACCAGTCAGTAGGATCCAATTGCTGGTTGAATCAGAGCAGTATTTAATCTTAATGGTGCAAAAGGAATTTAGTATCACTCTTCCATAGGTCGTGTGATGTCCTCCCTATCTCTTTGTAAAAAGAGGGATGAGGCATTCCCGGTGAGAAGGCACACAAGTAAGAGTTCAAGCATAGGGTTTGACACCAGTTTGTTTCCAGTTTTTCCCATTCTGGCCAATGAAACCTCATTTTTCTTCTCCACAAATGAGGTATAGTGTGAGTTAAACAAGAGTATATATAATATTTAGCAGAGGGCTAATACCAGGGTAGCAAAAAACAGTTAATCTACTATGTACTTTTATTAGTAGTAGCAGCAATATGGTTTCTTATCTAAGTCATATGGCAGTTAATTTGTGAGAAAGAGGAAAACAAGGCCAATCTGTAAACCCCTATTAACCAAGTAGCAACAGCATAGAATGTGAAGAAAAATGGGCCTTCCTGAAATCAAATCATTAAAAAGACCAATGAACTAAGGGCCAAAAAACAGATCGGACTGGGCAATGAAGATTTAGCTTTTTTTTTTTTTTTTTTTTTACTAAGAGATAAAAATAATGCTGATGTAGCCAAACGTGTCAAGAACTCTGCTAATCTCACTTTAGAAATCCCGCAGAGTGCAGACCAGTAGGGGGGAAAAAGGTACCAGTTTATCAAAATAACCTGAACTCCCACATTCCCATAATGTAACGCCTCACTGCTGACCACGTCCCTGCAAAATATTAAGTCAGGTTTCATTCGTTCACTGATTTTTTTTTCTGAAATACTGCATATCTACAATTCCCAAGCATTCTGCTGTTAACTGGGGATACAACAAAGAAACATCTCTGCCTTCATGGGAGTCTAATTCTAGCAACCAATTACACATGATTATCAAAATATTGCAAATTATAACAAGTAGAAACAGAAGTATCTAAGATGGTGACAAAAAATACTCATGGCTGGAGGTGCAGAGTGAGGATGAACAAAGAAGTGCTCCCCAAGAAAGTACTTTTGGAGCTCAGAACTCAGTAAGGAGAAGTTACCAGATACATTAAGAACAAGGACAGCAGAGCATTCCATAACAAGGCCTACAGGCTGGAAATGGCAAGGACAAAAGAAAGCCATAATAGTTGGACTATAATGAGGGAGAAGGAAAGTGATCATGAGATGTTGTCTAGGTAAGCTAGAGCTTAGAATGGGACCACACAGTTCATATTACACAATTTGGATTTTATACTAAAAGCAAAAGGAAACCATTAAGTGATACTGACAGTTATAGGTGTTGTGTGGTAGTGGTGGTTACAATCTTATTAACCTTCTGGAATAAAATCACTAACTGTTGTAGGATAATGAACAGGAAGAGTGCACTGGAAGAAGCAGTAAGTCCAGCTGGAAGCTTCCTGAATTAGTTCACATGAGACACTGTTGTTTAAACCTAAGTAGAAGGGTAGAGATCAATATAAATAGATTCAAGGTAAATACTAGAGATAGAATGAATAAAATTTGCTGTTGAGGTGTATCAGGAGCGTTAGGAAAAAGAAATCATCAAGAATACTTCCTTTAACTTTGGTTTCATCAGGTAAATTGTTTTGACATTCACTGATATGTAAAAGACTGGGGAAAAAATTGGGAGGGGTGAAGTAATCGAACACTATTTTGGACCCATAAAATTTTAAGTGCCTGTAAAAGAAAGTATCAAATTAAAAGTGAGATATAGGAGTGTGGCTCTCAGGGGAAAGCTCTAAGGGTTAGAAGTATATAATTAAGGTTCATGATGGTATAGATAGTATTTAAAGCCATGTGAATGGTTTAAATCTCTTAGTAAACAAAAGTAGAGGAGACAGAGAAACCAAGACAGGCTGGGACGAGTCAATCTTTAGAGGATGTGCAGAGGAGGAATAGCCATCAAAGAGAGGTACAAGAAGTGGTCTGTGAAGGCAAAAACAAAACAAAACAAAAAACAAAACAACAGAAAAAACAAAAACCCCACAAAACACCTGAAGAGAGTAGCATTAATTTTGTGACTATGAATCTTCCCTGAGACTTTCCATAGCTTTGTTCCTATGATTTAGACTTTCAAGTTCATTATTTCCATTCTCACTATCTCAAATATAGTCTGTTAGATGTAAAAAGCATGAATTTTAATTGAGTTTTAAGACTACACTAGAACAAGGCACTTTATCACCAGGCCTCCTTTTCAGTGTGACCGTCTTTTAGCAGTCAACTTAAATTCTCTGAAGTCCATGTCTTCATCTATAAAATGAAGGGGGAAAAATGGTTGGCTATGAGGATCAAAATGGAAAATATATGAAAACCACTTCAGGCAGTGCTTGGAATATGATAAGCACTCAGTAAATAATACTGTTATATGAATTTCTATTATTTCTCAAAGTTCTCTCCTTTGTCACAGAAAAAAATAAATATGATAACAAGATAAAATAATCTGCTGAAATAAAGGACCAAGAAGTACACAAGAAAGGTATACATAAAGGTCATGTAAAATAATACAGAGGGGCACTTACTTATGGCCTCATGCATAAACTTATTTAAATGTTTCCAAAACAAAATAAAGGGGAAAAAAGGGTAGGAGAAGAAATATACCAGTTTTCCACAGGAAGTAGAACTAGGTCTCAAAACTTATAAATGAAAACTTTTCTCTGATTTGTTCTGCAATAAATAAACAAGGTAAGTATGAATTTTCAAAATATATATGAATTCTACCTTTGAAACCCTAGATAGAAAAAAATGTTTAAGGTATAAAATAAATAAGTGGTTATCTAATTCCATCAATACTGAAGATGGTACTCAAGGAATAGTCCACTTACTAGCACAAAAGAATTTATCACAGAATTTCAGGTCTTAAAGGAAGACTTTGGCAACAGTTACCAATGCATTTCTATTAAAAAAAAAAAAAAGACTGCTCAATGACACAGGGCCTATTGATTATTGTGTTTAAGAAAGAGTAGGGCAGGACTTCAGAAATGGAAAGCTCTTAACACTATTGAATTCAGACCATAAAATATTTGTGGGGTTTTACTGCAGTGTAAATGGTTTTATCCACCAGAAAAATATGTGATATCCAAATCTGTGCAATAAAAAGAAAATAGCTAAATGTCTACTCTCTTCCATAGAATTAGAACTCATTAAAAGGCTAAGATGGTTCATTACCTATAACTCTACATTAGGAAAACACTTCTGACTAAAGCCAACATCCCTGTATGTTCAGTGATAATATACATACAGTGGTAGCCATTCAAATGTGTCAGATATATGAGAATAATATAGAGCAATGTAATCACTAATCTAATAAATAGGGGTGGAATTAATAGGAAATAAATGTCAACATGTCTGTGGCATATACAAATGCATGAATGTAGGCTTTAACTGTACACATCCACAACAGATAAAGATGAACCTAACTTTTTATGCTGCATCATCCTTAAATGAATTTGGAATGCCATGGACAAAGATGTCAAAACAAAGAAGTCCGTGATAGAAATTTGGTTGTCACTATTCTCTCTGCATCGTAGAAACTTTCAATAATTTCCTTGCTTATTCAAAGGTGGATTCATAACCATTAGTCACATTTTTAAATGCCCATATGAATACCAAGGATTCTCCCTGGCCTATTGTATAAATTCTAATGTTTTCCTATAGTCAAAAATACCCCAGAAATTACAGGATCCTGTCTACATCTCTGGATTCTAGTCAGAGGCTCTGAAAGAGAGACAAGCCTCAGAGGTCTCCTCACACTCAGAACTTTATCAATTAAGGAGCCCCAAATATAGATTCCAACACAGGACAGACACAAGGAAACACTAGTAGGCTCAGGTTCCTAGAGCACACCTGAATCCAGAAAGGAAAACTTAAGCAAGAATAAAGCTTCTCAGCCCAACTCACTTCCAACGCAAACAACCAGAATCCTTTAACAAATGGTTATCAGACATTTCATGCACATAATACGTTTTCCTTGAGAAACACAGTGAATAAGACAGTTGTTGTCTATAGCTTAGTTCTAGTCTCATGAAGTAAATGGACACCAATGAGGAATTCTCGATGCAATGTGAAATGTTCCATGATATAGGTAGTCAGGGAGTGCTTTCTGTGCACCGAGGAAAAGTCCTAACCCAGTTTTGAGGGTAAGAGAAGGCTTTTCTTGTGTAAAAACTTACCTAGGTTAGAAACAAAATGTTGAGGACTGAAGCAGACAAGCTTGAAGCAAAGAAAAGAGTATTCCAGAAAGATATAGTAGCATGTGCAAAGATCCATAAGTGAGGAGGAGTGAGGTATATATATAAAGGGAACTGTAATTACTTCAGTATTGCTTAAGCATAGGCTCAGAAGGGAGCTAAAGTATCCTGAGGACTATGAGGAGTCATGAAGGATCTCAGAATTCAAGGGAGAAATAATTATTTTATAAACATACACATGTACATATTCTGAAAATAAAACACCTTTTGGCTTCTGCCTCCAAATATATATATCTCTTCACAATTATTTGAAGTTGTCATGTAAACTCATAATATCATGACCTAGAGGCAAGCATGGTACCAGCTAGACATTAGACTGAAAGACAAAGTATTTTTAAGTTCAGTTTATCAAGTCATGCTGAAGACTGTTCCATCAAGTAAATTATTTTAATATCTTTTTTGGGTACGTATACCAACTATTAAGTATCATATATGTCTTGAGCCTATTTTTAGGGTTTATGAAATTCAATGTAGCAAGTTTATTGACAATTTATTATGGCACAGTTGCAAGGTAGGAGAGAAAGAATACCTGCAAGGAAGGTTAAACTGTTCTCACCCTTGTGCAAAAGAGCGTAGGCAATGGTTAGAATTAGAGCCATAGGTGACAGGTTCAAAAGAAAGATGCAAAAAGTATACCCTGAAGATTCGAAGGAGGTGTATGTCTCATGGAACCTAGAAAAGATTCATGGAGAAGGAACATTAGAAATGAATCAAAGGAAGAATGGATTTTGGCAGTTTTAAAAGTTTTTGAACTTGTAGGGTGACCAATTAACTGTACATGTTCCATATTTTATTGTTTTTTTTCTATTTGTCTTTATGTCAGAATTTTTTAAAAATTTTTCTCTAATGTTTATTTATTTTTGAGAGAGACAGACAGAGCCTGAGCAGGGGAAGGGCAGAGAGAGAGAGGGAGACAGAATCCGAAGCAGGCTGACAGCTCAGAGCCTGATGCAGGGCTCGAACTCAAGAACCGTGAGATCATGACCTGAGCTGAAGCTGGACACTCAACTGACTAAGCCCCTATGTCAGAAATTCTTAAAGTTGTTAGTATAGCAATATGTACCATGAAGCTCCTAGATGAAGTCATAGCTTGAATCAGTCATGAAACCATAGATGCTTTCTCTCTTTCCTAATAATTTATGAGACTACCATGTGGTACCATTTGTTTTAGAGCTTTGTTTCTTAAAGTAAGGTGTGTAGTCCAAATGCTTGCATCATGAGTGGTTGTTAGAAATTCAGAACCATAGGTCTAAACCAAGACATACTAAATTATTAAACTTTCAGAAGGTCTAGGGTAGGAGTCAGCAAGCTTTTTGTTGTTACTGAGCACCAATATTTGGTGGCTTTACAGGCCACACAATCTCTGTCGCAACTACTCAATTCTGCCATTTTATCATGAAAGCAGCAAAGGCAATATGTAAATAAATGGAACTGGCTAGGTTCCAGTAACATTTCATTAATAGAAACAGGTGGAAGCACAGATTTGGCCCTAGGTCGTTTGGCAACCCTTTGTTCATAGCAGGAGATATGTGCAATTGCAAAATAAGGGCCAGAGATGACAAATCTATGAGTAATCTATTACAGAAGCCATAGAAAGCAGGAGCATGTCCAGTATCTCTAATGTTGAAGCAGTTAGGATAGAAAGATGCTAGAAATGGTGAGCCAACTTGAAGGCCATTGTAGTCATGTGGGCGTCAAAGATCATGGGGTCTGAATAAGTCATGGCAGTGACAGTGTAAAGGTGTAAATAGACAAGAAATCCCACAGTCAAATATTATTAGATATAGGGTTAATTCAAAGTTTTTTCATGCAAGAGGTCAAGGTTATTTTTTTAACATGTGAAAACAGGAGTGCCACTCCCAAGGACAAATGTTAGTACTGTAGGGAGAAAACAGTGTTTTATATATTGACTACAATTTGCTGATATAATATCTAAGAGATGCCTGAGAGGTAGTTTCAAAGCCTAGTCAAGAAACATGTCAAATAGAGCTGGAGGGGTTCCTGGGTGGCTCAGTCAGTTAAGCATCCAACTTCAGCTCAGGTCATGATCTCGTGGTTCATGGGTTCCAGCCCCATATTAGGTTCTGTGCTGACAACTTAGAGCCTGGAACCTGTTTCAGAGTCTATGTCTCCCTCTCTCTCTGCCCCCACCTCACTCATGCTCTGTCTCTCTCGATTTCTCTCTCTTTCTGCCTTTCTCTCTCAAACATAAACATCAAAAAATTTTAAATAGAGCTGGAAATTATCCATGTAAAAAAGAAAATGCCTACTCAACAAGACGAGATCTACAAAAGAGCTTGGGGCCAGGGGAAGGGAGGGTAAAGGACACTTAAAGAACAAATCTTAGGAAAGGCCTACACTTAGAAGCAAATGACAAAGAAGGCAGACAAGTAGATGTGGTTCAGGAGGAGTGCACAAATCAACAGAGAAGCTAAATTCCAGAAGAATAGGAAAAATAAATATAGAAGATAATGTGAGATCCTAAGGTTCTTATATACATTTAAAATACTGAAAAATAAGGGTGATCATGGTTTTCCTATATATTGCTATAGGAGTAAACTTTCTAACACTATATCCCAAAGCAAAGGCTAGCATACAATGACTTTATATTTCTGGAAAAGCAAAATTCCATTACTCTCATTGGCTCACAATGCACTAACTTTAATAAATTCTTGCCATTGTCTATTTCCTTTTATTTTACCACCACAGTTCAGAATGTTCAAAGGGGGAAAAGTTGATCAAGGACTAGAGATTGTATGATAGATACTGGCAAGAACAGCTTAGATCAATTTAGGAATAAGCTATAAACACTGCTGAATAAACTTCTAGAAACCCCTTCCTACCTCTGGGACCAACAACTTTTCCCTCTGCAATAGGATCTTCGAATTAAAAAGAACTGGAATAAAGATTATCTTTGCTGTATTTTCGATTTTGCATTTACACTGAAAATGTGCCTTTTAATCAGATGAGGTAACATCAATTTATAAATGACACAGCCAATTTTTTTGTTAAATACTATTTCTTTCTTATACATATAATAGATTGTACATATAAACTAGTAAGCTGTGGCTAATCAATACTAAGTTACTCAAGTCTTTGGGATTTCAATTGGATATCATTAATAGATGAATTCACCTTGATTTTTTACATTAAGATATTACATCTAGTTGACAAGTATATCCTAGTTTTACCATCTAAACAGCAAAAGGAGTATAGTAATAATAGCTAATATTAATTGCGAGCTTATAGTGTGGTAGCAGTTCTTAGAAGTGCTCTATGAATACTAACTCATTTAAACCTTACTAGTTGTACAGAGAGCAATTATTATCTTGAAGGAATCTTAAAAGTCTTCAAAACTCTGACTCCCTCAATTTTTGTTTTCCATACTATACTGGCACTGTTAAGTAGTTTCAGCCCAAGTAGTTTGAAATCACAGGCATGTCATTTGCTCTAGAGTTTCTGGCCAGCAATCCAAATGTTCTGTTGTATATATGTTGATCAATTCAAGCCCATGAAGCACACGTGTAGTTAGCCAGATCACCTTAAGTAGTAATTAGTTCAGTTAACTAGTCTAGCTTGAATCAGGGGTAGCACCTGCCTTTTTACAGGTATGGAAAGATGTCCAGAAATAACCAAGTAAATGGTAGCGAATGCATACAATTTAGTTTTTTGTTTTTCTTACATGTGCTCAGTTAACTGTATTAATAAGTGAGAATAAGCTTTAGAAATCTCTCCAATGGAAACTTACTCTGCGAGGTAGAGTTGAGATTAACAAAGATAGCTAACACTGTTTGTGGATGGAATTTTAGAACTATTAGCGAAGCATGCATCATTACTTTAAAATAAATTAAAAGATACTCTGTTTGCATTTTTTGTAACTAGTCCCTATCGCAACACTTCTTTGGGTTTTTCTTCCTAAGATCATAGAGTGTGCTTTTTTGCCTCTGTTCTTCAATCAGATAGTGCACAGACCACAGACACTTGATTCCTTTGCTTCTTTTTGCACATACATCAGAACCCGTAGTCGACAGAAACAGACTTTTGAAAAACATCACTGGTCCCAAAATAAAATGCAGGTGATTTATGCCCTATATGACCCATTACATCTGTGATCTGTAATTTCCCAGGTGCCAGTTACTGCATAGAGAAAAATAACATTAAATGATGCCTTTCAGACTTAATTAATTCATAGTGGCAAGTAAAAAATGTCTGGTGAAAGATCATTTTCAATTTATATAGAACTTTGCTTTGCAACCATATTAAAGATACAAAAACAAAAACAAATGGTCTATGTATAATAAATGCAGTTTTGATCCTTCTAGATACTAAACTGTCAGGCAAATTCAATTTGCTCGATAAATCATGACACAGTATGTAATACCTATAACTTCTAGTTTTCTTTAAAGATTAAAAGACAGGAAGCCAGCATCAAAATGCTGGGAGCTACACGAGGGGTATTTGCATATATTAGTTCACTTAATGCTCACATAAACCTTTGAAGGTTGGCATTATAATCCCTATTTTACAAATGAGGAGAGAGTGTTTCAAAGAAGTGAAATAATGTGCTCAAAAGCCATAAAGTTGGAAAACTGCATAGACAGAATTTGAACCTCAATCTTCTGGCTTCATTTTTCTCCTTTGCCACTCCCTGTAGGTAACTATGCTTTCTGTCCTGTCCTTGAGCACATCAGGAAAAGATGGAAGAGGGGACAGTGGCAACAGGTAAGACAGACATGGAGAGGAGAAAGAGAGGTAAAAAGGGGAATTGTGCCCTTGAACAAACAATGGCTTCATTTTTTTTCCATTTTCTGCACTATTTAAAAACAAACTCATCTCACTGGTTTCATGGGCAAAATTTAGTTTGGATAGCTACAAAAATGTTTCTGTGGGGACTGAGTGGGACAGCTGCTTTAATTCCAAACTCTATCCTACTACTTATACTTGGTGGCAGAGATTAGAGAAAAGTTAAGTATACAGCAGTCACTGACTCCAAATTAAGTGGTAATGAATGCAGATTTCCATGAAGATGCCACGAGTTAGTAATTACAGTTTTATTGCAATTTGAAATGGTGAAATAAACTCAGTCTCCACTGTCCCATACATGTAATTGATGAGTTAATTTGTCTCCGGCACTCTCGCTGTTCTAATATTTCTCCATCGATGCCATGAAAATTAATAGGATGCAAAATGTATAAAATTATGCCCACTAAAAAAACCATTGTGCAGTACCAGAGCGGCATATTTATTTCATCTGTGGATGGTACAGGGTCACCATCTTTTTCTTCCCCTTTCCCAGTGACATTTTCAGATTTGACATTCTGTGACATTTTCAGTTTAATATTGCTAATACCCTGGCTGCAGAATTAAAAGTACACCCCGAGGAAGGGTTGAATGCAGACACATCAGGAGAGTCTGTTTCCCCCCACCCCCGCCAACAAATGTTTATATGTAAACAACATACACACTAAGAAGCACAGAACTCTCCTCGATTTTTGTTTTTGCAGAGGTGTCAGGGAGACTAGGTTGTCAGTTCTGGGGTCCCAGGGGTTGACTCTTCATTGGAATCTTGATGTGCAATGAACCACGTGAGATCCTACCTGCGTGTTACCCAGGGACTATATGATAAATGTCTGAAGTAGAGATTGAATGAAAGGTGCTCAACATACAGTGGGTGAGGCATCCTTACCTAAAAACAGCTGAAGAAAGGTCTCTACAATTATGATTCAGGAGCCACAGGAGTCCCGACACTATATATCTCTAACTGATGAATAAGTCACAATGTTAATTGAATGTTGATGCTCACTGACATTTATATAGGGTTCTGTTTGATGAATGAAAGGTTAGATTCTTATTTTTTTTTAAGTATAGTTGATAAGCTCCACCTCACTGTCTCTTGGCAATACCTGTGGATTCCTGTTACATTCCAAACATGCTATTCATCTCTCTAGCCCAGTCACTGCTACTTCCCTTTGTCCATAAGCCATGCAATTTTTCACTGGGAGGGCAATATTCTTACAAGATTCAACCATTACTATTGAGTAAAAGGAATATGAGCAATATCTATGATATTTAGTTCTGTTTATCATTCTCCAAACCCAACTAAGATACTCCTCTTCAACTGATCCAGTCTTCCTTTTTCCCCTGTGTCACTAGCCCATGATTTGTTTGAAGACATGAGCCCCACCTCAACCTCTAAATATGAATATTTAATATTTGAACTTAGATGGAGACAAAGGACCCAGGGTGAACATAGAGGATAACTGGATCTTCCAGATCAAGTGCCAAATGACAGCTTGTTTTGTTTTGTCCTTTTTTTCTGCTTTACTGAGGTATAATTGACAAATAAAATCATAAATATTAAAACCATGCCACATGATGATTTGATATATCCATGCCTTGTAAACTTATCACAACCAAGCTAAATAATACAGGCATTTCCTCACATAGGGGTGTGTGTGTGTGTGTGTGTGTGTAGTGAGAACACTTAGGATCCACAGTCTTAGAAAATTTCAAATATATAATGCAGTATTAATAACCATACTCACCATGCTGTATGTTAGATCCACAAAATGTATTGGTCTTGTAACTGAAAGTTCACACCCTTTAACCAACTTGGGAAATAAGAGCTTGTACCTAATCCACTCTGTCGTTTGCTCTAGGCAGCCCCGGCTTGCCTGAGTGGCTCTGCTTTTGGATTTTCAGACCACACCTTGGTGCAGACATAGGTCCTCTCAGGTAAAGTCAACATAAGCCAAATGCTAAGCACTACCTCACAGAACTTCTGAGAGGCAAACAATACCACAAGAAGATTGCAGCCCTGGAGGGACTAGAGCCTGTTGTTGGATTCATTCTGTTGAAGTTTCAGATTATAAGAGTCATATAAACAAAGTAGTGACCTTTCAGTCTGCTAGAGAATGTGCCCTATTGGTCTTGATGTTGCAACCAAAGATTTGTGGAGAAGGGCTGCTCGGGAACAGAGCAGAGTGTGCAGCTACTTGCCACTGTTGCTAAGCCTACATTTAGCATTACAAATATATTTTTAATAAATGGTATCAGAATTAATAGTTTTTAATAAGTAGTATAGGTTTGAAAAGTTCTCATTTCCTATGTGATTTTCCCCAGCATCCAAAAGTAAATGATAGCTGGATTTTCCCCTCAGCATTGGTCTTCTCTTTTCCCTTTTATGCATAGTTCATACAACCTAACAGCACATACACTTCCATATATTTTCATTATTTGGCTATTATTTCTTGCACCTGTTTGAGATGTGTTCAGTGTTAAGGTACATAGGAAATACACTCCTTAGAGACTTTTTATAAGAAAATAATTTTGAGGTTTCCATTTTTCCTAAGTGCTCTGATATGCAAGAGTCATCTGGTAGATTTATATGTAAAAGTTAGAAGCAACCATCAGGTCATAATATCCTTCTCCTTTTTGTCCCACATTGTGACACAGAGGTGGCTGCTATAAAAATTTACCTCAATTTACATTACAGTCACATCATTACAGTATGCTTGTGGGCTTACATGAAGGAAATGCATATTTATTAAACATAAGCACAATATTGCCATTGATACCGTGGATATAAGAATTAACAGTTACGTAATCCAGGTAAGGATGCTCTATCAAGATAGTAAACTGGTGACATTTTTTCATGACTTGTTTTAAAACATGTATTCTTTTTGTTGAGGTTACAAAGAAAAGTTACAAGAAAGAAAATAACTTTTGTTGAAATAGATAAGGTAGGCATGACACCTAGAGTAGATAGATATCAGGAAAGTAGATGAAAGGAACATTATGGAGTGTCTTCTATACAGCAAAGGGCTATGTTTGGCCCTCTTACATTATGTGCTGAAATTACATGTTTGTTTTTCTTTAAGCACCTTGATACACTGAAGACAGTGAGATATTTGCAGAAAACAAGTATCTAGGAGCTTTGTAAACCTAAAAGAAATATACTTGTAGCTTTCAATAATACATACATAAATGCATACATAGGCGTTTGCATATATGTATATGGTAGGTTTATAAAATGCCTCTATATATATATATATATGTATATGTATATGTATATATATAAAGATAGGATCATGTCTTAAAAACCAAAATTAACTTGGCATGGACACATGGGTTTCCAGGACCTCCACTTCTAAGTTTTTCCTTTCTCTTCTTCTAGGTCATCTGGCTCTAATTGGGCATTTTATATACTTCAAAGACGTTTATTATTATGAGGCACTGGGGAATAATAGATGCATGAAATGCATCACCCTGAGAAATTTATAGGGAATACCAAAAAAAGAACAATTCACAGTGTGCATACAGAGTCATAGACACAAAGCTAAGAAAGCTAAGGAAGCTAAGGAAGGAATGATTCAGAAGACACATGGTATATAACAATGATTAAAATTTCTGTAGGTAGAAAGGAAGTCAAGAAAAAAGAAAAACCATGGATGTCAAACAGTCTGTAATTGATGAGGTAAGTAAGCCCTTTGTAAACTGCCTTCCAATCTTTTTGGAAATAAGTATCAAATAAGTCAAAACAAAGGAATAAAATGTAAAGGATGACCACAGACTAAATTTGGCCATGGATTTAGGAAACAAGAGAATAATATAAAGGTTTTCCTGGAGGTAAGAACAAAAACTTAATGAAGTAGGTGACAAAGAACACAAACAGGAAGAAATTGGTAGAAGTGAAAGGTGGTAGGCAAGTGGTAAAAGAAAGGAAGAACATGAACCTAATACAGTGCACATTCGAACAATCTTAGTATCTTTGCATTGTCTCCTCTCCTCCCATGAGTATAGTTCTACTATACTAGTAGTATTGTATACTAAAATTCTATAGTTCTAAAATTTATTCTATCAGCAAAATCTCTAATTAAAAATATATCCAAAGAAAGAGAAATATAGACCAAGAAATTATGGAAGTAATGGAAATGAGCAAACAACTTTATCTTAGGAATAAAGAGACATTGCCATAAAAAAAAAAAAACCCTGCCACTAGGATGCACTGTTTCAAGAAGAACTAACAAAAAATTAGAAAATATTTTTAAATTAAAATGTTTTAACAAACAAAAAATTAGAAAATATTTTTAAATTAAAATGTTTTAACATTCTACACATTAAAATTTATGGGATGTAAATAACATTTTTGGAAAGAATTTTACAATTTTAAATGCATATTTTAGAAAAGATAACTAAAAATCAGCTATTTAAATATCCGAGTAAAAAATGAGAAAAGGAACATCAAATTAAACACAAATACCATTTAAAAAAAAGAAAAGAAAGAAAACATGAACCAACTAGAGAAACTACATAAAATAGAAAGGATCTAATAAAAGTATTATTATACTGAAATTGGAAAATGTAGGTGAAATGGACAAAGTCCAAGCAAAGTACAACTCAGTGGGTCAGACATAAAACAAAAAACCTGAATAGTCCTCTGTTTTCAAAATATATTTAATCCAAAATTAAAATCACTGGGTGCCTGGGCGGCTCAGTAGGTTAACTCTTCGACTCTTGGTTTTGGCTCAGTCATGATCTCACAGTTCGTGGGTTCAAGCCCCACTCTGGTGGGTTCTGCGCTAACAGCACACAGACTGCTTGGGATTTTCTCTCTCTCTCTGTCTCTCTTTCTCAAATAAATAAAAATAAACTAAAAAAAAAAAAAGTAACAATCACCCCGCAAAACAAAAAAAAAAGTCTCAGCTGAAATGGCTTTCCTAGTACATTTTTTAAAAAATATTTTATTTATTTTTGAGAGAGAGAGAGAGAGAGACACCGTGAGCAGGGGAGGGTCAGAGAGAGGGAGACGCAGATTCCCAAGACAGGCTCCAGGCTCTGAGCTAGCCATCAGCACAGAGCCTGACGCGGGGCTCAAACCCACGAACCACGAGATCATGACCTGAGCCAAAGCGGGACGTTCAACCGACTGAGCCACCCAGGCGCCCCTCCTAGTACATTTTAAGGAAAAAAAAATCATGTCAATCTTTCGCAAACTCTACCAAAGAAAAAGAAGGTTAACTTGCCCAAATGATTTTTATGAGAGCAGCATGATTTTGACATAAAAATTAGAAGGAAAAATTTATAAGCAAGTCTCTCTCGTACACATAAATGCCAAAATGTTAAACATTAAAAATTGAAGCCAATAATATATAAACAGCTAAAATGTCATGAACAATTTGTTCCAGAAATGTAAAATGGATTAATTTTTTCAAAAAAAATCAGTGTAATTTACCACATCAACAGAACTAAGGGAAAAGTAGTATATGATCATCATAAACAGATGCTGAAAAGACCTTAAGATTCAACATCAATTTCTGACTTAAGAAAAATGCTTAGTGGCAAAATATGAAGAAATTAGAACCTTTGTGCTCTGTAGACAGGAATGTAAAAACGGTGCGGCCACCATGGAAAACACTACGGTGGTTCCTCAAAAAACTAAAAATAGAATTACCGTACAATCCAGCAATCCCATTTTTGGGTATATATGCACAAGAACTGAAAGCAGGGGCAGAAACAGATGTTTGTTTACCCATGTTCATAGCAGCATTATTCTCAATAGCTGAAAGAAGAAGCAGTAATGTTCAGCCTTAAAAAGGAAGACAATTTAACAATATGTTAAAACATGGGTGAACCTGGAGGACAATGTGCTAAGTGGAATAAACCAG
The DNA here is from genome assembly GCA_028646485.1 of Cryptoprocta ferox. Classification (NCBI taxonomy): domain Eukaryota; kingdom Metazoa; phylum Chordata; class Mammalia; order Carnivora; family Eupleridae; genus Cryptoprocta; species Cryptoprocta ferox. Next base: position 43,542,567 of record CM053568.1, read on the forward strand.
TCACAAAAGGACAAATGCTCCATTTTATGAGCTGCACAGAGTAGTCAAATTCATGGACACCTGTATTAGAAAGATAGTTGCCAGAGGTTTGGGGAAACGGGTCATGGGGAGTTACTGTTTAGTCAGTAACAGTACAGAGTTTCAGCTTTAAAAGATGAAGTGTTCTACAGATGGTTGGTGGTGATGGTTCTATGATGATACCAATAAACTCAATGGTACACCTAACATAGTTAAGATAGTCAATTTTACATTGTGTGTATTTTACAGTATTTAAAATAGTGTATTTACAGTATTTATTTTACAATAAAAAGATTTGATGAATGGAAAAAGTGTTCAGCAAACAGAATTCAAGGAATTTGCCTTAATTTGGTAAAGGATATACAAAATACAAAAATTGTATATTTATCAGTGAAATGTTGAATGTTTCATGAAGAAAAATGAATCAAAGGTATTGTTTGAACAGGAAAGGAAAAAAAAACCTCTCATTCACATGTAACTTAACTGTGTTTAAAGAAAAACATGCAGGGGCGCCTGGGTGACTAAGTCAGTTAAGCATCCAACTTGATTTTGGCTCAGGTCATGATCTCATGGTTCATGGGTTCAAGCTCCCAGCTGGGCTCTGTGCTGACAGCATGGAGCCTGCTTGGTATTCTCTCTCTCTCTGCCCCTTCCATGTGTTCTCTCTCTTGCTCTCGTTCTCTCTCTCTCTCTCTCTCTTTCAAAATAAATAAATGAACTATAAATAAAGAAAAACATGCAAATTCTACAACTAAATTACTAGCATAAATTACTGTTTATAAAAGTAGCATGAGACAATGTCAATATATATAAATTGACTGTATTTCTATGTATTAACACCAAATATTAAAACATAAAAAGGTAATTTAATAAAAATTCAAATAATAGGAATTATTCTGTAAAAAGATAGGTGATACCTCTACCAGGAGAATTATGAAATATTATATTTAAAAATATGAAAAAATATGAAACATTATATTTAAAAATAAGACCTATTCAACAGAATGATGAACTACTGCAAAGATTCAATACTGCAAAGATATGAAACCTGCTCATCTCTAGATTTGACCCCAATCAAAATCTCAATAGGTTGTGTATGTACGTTAAGTTTATATATTGCCAAATGGATTATAAAACGTATTTGGAAATACCATTGCCCAGCATACCCAAGATAATCTTTAAAAAGCTACTTACCATACTAGATGTTACAACTTATTTTCAAGTCAAACCATTAAGAAAGTGTAATGGAAAGAGATTTTACAAATAGAAAAATTAGACAACTAAGAGTAAAGGGCCTAAAAAACAAATCTGTGAAAATACAGCTAACTATTGCTAATAGTGAAAACTAGTAGAACCACTTTGGAAAATGGTTTGATCTCCTCTAATAAAAAGATATTGAAGATATGCAGACTATTGCCCAGTAATTTTACACCTGGTTATACATCCAAGAGAAATCTGTGCAATTGCATATCTCAGGGCATGCACAAGAATGTCCATTGATGCATCATTTTTAAGAGTCCAAAACAAGAAATATTCCAAATGCTAATCCAACAGTACAAGTGATTTTTTAAGTGCAGTATAATCATATTAAAGAATATTATACCTCATTGACAATTAACTAACAGCTACATACTACATCACGGACAATTTCACAAAGATAACCTATCGCAAAATAAAATACGTACCATATGAATCCATTTAAATTGTTTGAAAAATAAGTAAAGCTAAACTCTAGTATTTATCAGGGGGTACTCAGATGATTAAATTATAAACCAAAGTAAGAAAGCAATTATAAGTAAGGGGGAGACATGAGCTGATGATGGGGAAAGTTCTACTATCTTGGCAGTGTTTCATTGCTTAACACTGTTCGGGTGAAAGGTGATGGCTTTGTGTCCAACACAAAGCAGCTATACATTTGTGTAATTAATTTTTCTCTGTTACTGTAAAATGGGTAAAAAAATAAATGTAGACAGATATCAGTTATTCAAGTCAAATGAATGTCAAAAGGATGCCTAAAATGTGTCTAAATAATATAGGGGAAGTTGGCTTCTTTTACTAAAACCCTTTTGTTAGGTTTTATTACTGATCCTGCTAGCTATTAGAGAAGCTAGGAGACACTAGCAGAAATTTATTGATACCTGAAAAACACTAAAGTCTTAAAATACCATCAATTTTGCTCCAGGAATGGAGTTAGATTTCACAGTAAATGACTGGGAAGAAAGATTTAAATGTCTGCTGCTGCTTCCTTTTCAACTTCTTAATTGTAGACAAACATCCCTGTTTCAAAGTCCAAACAGGTAATTTTAACACCTCCTGACTCCTGTTGAGTATGGAATGACATTTATCCCCAGAGCCACATGAAGTGGGACACCCCATTCTTGGTTTGCAGAGGAGCTAGCAGCTATGAGAGGTGCAGAGATTAAGGAACTTAGCTTACACAGAAGCATGAACAGCTATGGGACAAGCTATGAGCAACAGCAAAGTAGTCAGAATTATAGAGCATTATGCCATATATCCACTTTATCACACACCTCCCCTGCCAGTGAAAAAAAAATCTATTATAAAGCAGATATTCTACCCCACTATCCCTCCTTTCATACAGTTTGTTTGAGTCATGCTCTATAAAGCTCAAGTCCAAAGACTTAACAGCACTTATCCTTCACATCACAAATCTGCTAAAATACATGTTCAGAGATCATCGTGCTCCTCTCCAAATGACAACAGACCAAACACTATGCACAAACCAACTGGCTGCCTCCAACACAGATTCACTGAAGCTGTCCTAAGTTATGAAGAGAAACAGGGAGGGAAACCATAGCTTTGAGACAATTAAAGTAAGTTAATAAAAACAAGAGAAATGTGTTTGTGTGTGCAGATGCTCTGTGATCTGATGTGTGGTATGGTGTGGAGAAAGCACAAAAACTGAAGTTAATCACAGGCAAGCAATCATATGGAAGCCAGTGGGTTATAATAACAAAAATCATTTTAGACAAAGTGGAGTGATGTGTGACTTAAATTTACAAACCCCTAGGTATACACTGTATTCTGCAACAATAAAAGGACAAAGTCAAGTTAAGAATGCCTTCATTTGTTTAACAACCAGAAATATGTTCCTTTCTTCGTGGCACCCCTTTGGAGGGTTAAGCTGATGTGCTGTGCTGAGCAGACAGAGGGTGGCTCACCAACAGCATCTGCTGGGGACTTGAGAAAGCTGTTCTCCCTTAATAGATACCATTTTGCATTTTTATTTCTTCGGGCGTGTAAACTCCTAAAGAAATGATGCATTGCATGGAAATTCATCCACAGCTGAGAGTGCAAATAAGGGAAGAAAAACAAAATCATAAAAGACATTAAAAGGTACATTTCAGAAAGCAAGTTTACTCAGTTTCTTAGGCAATGAAGCATTCATGTTTTCAATTTTAAAAGAGAGGCAGAACATATGAAAAAACAAAGTGATTCCCTGGGAAAAGATACGCTTAACATGGCTGAGAAAAGTTGGTTATTTTTAAACTTTTTCCCTTAAAAAGGGGGGAGGATGGCATAACTGTGGATTTTGGTTGCCTCCTGAGAGAGTCGGCATTCTTGAAGTTTGTGTGGAGGAGGGCAGACATTTGCTAAACTACTTGGGAAAGAAAGTGCATATACAATAAAGCAGCAGGAAACGTGTGTTGTATTTAGTATCCTAGAGGTGGGAACACCTTGTCACACTGTAGAACTTCCACTGTTAGGCATTAGCCAACAACGGTGAACTCTATTTGGAGAGACCAGTGGCTATGGTCTAAAATTAATTCTCTGAAAACCAGAATGTGCTGCTGAAAATGCACACCTTTTTAATGTTTGTACATATTTAGATGTCTGATATGTAATTATAGCATGGTGGTCTCAAGAACACTCAGCTAAGCAATTCCTTTTTCACAGAGGAATAGGGTTGATAAAATTTCCAGACATTAAAGCATTTTCTCTGCACCTACTAACTGATGGATAATGATTTGGAATTCATTGATCTCAGCAAAGCTTAAACATAAAATGAAGAATGGTAAAATATCTCCTTCAATCTTTGGTGGCAATATTTCATTTCAAGGTACATCGCTGACTTTTCTCCTGACTAAAAGCCCTTTGAAAACACACATTTGTGCCTTAAAGAACTAACCAGAAGTCAGTGATCTTCAAACTGGTCTTATATTATATTAGATCTAAATATGTAGAAATATATGTCAAGGCAAATATTACTTATATTAGATCTAAATATATAGAAATATATGTCAAGGCAAATATTCATTGTATGTAGCTTTTACAAAAATTCTATTTTCTAAGGAAATAAAGTTTCCTATTATAACAAAGCATATTGTTTTTATTTATACGATTAGTAGTATCTTACCAAACTTTGTTGGATCTGATTTCCCTTGGTTTATGCACTTAGGTCAACAGAGTTAATGGGGTCCTATGTTATGTATAAAAGCAGCATGTATATAAGTAATAATAATAGCTATTAACAATGACAGCTTATGTTTGTTGAAAGCTCATTTTTGTAGCAGATATTGTGCAAGGGGCTCAATCGCGCGCTCTCTCTCGCTCTCTCAATAAACTAACATTTAAAAAAAAAGTTTAAGTTTCCAAAGTCAGCATATAGGCAGAGGTAAAGATGGGATTTGAACCTAGATTAGATTTATAGAGCTTTTGTTCTTAAATTACACTTGCTATTGATATCTAAGTTAAGAGAATAGAGCTCTTATCAGAGCAAAACCTTGCCCACATCGTGAAAAGATCCTGTACCGGGGGTGAGTGGACCCAAGTGCTAATGTGACTAAAGCCAGCTTCATGTCAGTCAGACCACTGAAGATCATGGAGAGCAAGCTCTACTTTAGAAGAGGAGGCCAGGAATATTTAAAGTGAGGATATACATCTGCCTTCCATGACCAACTATTTATTTGGGGGAAAAAATAGAATTTTTATCCTTCCAGTAACTAGAACAAGTGCCAAAGATGAGAGATTCTACTCAGGGATTTGGTAAACAGTCCCAAAAATGTCTGGTCTTGGCAAAGATTATAAAAATACTTGGAGCTTCAATAATACTCTAATTTCTCACTAGACACTTGAATAAAATCTCAGCACAACCAATTCCAAATTACCAGAGTGGTTTGATATCCCTCCTGCTCTCAAAGAAGACAGTGGTAGGGAATCATGTGGATATGAGAAGATACATGTGTGACCTAACGCTCCATATATTCTGCATCCTCTCCTCTCACACTGTTTTTCAAAGAAAGAGTTGACATGTTCAAATTAAGACTATATTATTTCTGTATTTTGTACTTAGAGGCAAGTAAAATAACCCATCTTAGAAAATAAGCCAATTACAAGGGCTGTACCGATTTTTTGTGTCTCAGTTATTATTATTGGACACCTCTTTATAAACAGTATTTAAGTTAACCAGAATATCTCCTTTCCAACAAATGATGGTTTTAGGTTAAACTTTTTATAAAAAAAAATTATAGAAAGGTGTATGATAATAAATAACAGTTCAATAAATAATCAAAAGGAATATATCCATGTAACTAATGCATAGGTCAAGAAATAGTATACCACTAGTATTTTGTAGCCATTTCCAAGGCAATTTGTTATTTTTCACTCCTCAGATTATTTTTGGTTACTTGTAAAATTTCATATAAGCAGACTCATATACTATACATTTATTTACCCTATCTGCCTTTTCTGGCTTAATATGGTGTGATAATTCAATGTGGTGTTGCATGTTGTTCATTTTTATTGCCATATGTTATTTCACTCCCATGAATACAGCAAAATCCTTATCCATTCTAGCGTTGACTGAAAATCTGAGTAGTTTCCAATTTGGGGCTACTACAAGAAATGCTGACATAAACCTTTCTGTACATGTCTGTGGTGCACAAGCACACCATTTAAGATGTATGTACAAGAAAACAAAACTATGGGCTCATAGGATAATAGTTTTTTCAACGTTAGTAGATAATGCCAAACCATTTTTCACTATTCTTATACCAATTAACACTGCCCACCAGAATTTCATGAAATTTCCGATTGTTTTCTCACTTCACACTGTTGTCTTTTTAATGGAGTTTAAATTTTATACTATTTTTAAATGAGCATAGACAAAAAGAAATTTAGTATTTGCAATTTAACATATGAATTTATAGAGGCCATCACTATGATACAGAAATAAACCCGAGGACCTAGACTATAGATTTGATAGTCCAATGCTGTTTGACCCCTATCCCTGCTGCTTTCCTCTCTTTGGGATGGTGAACAGATTTCTTTGTCTTTCTAATCCTCAGTTTCCTCATCTGAAATAGTGAGAGTAATACCTAAAAGGGTTACTATGGATTAAAATAGTCAAGCTTGCCATAGAACCAGGAAAATACAAACCATTCCAGAAACATTCTGATATTGCTACCTAAGAGCTTTAGAATATTGGCTGAAACCACCAAGAAACCATAATATTGCCTTTAACTGCCATATCCTCTGTCATTTAAAAACAAAGTTGGAATTCAAAAATCTTTGTGTCTTCCTGTATTCGTGATTTATAAAGTCAGAGCCATGTAGACTCTAAAAAGCCCTTTAATTCCCTAATGTATTTCCTTGTCTTTAAGTAGACAAATATCACCTAAGACAGGTTTTTATTTCCCTCATAATGCTATGTATAAATATATCTTTTTTCTCCACTAGATTATAACTTTCTTATTCCATCTTGCATGCAGACTTTAAAGAATCTCCCATATCAGAAGCAAACAAGTATTAATTGAATTGCATTCATTTGTTTATGTCACAAAGCCTCAAAAGTATCAATCAATATGGGTAAGTTTAAAACATGGTTAAGTCTGAAATGCAGGAGGGGGTCAATAAACAAACCCTAAAGTATAACCACTGTATTACATATATTATTTTGAAGCACATAGTAAATACAGAATTCTCTATAAATGCCAATGAGAAGTACAGAGGTAACAATTACAATCAAAATAGCATTCAAGAACCATGACATTGTTGAGTCTTTTATAAATCTCTCATAGTTTTCCAAACTCCTTTATTTTCCAAAAACTTGGAATTTGTGTTTTGCCAATGACAAGCCAACATATTCAGGTCTGTTTCAAAATTCTGTACACATGAATTCTAAGCAGCTCAAAACTGGCAGAACAGATCCTTCTGTGTCTGATGCATCACTCCTGCACAATGAATGAAGATCCAAATAATCAAAAGAGAGACTTATTCTTTGCATAGAAGCAGAATGGGGAATAAATCAACACAAAGGAGATCCTTTTTCTTCACTTTTATTCCTACCCTTCTCTCTATAATGAATACTTTTTACAAAACTACTGCAATATTCATGCTTTCAACAAGTAGTAAGCATCTACTCTGTCCAAGGTACTGAGCAAAGTAAGTATTAGAAGGATGTTCAAATGTCTGTGCAGACAAAAAAAAAAAAAAAAAGATTCTGGTGGGTAGATTAGACATTTAAATCTAAGACAAAAATATAATGTAATCACACTATCCTCCCCAACAATGTGGAGGACTCTCAGCTTTCCATCCAAGTAAGTAAGTCAACATTTTGATTTTCCAGCAGTGATCATAAGTGATGCTATGATTTGTGTGGGATTTTAATTTGACCCTGATGTCCACTTTTCGAAGAAATGTTTATTTCACTTAATAACTAGGTTTGTGTTTAGTGACTCTGGTCCCACATAGTCAATGCACAAATTAGTATTTGGAACAAAACTATATTTGCGGAAAAATTACTTACTTAGCAATTAATGAGCCTATATTCATTGATGCCTGAGGCCCTTGAAAAAATGATAGGAAAATATTGAGGCAATTTATTTGGAAAATGCAAAATTGCTCACATGGATGGTATTTGTTATCTTACCTACTACAATGAGACTCTCTCAACATACATCAGAATATGTGGAAAAGACAATATTTATACAATGAAAACATCATAAAAGACTCAGGAAGCATTATTTTTAAAAAAGTACACCATCTCACCTAATACTGAATACCCAGAAGCTGTGATTTGGTATGTATGAAAAAAGTGTCCTGCGTGTGGTATAATGTAATGAAGAAGCAAATGGAAAGATATGAGAGAATTTGTAAAGAGAGATTTTCTCTACCCAGAATGTGTAATATACAGTGAAGAGAAAAATATAGAAAACATTTTTTTAAAACTTCCTCTTATTTTTCTTTATTTTGAGAGAGAGAGAGAGAGAGAGAGACAGAGAGAGAGACAGAGAGAGAAGTAGACAGAATCCCAAGCGGCCTCCATGCTGTCAGCACAGAGCCTGATGTGGGTCTAGAACTCACCAACCATGAGATCATGACCTGAGCTGAAATCAAGAGTCAGATGCTTAACTGACTGAGCCACCTGGGTGTCCCTAGAACAAAAATATTCTTAATCATAGTGTAGAAATATCCATGGATACTGACAGAAGAGTAAAAGAAAGATAATAGGACTGGGTCCATTGCTTCACAAATTCTAGTAATTTTTACATACTTTTCAAAAATAAAAGTAAGAGAATCATTCCTGTTAGCTAATCTAAAATCTAATACATTTTTTTTTGTTCCTTTTAAGGCCAGAGTATTCCTTCCAGAAGTTTTCATGAGGTAGTTAAATTATACAATCCAACTTCTAAGGATTGAGTCATGGCTTTTCACGGTTATGGGTTTTTTTTGTTTTGATGTGTTTGTTAAACAAGAAAAAAAAAAAAAACTTTTTACATTCCAAGTTGAAGTCAAAAGTTGAGGCTGAAGTATCCTCACCAAACTCTAGATATTGAAATTGATTGCTACAGAAGGGAAAGAGCCCATTCCCAGATATTAGCCAAATATTTTACAGAATACATGTCAAAGAAGTATTCACTTCTTTAGAACCACATAATGATTTAATTTCAAGCACTGCATTTATCTGGGCTTTAAGAAACCTGAACACAAATAACTAAAGCTCTAAATTATAGAGAAGAAAAAAATCTCTTAAATTTGAAATACTATAAAGAGAGTATTTTAGAGTTCTGGCTCTGATTCAAGAAACCAATTGTTTCAACACAGATTACCAAAAACGCAGATAAGTTTCAAACACAGAAGGGGATCAATACACAGACCCCAAAACTAGAATACTAAAAACAGAGAAGTAAGATAAGAATATTGAACTGACACTAGCCAGACACATTTGTTTGTTACTTCCAGATAAGAGTTTTACCAGTTTCTAGGACATGCTGGTAAAATATCAGTATCGTACTGTTAACATATTGATATGTGAATTTTAATTCATTTAATATGCATGGATATATGTATTTAAAGATACATTCAAGAGACAGTGGTTTAAAAAGGTGATATCTTAGGTACATTTTCAAGACTGTCAAACACTGTGTCACTGCAGTAATTATTGAGGGAAATGTGATTCATGGGTCTCTGGTTTATTTGCAGGGAAAATGTAGAATGAAGAAACGGTTTTCCACCAATATAGGCAAATACCTTTGCAAGTTCTTAGTCCCATTTGGTTGATGTTGAAATATTTAGACTTCTATTTTGTGACCAAGTTTCAAATTATTTTGTGTGGACAGATGGTTCTGAAAGTCCAAGATTCCTAGAAATTTATCTTCTAGACACAATTATAAATCTAACTATTGCTCTCATTTATGAAAAAGCTTTAGTGTTTCATGAGTTACAATCCACAGTGATATTTACAGATTTGTATATTTACAAATGTTTAAAGGGCATATTGTTAAAAACCTTCAAGAACAGTGAGAGTCCTATGAGGGGGTTATAGGTGTATGAAATGTAAAATTACACTTGTAGTCAATATTCTAGCAAATAGCTCTGGCTGACTAGGTGAGCAAAAACCTTTACAGGGGTGTTGCTAAACTGGGCTCATTTTTGCAATATTATTCATTATATTTTACTCAGATCTAAAATAGTCTGGAATACCTCGAACCCAACCACTTAGCCAAAACAAGGAATGTGTGTCAGTTCTTCCCCTACTATTCTTCATCCCTAAAAGTCGGCATAGATAATTTCCTCCATGCTATGAACTCAGAACTCCCTGCAAGAATAACCTACTTCTGGAAAACAGTCAGATAATGCAGTGATACTATAGCTGAAAGACTGCCTATATGCATTAATGCCACAGACTTGAATTTTTAGATCCAGAAACAAATGATATAGTGGAAGCACCAGAGCAAGAAATATTGATGCTCCAACAGCTGCAGAATTTGATGGTCCATTTGAATTTTCCCCACAAGGTTTTCATCCAAGCTTTTCATTGTGAGGAGATTGAACAGTTAAGTTTAGTTAAATTCTATTTAACTTAGAAGGATTAGTTCTAAAATGTGGGCATTATTTATTATATTTGGCTGATACTACTTGCTTTTTCTTGTACAGCTCTTTCATCCACTTGCTATGTTAGGAAAAAGAGGATGTTCAGAGGCATGGGTATGTTCCCCTGCATCAAGAACGGATCACGCAATTTTCACTGGTCACCAAAGAGGGTCCTGGCAGGGCTGCTGATAAAGACAGTGTGTTTGCACCATTCCCCCTCCACTAATGGAGATAGGAAACATGGTTGGCACACAATGGGTTTCCACTCAATTCCAACAATCTGGCTGGTATGGGAATTGTTGATAAGCAATCAATGTACTCTAATTTAGTAACATGTCTGCTGAGGCTCCACAGTTATACTCTCTGTTAGGCAATACCTAGTGTCATGCAACACAGGTCCCTAAATGGTTTCCAAAAAAACAAAACAAAACAAAAAAAACTGCCTATTGATTTCTCATTACGAATGCAGTCTCAAACATGCTCAATATAGGTTTGCCTTATTTTTCTTCTTCGCTGTAGCTACAACATCTGTTTTCAGAAACATCCTTTTCTTTTCCGTACCATTTGGTTCTGAAGGTGTTATCAAGGAATTCCCTCCAAGCTTACATCCTCGCTGTCAACATCACCCAGAAGACCTGACATCAGGTAGAGTGAACAGCTGAAATATAAAGTGTCTGGTTTATTGCTTAGATTCTTTCTCATAACACCTAAACAAAACAGAACTCCAATAGATAGTTCAAACAAGAAACCATCACAATAGATAGTTTTATCTAGTTTCCATAGATCTCTAGTAAAATTAAAGAAGGAAAATGACATAAAACTTTAGATTCCCATAATTTTATTTCAATATTTATCCCATCGTATTTCAAAATTACAAAGGAAAACCTATCTGAATTCATTTGTCAAGGCTCAGAAAATTGCTGTGTATCCAGACATATCTGAAAAACTCAGATCTCTTATCCACATGAAGTCTAACTTTCATTCCTATCTGTGAGATAATCAGGCTTAGAAAAAGTAGACACATGAAGAATTTTTTTTCATACTAAACATACAGTCTTATCATGTTCAATACCAAGAAAGCTGTTGCTATATTTAAGCAAGATAGTAACTAAATCAATGTTAAGCTATAAAAAATTATTTTAATCCGTTACCTAGTCTACTTAATTTATAAAATGTAATAGAGACTTCTAGTTGTTTATAAACATATTCATGCAAGGAGATCTTTAATAGATCTTAGGAAAACCTAAATTTGTCTGATAATATTTCCAATCTACGGTATGAAAGAAAATGGCTTGTAAAGAAAATGCTTGCTTCAGATGCATGATAATCCAGTTTACCAAGATAAATAATGTCTAAGAAGGGTCAGTGTATTTATTTTATTTCACTTAAAAAGACTTACAAATAATTCTAGTTTAAGTTTACAATCACACTCATATTAATTTACTTTGTCAAAAAAAAGGCACAGCTGAGTAATTTGTCAACCTTAGAGCCTTTCTATGTGATAGGTGATAAGTACCTATTTACTTTCTAACTGACAAAGAACTTTCAGAAATATATGTAAAAAGAAGATGTCCTCAGACTATGGATGAAGATTAAAATTTCCCTTAGACGAATACAATTACAGGGTGTTGTGAAGAATAAAATTTAGTCATGTTTGAGGCAAGATGGTCAACAAGATATGCAAAGAAACAATTGCCCCTGAAACATAGCGAATAATTCTGGTTGAACATGGGAAACATTTTTCTATAGTATGGATACACAGAGGATAAAGAAATAGAAAATATAAGGCGTCAAATTATAAAGTTTTATTCCATATATAAAGAAGTTGATTCTGTATGAATAAGCAATTACCAAAGATAATATTTGCCCTCAGGGCATCTGACAATTTCTTGTGACCTAAAATTTGACTTTTAGCTGGGCACAGTCATACAGGCTTAAGAGACAAAGTCTGACTAGAGTTAAATAAATATGTTTATGTATTTGAATATCTAATAGCTGAGAATTTTCCAAAATTATTGAAAGATACAAATCCTCTGATTCAGGAAAACCAAAAACTATATTCAGGGCTCAATTCAAAAACTAAACCTTAACAACTTATATAATGAGCAAAGGTCTATCATCCTCCTTATACAAAGAACTCCTTCAATGCAATAAAACACAAGCAATCCAACAGAGAAGTGGGCACGAAGTATTTCACAGAAGAGGGAACAAACACCAAGAATCTATAAACATATGGAAAACAGTCCATCTCTTTAGGAACCAAAAATATTCCAAACGAAACAAATGTAACTCACTGCTATTTTACTTTGGAAGTTAAAAAACAAAATCATGTATCCTCTTTTGGAGATGAGGAGTTAGAGGAACCCTTACACTTCCTGACAAAGGTGCAAACTGGCTCAGTCACAGTTTGACATTATCTAGTCATGTTGGATATAACGTAGATCTAACAATTTTATTCCTAAATATTCTTAGAGATTTTTTATACATGTGCATTCAAGAATATGTGCATAATCATTAACAGCAGAATTGGTCTTAACAGCAAAATCTAGAAACAACCTAAATATTCTACCACATACAGCATGATATATTCATATAGTGGAATACTATATGGGCAGTGAAAATGAATACAACACAACTACAGGAATCAATATGGATAAATATCAAACAGGCTATATTAAATGAAAGGAGCAAACAACAAAGAAAAAAAGCATTATGAAACTATGTAAAATTTTTAAAACAAAAATTAAACATATAACTTATGGATATATGTATATGTGTAATTTACAAAGAAAAGCAACTAAATCATTATCATAAAATTAAGGAAGTTATTGTTTCTACTAACTAGGGAGGAGGGAATAGGAAAGGTGGGAAGGAAGTACACATGTTTATTATATATATTAAATATGTATTATGTATAATTTATGTTTATTATTATTCTAAATTAATTGTTAAAGATTATAATATTTGTTTTTAGTTGCCCATGTCTTTCCATTCCTTTTTATTTTGGAGTTGCAAATTGTGATGCAGCATCTAAAATAGATACATTTTATATGACTTCTCAGATATATTGGCATTATGCATTTTTCACCTAAAATCAAAGGACAATATTTAAAATACATAGTGCTTGAAATTTAGCTGTACCTTGAGCTATACTGCACTGTTAATGATGAACTATGCTCTGATATATGTAATTCTACATTTATAATTCTAATACTTTGGGAATTACACATATTAATGCACCATATACTTTTCTAGCACAAAAGCTCTACATATTAAAATATATTTGTTGCTGAAATTAAATATGAAGATTTGTAAAAGTTCTTCTAGAATCACACATATCCTAAGGTATATTTAATAAAACTACCAACCTTGAATTCTTCTCTTATAGTCTAGACATTTCTGTTTTCCTTGACCATAATCTTAGAAGAATTATCATCATTCCTTTACTTGGTGCTCATAGCACATAAAACTATTTCAACAAAGACGATCTTATTTTAAGTTTATTTAAAATAAAGGAAAAGGGAGAGGGAGGGAGAGAATGAGGGAATGCTCAGGGATGGGCAGAGAGAGAGAGAATCTCAAGTGGGCTTTGCACTGTCACCACAGAACCTGATGTGTGGCTTGAACTAACAGACCATGAAATTGTGACATGACATTTAACCAACTGAACCACCCAGGTTTCCCAACAAAGAGGATTTTAATGATGATGGAGAATCCACTAACCACCTATCAAGATTTTGATATTCAGGTCTATAGCATGGAAATTGTTGAAGGATATTTTTGTGTTTCTTTGTAGGTACACTCATGTATATGTGCATGTGTCCATGTATGCAGGTGTACTTTATTTTAAACTACAAGGATCAAGACCAGAGCTTGACTTTTTCTGTAAAAAGCCATTTTAGGCTTTGGGGCAATGGAGTATCTTCCGTGACTACTCAGCTCTGCTGTTGTAGCACAAGGTCAACCACAGAACAATAAATGAATGAGCATGGCTGTCTTCTAACAAAGCTTTTTATTTTCAAAAACAGTCCAGATTTGACCTGCAGGCCATATTTTGCCCACACCCTGATGTAATTCTCACTTTGCAGAAAGTATAAATTTGTTATATGTGAATTATTCATTGATTGGCTCCTAAAAATTTTCAATTGAAATTTCTTGGATTAGTTCAGCCCCTCACTAACTCTACTGCAACAAGGCTGGCCTTTTTCAATCTCTCAAACACAGCTAGTTCCTTCCTGATTCCTAGTTCTCATTCACAGACTCTAACTGTGTTTTCTAATAGAATATCCTTCTCCTAACTTAGTATCTAATTAATTCTGGATACTAGCTCTTAAGGTTTTGATTGAATGCCACATAGTTAGAAGGCATTATAGCATTCACTCAATCTTCTATGTATGTACATCAGTTGTTTATTGTCTAGTATATTTTTTCCCCTAAAAAATTATAAGCTTCATCAGGGCAAGAGCCATACTCATTTTCTTAGCCTCTATGTACTCAGTGCCTAAAATAATGCTTAGAGAAAAGTAAACAATAAATATTTACAGAATGGAAAAATAACCTGCTTTCAGCATTTGCTCTAAAATTATATCATCATCAGAGTTCCAGGGAAGATAGTGGTATAGGAGGACCTAAGGTCACCTTGTCTCACAGATACCCCTACATAACATCCACATCAGTTTAATTCAGAAAACAACCCAAAAGAGTGGTAGAACAGGCTCTCCATAGTTAATGGTAAAGAGGGGGCCACATCAAAAATACTAGGAAATTAACCTGCCAGATGATTCACGAAGGGGAGAGACACCACAAGCATGGAGAAAGGAGGGGAACAGACCTCACACAAGGCACTTCAGACAAGGGGAACTTGCACTGGGAAAATGAATCTCCCTAACATTTGGCTTTGTAAACTACAAGGGCCCAATCTGGCAAGTTTTCACAATCAGTGGGGCTTAACACCAATAACTTTAAATACCAGTGGGCTTAGCTCTGGGAGAGCTGGAGGGTGATAGGAAACTGAGTCTGCCACCCTTAAAGAGATAGCATAACAACCCCTCCAAGTTATAGCATAGAAGCAGTTTGAAAAGTGCCTGGAGAATATGGGAAGGAGATTTATTTACTAATCTCAGAATGTAAACAGGAGGAATGAGGATCTTTAGGAGACTTCTCCAAGAACAAAAGAGCTGGTGGGCATCATTTCCCACCCCCAACCCACAATCTGAGGGAACCAACTCAAACACTTTCCGCTTACCTTGCTAACACCATTTGCCCTGACCCTGTGTGCTCCTGTTGCCTCCATCCAAACCATCTACTGGACAGAAATCCCTCCAAAGTAGCTCCAGGTGCTATCCTACAAGCAGACCAGTGCATACCTTGCTAATACTGTGGGTCCTTTTCCTGTATTCTCCTGCAGACTCCCCCATCTGAGCCACCCCATTTAGCAGGAGTTGCTTCAAAGTGTGCCTGATGTTATCTCATTCTGCAATCAGCCCCTAAGTGACCAGCACCTCTTCTTCATAAGGCCACTACCTCCAAGATCAGGAGACATAGCTGACTTTCCTAACACATAGAAACAGACAGAGAGAGTTAGACAAAATGAAGAGACATAAGAATATGTCCCAAATTAAAGAATAGGACAATACAGTAAAAGAGCTAAAAGAAATAGAGGTAAGCAATATGATTGATAGAGAATTCAAAGTAATGGTCATAAAGATACTCACTGGATTTAAGAAAAGCATGGAGGATCTCAGTGAAACTTCCAACAAGGTGACAGAAAATATAAAAAAGAACCAGTTATAGATGAAGGACATAATAACCAAAATTAAAAATGCACTAGAGTGAATAGTAGAAATCGTAGACTAGAGAAAGAAGAACAACTTATCAACAAGCTTGGAGATAAATAATGGAAGCAACCAAACAAAAAATAATTTAGTAGTAATAATAAATGAGAATAGTTTAAGTTAACGCAGTGACATCATCAAGCATGGTAACATTCACATTACAGGGACCCCAGAGGGAAAAGAGAGAGACAACGGGGAAGAAAAATTTTTTGAAGAAATAATAGCTGAAAACATCCCTAATCTGGGAAAGGAAACATAAATCCAGATCCAAGTGGCACACAGAGCCCCCCAAAAAATCAACCCAAGGAGGTCCACACCAAGACACATAATAATTAAAATGGCAAAATTAGTGATAAACAGAGAATTTTAAAAGCAGCAAGAGAAAATACAGTTATAAACAAGAGAAACTCCATAAGACTACTGCTCATTTTTCATCAGAAACTTTGCAGACCAGCAGGCAGTAGCATGATATATACAAAGTACTGAAGAAAAAAATCTGTAATCAAGAATACTTTATCCAGCAAGGCTGTCATTCAGAGCAGAAGGAGCAATAAACTCCCAGACAAACAAAATTTGAAGAAATTCATCACCTCTATATCAGCCTTACAAGTAATGTTAATGGAATTCTTTGAGTGAAAAGGCAAGGCCATAATCAGGAGTAAGAAAATTAAGAAAGCAAAAACTTTCATTATGTTTTAGGTGTCTGTGAAAGTCATAGATTAATCACTTATAACCCGGTATGGGGATTAAAGCACAAAAGCAGTAAAAACAATTCTGTCTATAAATTCACAAGAGGAATTCACAAAAATACAATGTAAAGTATGATACCGCAATTAAGAAAACAATACCATTTACAATTATACCCAAAATAATAAAATACCTAGCAATAAACTTAACCAAGGTGGTAAAAGACCTGTACTCTGAAAAGTATAAAACACTGATGAAAGAAATTTAAGACAACACAAACAAATGGAAAGATAATCCATGCTCCTGAATTGGGAGAACCAGTATTGTTGAAATGTCCACAGTACCCAAAGCAATCTTACAGATTTAATGCAATCCCTATCAAAAGTATCAACAGCATTTCCACAGAACGATTTTAATACTAAAATTTGTATGGAACCACAAAGGCCCCAAGTAGCCAAGGAAATATTGAAAAAGAAGAACAAAACTGGAAGTATCATAGTCCCAGATTTCAAGATATATTAGAAAGCTGTAGTAATCAAAAGAGTATGGTACTGGCACAGAAATAGACACATAGATCAACAGAACAGATTAGAGAACCCAGAAATGAACCCTTGATGATATAGCCAATCAATTTACAACAAAGGAGTCAAGAATATATCATGAGACGAGGTCTTTACAACAAGTGATGTTGGTAAACCTGGACAGCTACATGCGAAAGAATAAAACCGGGCTACCTTCTTGTACCACGTACAAAAGTAATTCAAAATAGATTAAAGACTTAAACTGAGACCTTAAACCATAGAGTTTCTAGAGGAAACATAGGCAGTAATCTCCTTGACATTAGCCATAGAAACATTTTTCTAGATATGTGTCCTTTGGCAAGGAATACAAAAGCAAAATTAAACTATTGGGATGATACCAAAATACAAAGCTTCTGCACAGTGAAAGAAGCCATCAATGAAACAAAAAGACAACCTACTGAATGGGAGAAGCTATATATATAAAGAAGTTATACAGCTCAAAACCCAAGACACAAATACTCCAATTTAAAAATAGGCAGAAGTGGTGTCTGGATGGCTCAGTCAGTTAAGCGTCTGACTCTTGATTTCGGCTCAGGTCATGATCTCACAATTCATGGAATCAAACCCTATGTGGGGCTCCATGCTGAGAGTACAGAGCCTCCTTGGGATTCTCTCTCGCCTTCTGTCTCTGAACCCCCCCCCAACGTTGTGTCTGTCTCTCTCAAAATGAATAAACTTAAAAAAAAAAACACTATTAAAAAAATAGGCAGAAGACATGAACAGACATTTCTCCAAAGATGACATACAGATGGCCAACAGACACATGAAAAGATGCTCAACATCATTCATCATCAGGAAAATGCAAATCAAAAATCACAAAGAGATATCATCTCACACCCGTCAGAACAGCTAAAATAAAAAACAAAAGAAACCTCAAGTGTTGGCAAGGATGTGGTGGAAAAAAAGAAAACCCTCATGCACTGTTGGGAATGGAAACTATGGAGAACAGTATGGATATTCCTCAAAAAAAATTAAACATAGAATTACCATATGATCCAGTAATCACACTACAGGGTATTTAACCAAAGAAAATTTGAAAAGATTTACGCACTCTTATGTTTATTGCAGCATTAGTTACAATTGCCAAGATTTGGAAGCAAACCAAGTGTCCACCCATAGAGAAATGGATAAAGAAGTAATGTATATATATGTGATGAAATATTACTCAGCCATAAAAAAGAAGGAAACCTTGCTATTTGCAAAACATAGATGAATCTTGAGGGTATAATGCTAAGTGAAATAAGTCCCTTAAAGAAGGACAAATACTGTATGATTTCACTCACATGTGAGATTTAAGAAACAAAGAAAGAAAGAAAAAAAAAAAAGACAAAAAATACCCCAGACTCTTAAACATAGAGAACAAACTGGTGGTTGGGAAATGGGATGGGGGAGGGATAGGGGAAGGAGTGAAATAGGTAAAGAAGATTATGAGTACAGTTGTGTAAGTTCCTTAGTATGACAAAGACAAATCTCTGACAACTCTGCTCACCTTGTGTCTTGCAACAATAGTCTCATTTCCCACTTTCACCCCACACTCTACTTCAAGTGTGCAAATGCTTACAGAACACAGAGCTCCACAAGTTTTACAGTGCAAAAACCTTAACTTTTTGCCCCTTCTACAAGCTATGATCATATATCCACTTTCTCCAATTTCCCAAATTTTCCTCCTATACTCCTGACAAAAAATTACAAAAATTCTCCATCACAGTTGAATTCCAAGAAGAGTTCTCTCATGTAAGTAAGTGATCCACTGCCCAGACCCCACTACACAATTTCCCACTCTCCCCTCCAGAATCACTTCTGAAATGATCATGGGTTGTTCTGAGCATTGTTACTGCTCTGACTGCTGTTTTTCTGTTAATGCAAACCATACTCTATGTTCTTCAAGGGGACTCAGACCTTCATTCACTAATCTGTGTAGTCCCAGCTCATGCATGCTACCTATCATACATATAAAAGGAAAAATTGTCCCAAACCTCTCTTAAGGAAGGAGTTAGCATTCCTTAAGCAATTTTATGATAAACTTAATGGAATTTTAAGACGTGTTCTGGGAAACTAATTATCCATCTGGCCCAGTCAGCTATAAGCCAAAAGTTTAATCATCTTTGACCGAACATACCTTTGTTTTGTATTGATCTGAAATATTACTATGTAATATTCTCTTTTCTTAGAAAATGTTTCTACCGAGAACGAATCTTTGAATTGTCCCACCAGAGAGCTTGATCCCTGCAGCAAGGCTATTAGTATGTACGCGTAACTAAAGTTCCTGAAGAGTTCCTTTGTAAGAAATCTTGGTAGGATCTCAATAAATATTTGTTGGACAAATGAGTAATATCCTTCTCACAAGTAGTGCTATTCCGAATTTATGTATGTTCTCCCTGATGAAAACCTCAAAAACACATACAGAGATGGAAAAATTCTGCTACCAGCATATTCTTTAAGGATGATGACAGGCTCTTCCTCATAAAGAGAGAAAATAGTCATTTCAAACTGATGCTCAACAGCTTAAAACACTGCTCAAACACTGACGAAACTGGTTGTTCAACTTAAATTCAAGAAGCACACCAATCCCAATTACTCTATTAACTTCCTCACCTTGTGAAATTATTCTTATCAATATTTTAATTTCACTGAGTCTGAATGAGAGAGAAATGTGACTGCTTAAGCAGATGGCTGTCACAGACTGCGTTCCACAATTAAGACTTAGGACACAAGCGGAAGCAGCTCGATACACCATAAACAGTTCTTGAATACCAATACCCCCTAAGCTTAGCCCTAAGGAATACACAGACAGGTTGGGGAAATAATAGGGGCGGCCATTTTTCATGGTCACCTGAAAACCTTGCCTAAGTAAATCAATGTGGAGGATTCCAGATAGGAGGAAACTATTTGCTTTCTTTGATTTCAAATTTTGACCATCTGTGCTGCCTGTGCTGTCACTGGCTGTGTAACAGTGTAGGGGCCCCCAAGGGTTGCCAAATGTTCTAGCATATGCAGTGATGGGTATATCCAAGGAAGGGCATTCCATTGACACAGCATGGGCTCCAATCAATACAGACAAGGTGCCCATAGGATACCCCTGAGCTAAACTGTAATCTACTCGAAGTACATTTTCTACATCACCTGAGTCACTATTCTTCACTCCTAACCTTCCCTTAAAGGGTAAAACCTCTGCCAATATGTCCCTTCTCCCTTTTTAACATGTTTATAGGAAAAAAAAAAAAAACCCTCAAACCAGGCCTTAGAAATCTCAGCCCTTGTTGTCATCTCCAGCAGAGGTCTTTGTCTTTGAGCCTTTTCTCTAATATAGAGAAAATTCCTCTGTGAACATATGGTAGGATTATTTAAGGAATAGAAGGAATTTTTCTGATACCCCTGAAATATTATTCTGTCTCATTTGCTCAGAATGAATTCTAAGTTTTATTCTAGAATTTATTCTATGTAAGATTGAAGTTTAAAAGGTTCTCAGAGACTCTTCTTTAGGATGAGATACACAAATTTCTTAACACAGTTGTATTACATAAAAAAAATTTTGTGTTTTTTTTTGGGGGGGGGCTTTGGTTTTGGGCTTTTTCTTTCTTTTGGCTGGAAAAGAGCTAGTAGGATTTGAATATACAACTGTTCCTTTCTGGGGTCCCAGTTTACTCACCTATAGAATGGGAAGAAAATTACCTACCCTAATGGTTTACAGGGTAATATGGTAATGCTCTAAGACAGAAAATTCATGGAAGTTAATTTTGAAATGGATTAAATTACTAAGTAGGTGTGAGCTGTCATTATCACAGGGTCACCTTTAAGGAAGCAGTGAAAAATCAACTTTGAAATGAAGTGGTGATGCCTCTGCTCTCGCTCCCATCTTTCTATCAAGTGTAGTTTTCTTAAAAACCGAACTGAAATTTTTCTTTTTTCTTATTATCTAGGGGGATCTCTGCTGTTGGGAGGGGGTGGTGGCGGCGGTGGTGTATTTTTCTTGTTGTGACCTTATGTCATTACACTCACTGCAGAACATAGCAACATGCCATTAGGAACAGGTCATGCAAGTGAGAGGTGGTAGAAGTCTTTTTGCCCTTAACAAAATGCTAGTCTCTGTCGCAGAGTTGGTGATGAGAGGTTCTTCCTTCTAGCTGTACCATTTTTAACCTTGTTAAGGATCTGAGCAAGTAAGGTGGGTTTACGTGACAAACGGAGATAGAAAAAAGTTTCTAAGGAAGTACATTCTCTAGAAATAGAAAAGAGATTTTGAGATTATAGGTTCAATAAACTGATAACCTTCAGACACAGGTTGGCTGTACAGGCTTGGGCTTTTCCATCAAATATTACAATGGAGCCCAACATCTAAATTTAGAATTCCTGAAAGAAAATTACAACTTATAGAATTAGAGGACCTAGCAGAAAGGACATTGACAGGACATTCTATTCATTTCCCCTCCTAGATAGGACAATTTGGTATTTAATTTCGAATTTTTTTCATAAGGGTATATGATTGGTGGGGGGAGAGTTTGGGAGGTATAGTCTTACTTTATTACAAAACATGAGTCCCACAGACCAGGTAATCATTTGCTAAAGCCTCTCTCGGCAGGAGATGCTATTCACAAAACTGCCTAGGCTCTCTTATCCTAATATTCGCTCTGATAGACAGCATTATCATTGTTATTTAGCATATATATTGCTCTTCACAATCATATATTGCCTAATCTTAGCAACACATCCCCAGTGAGCATTATCATCTCTATTCGCAGATGAAAAGAATACAGCACACAAAGGTTAAGTGACTTACCCATCATGAAACAACCATTCAGTGCTAAACAAGAAACCAAGCTGACGACTGGACTATAAAACAAGAGGCACCCCATCTACTAAATTGTAAACAGAGGGCTCACTTCTTGAACATATGAGGAGGGGTTTAAGTTTACTTTTTTTTTAATGCCTTTTCTCAAAGGGAGAATTAAATCATTAAGTCTTGGCTTATCCTTTCTGCTTTTTCGAGATCTCTCATTTTATCTCAGCCTGAGGAGTACAGCAGTAATACTTTTAAATCTGCCACAAAGAGTCACCTGCAGGTTTAGATCAGACCTGATTCTAAAGGCAAGGCAAAGTTTTTCTCCATTCCCTGCAAAACCCATCACTCATGCCCTCCCTGCAAGGCAAAGTATTTTGCTTTCAGCCTTTACTCCACTAAGTTGTAACAGAATGACACCAACCATAAGAGACTGCTTCAGAGCCCAAACATCCTTCTGTATGAGAACTTCCATGAATATACTTGCATTTGTGTGTATCCTTGGGGGAGGAGGGTAAGAGTCTCTTTGCTCTACCTTAACTCAATTCTCTGTTTAAGACCATACAATTAGAAAAAGTAGAAATTATGCTTCCAATTATACTACATCCTTTCTTCCAAAAAAAAAAACCCTACAGATATGTAAGTTAAATTTTTCTATCTTTATTCAAGTTATTTTGAGTACTTAGTTTAGCATTTCTCTTTCAATAGTGTTTAAATAACATCACTAAGATTCAAACTCAGCAACTAAGGCCACCATACTTGATGGTTTTGAATTGGCCTGATACATTTTAGGAATAAAACCTTCTAGCTGTTTCCTTTGTTTGGAAAAGTGATTCTCTAGAATTGTGAGGTTAAAGGAAATTCACGGGTCATCTAGTGTATCTGACTTGATTAAGGGAATATACAGACGAACTGTGTTATCTTTAGTTCATTGCTGAGTTGGCATAAATTTTAATCTCACAACGACACCTTGTAATCTCCTTAATAATCTCTGTTAAAGGAAATGGCCATTTAGTATGTCTAGACAGTATATAGGTCAATATATTTCACAATATGCATTTGTGGTCTATATTTGTAACATTCAACCAACAGTTGCTGTGATACATTACATTAGTTTTCTAAACGTTTCCACAATATATGGCTTTGTGATTTTCTATCAACAGCTACAGCGATGCTGGTATACTTTTGGTAGAAAGCCTTACTCCAAATCTCAGACTCCACATACATGCTTTTAAGTGGTCCCATTAGATCCTAAGTATTATTTCCCATGAGAAATGGCTGTTTCAGTATCTGTCTATCTCTGAGTTTCAGGTAACAGGAACAGAATGCTACATTAAAAAAAAAAAAAGGTATTGCTTTTCGTTTTTGTTTTTTTTTTTATTGAGTGAGAGGCTCTTGAATTTTCAATAGCAATTGCATAGTACTATCCCTCTGATAATATCAAGGAAACAATTTTAGTTTGTACTTATTGATGGAGTCAAGAATCAAGAGAGGTGCAAAATAAACATTTTAGGACCTGCCATTAATATAACAAGGCCACAATGTATACCTCAAGGTAATAAAACCTCCAGCATGAAACACAAGTAATCCTCTTTCTGCTTCAGTCTATCATATTTAATAGCTGATTTACCTGATTTCAATATTTCAGTTACATCCTGATGAGCCCGAGAGGTGGTTTTGTGAAAGACCCTTTTTCCTCCGCAGAAGAGCAGACGTACACAAATGGAGATTGGCCAGCAGACCGAAATGATATGTTAAGTCTTACTGGCAATGCTTTTCCTCTCTACTCTTTAATTTCATAAAGGTCAGAGGCACTACTTTAAACAGGGGCCTATTAAAATTCTGAAGGAAGGAGCGGACTTTTCTCAAATACCTAGGTCATAGGTGAGAGAGGGGAAAGAAAAGAAATCCCACCACTCCATTCAAGGTTAGATTAGGCCCTGTGTACATAGAGCTATCTGAGGGAAGATCAAGCCCTGAAGATTTTAATTTCAGTGAAGTCATACAGAGCTAATGGAGCCACTGGCGATCAATAGCTCCCACTCTCCTATGAGAAGGAGAGATTTATTGAGCTCTTCCCACTGATCCTGCATCAAGTACAGCCAGCAATGCTGATCACTGCACCCCCCAATTCCTGCAGTGTGCAAATGACAGACTCCATTCCAAGTAACTGCTCAGCTTTCATGGCCAGCATAGGGTCCTCTGATAATCTCTTAATATACCCATCAGAATCATATCTTTATTACATTTAGGCTGAGAGGTAAGAGAACCAATAAATCACTTACCTCTCTCCCTCCAAGTTCAGACACAATTCAGGAAAAGATACAAGAGTTGGGATGGCAATCTATGTAGCAGCTTTATTGCTGCTAACCTAAACCTGTTGGCTCCCTGTTCGTTCTCTAGTCCCTTGGATCCTGCTCTACAGTAAGATTTGGTCTGCAGCACAGATACTCATCTAGTTGCCTCATTCTCAAAAACAAAATGTGGAACAATGGCTGTGGGACCTTGACCTCTCCAGTCAGATAAAGCACTGTTCTCTGAGTAAGCCTGGAAAAACTAAAAGCATTTCTCCTACACCACTCTCTTAATAGTGGAAGGTCTCACATAAAGTTCTCCCAAATACTGAAATCAAACCTGCATGTTTCGTTTTATTGGATAGTTTGGGGATATTTATATTTTCAATCACTTATTAAATGATAAATATAATTACTTACAAGCACTAGAGAAAATAGTAAGACTCATTCCTGGCCACTTCATTTAATGATGATTACTTGTGCTGGTAATATACCCAACTCCTGTTTTATCCACTGCTTCCAAAATCAGAAATTCCCTACTGTCATCCACAGAGATTAGCTTTATATGCTGGCAGATAATTCAAGCGGTGATTACCAAGTGTTACACACAGTTCACGGGTAACCTGGATAGTTTGCTGCTCTTTGCAAATAAAAAGTCACCTTGGGTATTCGCCACCCCAAATAAATCAGATAACGGTTTTCAAGAGTGAAGCTGGAATTTGACAGGCTCTTACTTAAAATACTGCTGCAACTAAAGTGCATTGAGCCACCAGGGGAAGGCAATGGAAGTGTCAGTCAGCAACCAGATGACTTCCAGATCCAAATATATTCACTTTATCTGTTTTTCTTTCCTATCCTTTTTCCCCTCTGCTTCTGAAGTCATATGTTTTATGCTATAATAATCAACTAATTCAGACTTTCCAAGAAAACTTCTATTTATTAGCAAATTTCATTCTGGTTTTTACTGATCTAGAATGCTTACTTATGTTGAACTTATTAAAACCAGTATCCCTAATCTTCTCAGGATCACAGATCTTCGAAACAAATGAAATAAACAAGTCACTTGGATTACATTCAAAATGACTACTGTGGTTTCATTTTTATTATTGCATTTATTAAATTCACAAGTACAAATTGACATTTTAAAAGATCAAAAAAGAAAAAGAACAGATAGTCACCTTGTGCTGTGCCCAGCAATTAAAAACATTAGATCAATGTGCTATCTAGTCCTGAAATGCAATCCTCAGATCAAGGGCAAGTTCACTGACCGCAGGACTCACCGCATCCTAAGTGTGACGGTCTACAAAGACCATGTATAATCAGGTATATGAACAGTGTCTTTTTCTTATTGTTTAATTTATAGATAAATACAGGGGAAAAAAGTCATGAATTTGCTAATAAAGATGAAGACAAACAACAGACAAACTCTATTTTGTTTAGTGAATTGGGAATAGTGAATTAATTCCCAATTCACTAAACAAAATATACAATATAGTGTTGTATATTAGACACTGAGGTAGGTATTATAACCTCTATTTTGTATATTAGGAAATTTACATCCAAAGAGGTTATATAACCTGCCATAATAGCAAGTAAGTGTAGAGCCAAGATTTAATTCCACATTCTTTGATTTCAAAGTCCATGTTATTTTGACCATTATATAAGACTGGCCAGTATAAAGCTGCCATATGGCTCATTAAGTCAGATTCCTGTTCTGTTTACTCCAAAAGACAAATAAGTTAAACACTCTCAGAAGTGGTATAGACTTTGAGAATTAAGACATCTTTAAATATACAGCTCTATGCATATTGAAATATATAGTTACATATACTTAATCAAATAATTTACAGAAGTAACTTTATTTTTTAATATGTATTAAGTCATTTACTGTTAAATCAAGGTCACAGAAAAAAATAGTCCACAAATGGAAATTTATTGAACACCTACTATTGTCTCAGGAGCTTAACACCCATTGTCTTATTTACTTCTCATTCAACTTAATGCTACAATGCATGATTCCTTTTTTTAAAAATAGACTCAATGATTTAAATTACTTAACTAAAAAAGGGTGAAGGGAGAAGAAAAACATTTAAATCTAGCCATTGACCCCAACTCCTAACCTTTATTCACTCCAACATGCCAACTCTTAATAAGTATCAAATGAAATAGAAACACAAGTATGCATGTGCTTGTGATGCAATACCATCACTGGTTTAAAGCTAAAAATGTTTTTGTGGCAAATAGCCAACTTAAAAATTGCTTACAATAAGTACCTTCTGAAATAGTTAAGATTATTTTCCTAAGTCATTTTTAATGATATACATGATAAATAAAATTATAATATAAAGTCTCTGCCATTTGTAAGAAAAGAAATAAGACAATTACATTTCATTTCAAAATCTTAAGAGCTGCCAAGGAAATCTAATAATAGACAATATATGATTAATTATTAATGAGTGGCATAGACCCACATTACCCAAATTATAGTATGTACACATGTCATGGCAATAAAATTTATGTGAGATGGCATAAATATAAATAATGTTTTTATCTTGTGATTAGTTTTCTAATTATGGTGAGTGATATTAATTTTCCTTGATCAAAGTACTTAGGTTTCTTTTTAAAAGAAATTTCTCCTTGGGACACCTGGGTGGCTCAGCCAGTTAAGCGTCCAACTTCGGCTCAGGTTATGATCTCACGGTTCTTGAATTTGAGTCCCAGTGTCAGGCTCTATGCTGAGAGTTCAGAGCCTGGGGCCTGCTTTGGATTCTGTGTCCCTGTCTCTCTCCACTCCACCCCTGCTAGCACTCTGTCTCTCTCTTTAAAAATGAATAAACATAAAAAAAATAAATAAAACAAAACAAATGTCTCCTTGATTAATCATTTTGGAATACTATATAATAGTGTTTACTAAATGTGAACACAAGTATGAAAATCTTGGGACCTATCAATTATATTCCTATATATATACCCAATAGCATAGTCCAAGGCTAGAAATTAAGCAAATGGCTATCAACAGCTGAATAAGTTAATAAGCTTTGATACATTCATACATGGAGGTATCCCATAATAAAAATGACATCTACAAAACATAGATGAATCTCACAAATATTGAGAGAAAGCAGCCAGCCATAATACCAAATATAATGTAAAGCTCCTAGAAAATAATACATACTCAGTGTAGGTTAGTTTGGTTTTTTAATATTATTAGTGGCAGTATTGCTATTATTTTTATTCATTCTCTCAGTGTTCATGGCCAAATGCTTCTTTTACTTGGAAGGAGAAAAATATTGTCCTCTTAGGACACTTCACTATACGTTTCTACGAGGGGGGAATACTGGTGTGCTGATGATTAATGGGTTTATATCAGATGTTGTATTAAGTGAATTAATGAAGTTAAATAAGCACATATACCACTCAAGATCCCATTAGACTGGAAAGTTAGGTCTTCTGCATTCTTATAATTCAAGTTACAAATTAAAAAATCAAAAATGATGAAATAGTTAATACAAAGTAAATCGGAAGAAAATAATCATTAAGAGCATAAAACTGACAAACCAGAGAGAAAGTTAACAAAGCCATTTGTTCTTCAGAAATTAACAAGATTAATCCATAGAAAGGCAAGTCAAGAAAAGAAATATAAGTGACCAACTCAAAAGTAAATACAAATGACCAACTCAAAAATATTAGAGGAGCTATCATTACAAACCTACAGATATTTAAAAATAATAAGGCAATATTATCAAATTTATGCAATAATTCAAAAACAAATAAAATCAACAAATCATATAAATCACATCTTACCTAATTCATAAAAGAAACAAAATCTGTTTAGCTCTATATCCATTAATGGAATTCAATTCATCATCAACATCTGTACAGAGAAAACACCAGACAGGCCAAATTGTTCCACTCAGAAATCAAACACTTAAGAATGAAATACAAATTCTACACAAAACGAGGAAGTTAAATAGGAATAAATACTCCCAAACTAATTTTTTTTTAAAAAGGGAAAATCATGACACGAAAACCTGACCAAGACATTATGAGAAAGATAATTATAAACTAATATCTTTCATGCACATAGACTCACTCATACTTTATAGTTAAACAAATTCAGCAAGAGTATAAGAAGTGCAACACACCCTCACCAAGTGACATTTATTCCAAGAATGCAAGGTTGGTTTAACATTTAAAAAAGCTCAATCTATAATTCACCATAGCAACCAAATAAATTAGAAAACTCTTATGAGAAGTTCAGTGCATAAAAAATATCATTTGATAAAATTCAACTCCTATTCATAATAAACTCTCAGCAGACTAGGAATAGAAGAAAATGTCCATTATTTGAAGAAGGATTTCTATGAAAAAATAATGCAAGATAGGGTATTTGTTACCTAAGATTAGAAACAAGGCAAAAACATTCTTCTCACTTGTATTTATTATATTGGTGTCCCAATTTGTTCAATAGAAAGGGAAAATAAATCAAAGGCATAAAGCTTGGGAAGAAAGAAAGAAAACTACTGTATGAAGAAGATATAATAGTTTACACAGAAAATCCTAAAGATTATACAAAACAATTATAGGAAAAAATTAATTTATTAAGATCATGGAATACACGATCAACACACAAAACCCAATTGTACTTCTACATAGCAGTAGCAAACAATTGAAAAATAATGACTTTTTAATACCTCATTTGTAAGTGTTACACATAGAGTACTTAAAATTAAGTTTAAAAATACACAAATGAAAGATTTTAACAATGAAAACTGTACAATATTACTGAAATCAGTTAAAGACCTAAATAAACAAAGGTGTATATCATGATTTAGATTGAAATGCTCCATATCATTAATATGTCAATATTCTCCAAATTTATCTATAGAGATCATACGATCACAGTCTAAATCAATAGGCCTTCCTGCCAAATGGTTAAGAATCCTTACTAGTCCAAATAAACTTGTTCAGAAACAGTAATGTTGGAAGATCTACTTTCTTAGAAGATTTATTATAAAGTTACAGTAATCAAGATGTGTTACTGACATAAAAAATAGACATAGGATCAATGAAACAGAGTTCTGGGGAAAACAAAAATACTGAATGTCCAACAAACGCTCTGAGGCAACTCAAAGGGGAAAAAGATAATCCTTTTCAGTGGTACCAGAATAACCTAATACAAAGAAAAATGAACCTTGACTCCTGTGTCAGACCATATGTAAAACTTAATTCAGGATGCAGCATAGAGCTAAATACAAAAGATAAAACACTAAGTCTCCTAGAAGAAAACTTAGGTTATTGTTGCAGCTCTGTGATAGGCAGAGATGTCTTGAGAAGATAGTTTTTAAAACAAAATAAACATCAAAAATAAAACTGTCAAATCAGACTCTCTGAAAATTAAAAATGTCTGATAACCAAAAGATGCAACTAAGAAAATGTAAAGAAAGGCAAGTCACAATGGAAGAAAATAATTACAAATACTTTTTTTGACAAAAGATTTGAATCCAGGATATAGAAATTTCTATAAATCAAAACACAAAATCCAATTTATAAAAACTTGGACTAAGGCTTGAACAGATATATTTCCAAAGGATTAGGAATAAGCTCTTAAAAAGGCATGTGACATAATTTTCATCTGAGGACAAATCAATTAAAACCACAATATAGGGGTGCCTGGGTAGCTCAGTCAAGCATCCAACTTCTGCGTAGGTCATGATCTCATGGTTCAGGAGTTGGAGTCCTGTATTGGGCACTGTGCTGACAGCTCAGAGCCTGGAGCCTACTTTGGATTCTGTTACTCCCTCTCTTGCTCCCCCTGCCCTGCTTATACGCTGTCTCTCTCAAAAATAAACATTAAAAAAAAACTGTGTTAAACCCCACAATATGACACTATTTTATACTCATGAGAATGTAAAAACACAAACAAAGCCAAATATTTGCAAAGATGTTTAACAACTAGAACTTTCGGATACTGATAGTGAGGTTTGAAAATGGTTTAACCTTTTTGGAGAATTGTTTAGTAGTTTCTTATAAAGTTAAACATATACATACCTGATGACCAAGAAATTTCTTCCCTAAATATTTTCCCAAGAGAAACAAAAGCAGTTAATTCTCAAAAAGACTTGTATGAGAGCTTTCACAGCAATTTTATTTATATTAGCCCCAAACTTAAAACAACTCAAATTTCCGTCAACAGTGGAATGGAAAAGCACATTATAATGTATTCATACAACAGATACTACACTGGGAAAAAAAGAAAAAGATGAATACTCTGATGCTACAAACAACACACAGATGACTATCAAAAGCATACTGAGCAAAAGAAGCTGAAGAAGAATATCACTCCATTAAAGGAAGATTCAGGAATGGTCAAAACTAGCCTAGGGTGACAGGGATCACAACAGTGGTTGTCTATATATATAGAGAGAGAGAATGGAAGGGAACATGAGGAAACTTTCTCAAGTGATAGAATAGTATTTGATCTTGATTAAAGTTGTGGTTCCATAAATGTATACAGTTATCACACTTTTTTGAATTATACACTTACTATCTGTGCATTTCCCTTTAATATTTTAATTTAATGAGAAAACTATTAACCTGATTCAGATACTCTCAACAAATTGAAAACTGCTCATTTGAAAAGTCACTTGGCATCTATACTGAAGCTGAATGTATTCATGTGCATAGATCTTACAATTTTACTCCCAGGTATGTAACCTGTAGAAATGAGTCAAAATGTTCACCCAATACATGTACACATCTTTCATATCATTCATAATATCCAAAACTAGAAAAAATTCCTATGCCCACCCAACAATACAATGAATAAACTATGATGTGTTTATATAATGATATTCTAAACATCAAGAAGAATAAACTATTGTGAATGGATCTCACAATGTTGAGTGAAAGGTGACAAAAAAAAAAAAACGAATTGTATGATTCCACCTCAAAACTACACAAAATCAATGTCTAGTGATAAGAAGCAAGATAGCAGTTATATATGGAGTAAATCAGTGACTAGAAGATCCATAAGGGTGCTTTTTCTTCATTGGATCCTAGATTCATAGATATATTTTCTTGTGAAAATTCACTGAGCTGTACATGGATGCTCAATGCATTCTATGTATGCTATACTTCAATAAAAAAAGTTTAAAAATCTCTGATAAACCAGAGGAATACATTTCATGCTTTGGTCATGAGATGTCATTAAAAAAAGTCAGGAAACAATGTAGCATGAATTCATCTGCCTAATGGTGAGTAAAAGTGATAGAAGAGAGGTGTGATTTTTAAAATCTTGTTTGCCATCTACTTCAAAAATAAGTTTATTTTTATTTGAGCATCTGGGTATTTCAGGTGCCCCTGGGGCAAGACCAAAATTTATAGTTCTGTGATTATATAGGCCACTTGTTTATGTAGAGAATTTTATAGTTTAGTTCTCCAGGCTTATGTCAGTATTGTGGCTGGAGTTTTCTCTGTTAATTATCCTCCGGGACTTCAGTGTGCACACAGATGTCAATTCAGATGGGCCAGCGTGTATCTTTCTGGAAGCAATGGACTCTGAGTTTTAACCAGATGGTTGAGGCAAGTTCCCTTAAGGCCAAACTCATTCTAAACTTTGTCTATGGATTTAATTTGTGAAGAGGGTTCCATTTCCAATGTCTAATCTGATTTACCCAGTCATTAGCTCATTAAATTCCTTTTTTATAACATTTCTTTTTAATTTCATGATAAATGCCTAGATAGAAGAGTGAACTTTTTTTAAGGAATTTACTATATGCCAAGCACTGTCCCTAAATCTTTCATATGTAATTCATCTAATAATTACAACTAATCTATGCAATAGATACTATTAAAATTGTCATCATATAAAATTTAAAAACAATATGAAGCAGAGAAAGCTTTAAAAAATGCAAAGAAAAAGAAATTTAGCCAAAGTGACATGTAAGACAAACTTAAAGCCAGGTAGGTAATTTTCAGTATCTCTGCTCTGAACATTAAACGATTCATAAGGCAAGGGTTAAGCATTTGTCAATGTGTAGAAAATATGGTCAATTCTCAACTCCCATTGTTGCACATCTGTATTGCATCTTGATCAACTTATTTATATACACATAAGTCTCAGATTCCCTACAGATAGTGTAGACAGTAACACTACCTAAATATTAGCATCGGCTTAAAGATTACATGAGATAATACATGTAAGGTATTTCACACAGACTTGCAACAATTTAAGAACTTAATAATTAACCATTATCCTTACTTGTGGTATTATATTACTGTTACTGGGAATTAAAACTTCTGCATTATTTATAACAGAGGCACCTAGAAATTTGAGTATGGAGCCCCAGCAAAATTTCCTGAGGCATTAAAATATCATCAACACTGTGGCTGGGTTTCTCATTTTAAAGTTCACCCATTGCCAGATCACTGGCTGCCAAAAGAACCTCTGGAGACTTTAGCTGTGTCCAAGTCCTCCAACCACCTTCAGTGTGACCATACATTAAACAAAACGGAAAATCTCAGGGATCTTTTTCTAGAGTTCATACTGTTTTTTATCTTTTGCCCACTGGACTATTTTTCAACTTTGGCAGAAATTAAAAACAAAGACTACTGTTTGTCACAACTTAAATTCCACCTTCTGCACAGATAATTCAATATGTAAATTTATGTATCAACATGATATTCTGCCTTTTTCCCTATTAAATTTACTTCTTTGGGAAAAAAAACACATACCTGTTACTTTTTCTTTGGATTAAAAGTATATGATGCTGTGGACTCACTTTTACTAGCTACAAAATGATGTGCTCTTGGAAATTCTCAGCTAACTTCACAGAGTAAATGAACAGATCTATTAGTAACTTTGGTGTATGGCTAGACAGAACATGGAATTTACCTTACAGGCTCAAGAGCCCACTCTACACCAGCTACAAAAGAGCAGTAGCAATGGTATAGATAGTTAACATTTTCCTCTTGCTGCCTTTTCCCTCTTCTTCTTTTAAATTTCACTGAAATGGGAAATAAAGGCAAGTAAATATACTTTCTTTTAAATACCTTCTTCAAATAATTTCCATGAATAGTGTCAAAAATAGTATCCCCTACAAGACTGGGATCAAAGAAGCACCCTCATTGTTTTTACTATTGATTATTATTATTGCCAGCTGCTGGGTGTATATACAGTACTCCAGAAACTGTTACAAATCTACATCATACACTTTTCTAATGTGTCTTCACCATAACCTTTAATAGGTTATTGTCATTAAACATGTGAGGTAACTAATACTCAGGAAAGATGTATGGCTTTCTCAGGTTCCACAGAGGTAACTGGCAAGAAGTGGTATGTGGACCTAGAACAGTCTGATTTCAGAGACAATGTTGACTCTCCCCACTGACAATCCAAGTTCTTTAAAACTGAAGTTTGGGTGAGTACCAATGATGGTATTTGCATTAGAATAAGGGGGTCCTAAATTTGACCACTCTGTTAAGAATAATATTCCTGTTTTCTCTCTCTTGTTCCATTTGACATTGTCTTTTGCTCGAAGTGCCATAAGCAATTCTCTTTCTTCTTACTTATGGTCAGTAGAGAAGGTTACCAACTTGGGGTACAAGAGCAATACCATCCATGCACAGCCATGAATCAGGGAAGCCCTTTCCTTCACCTGTGTCACATGTTTTTGCCAAATGATTTAATCTATGGTGTTAGTGTACCCTTATGCCATTGTCTGTATCTCACGGAAGTCTTCATAAAAGCCTATCTCCTAGAGGCTATACCTCCTTTCATTCTTTCCAAACAGGCCTAAACCAACAGAAATGACCCATGAATACAGAGATTGATCCTCATCATGTCCCTTCCATTGCTCTCAGATCTTTACCCTTTTCAGGCGCCCTCCCTCAGTACTCTGCAACAAAACCATCACACAAATCATCAGTTAGTCCCTGTCTGGTCCAACCACACAAACCTGGTTATGTTCTAGGTTTAGCAAAACCACCTTCATTCAACTCACGTTCCCAAATATTTAACATGGTGCCTGGTGCAACCCACATAACAACCACTGCAACCACCACCACCGCAACCACGTCAACTGACTGAGCTGATCTACGACAGTTGCTTTGAATGCAACAGGAAGCCGTAAGTAAGAACCACTCCTCGGGAACATCATGTGGATACGAAGACAAAGGAAAGGTGCTGAAAGAAGCACTGCACGTCTGGATCACGTAAGTCTAACTATGACGCCCCTCAACAAGATTGGGAATTCAGGAAAATGATCAGGTATGTGGAGAATGGTATGAGAGCGAGTTCATATTTGGATATGCTGATTTGAGATGCTTATGGTGCATTCGGGTGGGTGCGAGTCCTACGTACTTTGAAGCTCAGAATTTAAGTCAACGTAAGTCGGGTCTGGAAGACGTCTACTGGTATTCAATAGAATACTATTGAAAGTTGAGGAATATACAACATAGTCCAGAGGGAAGGAAAAGCAGCAAAGTTAAGAGCAGTGAAAGTTAAAACTAAAATCTAAATATCTCCTATTACAGTATGGATTCCACCATGCTTTTCAAAGGGAACCTTATTCCAATACTAAGGTAAAGAACATATTAAATATTAAATGATTAGTGATGGAATCCTGAACACCAGTGAGTAGCCAGCTGGACTTCAAAACATACTCCCCCTCCCTTCCATGTATTCCATTGAATTATATACCAGCTAATCCTCCTTCTACTGTATTTTCTCTACAATACTTATCACCATTTGGTGTATTTTACTTAGTGTTCTTTGTTGTCTATATTTCCCCCTTTTGAATAAGATTGTAAGAGAATTCGTTTGTACCCTGTTCACTGCTTAGAACAATCTAAGTCCTCACCAAATATTTATTTTAAAAGGGGAAAAAAGGGAAAACAATAAAAATTGCCCTTTAACTTTGGGTGGCAGGTAGTAGTGAAATACTATATGAGATTTAGCAAAACCAGTTTGTCCTGTTTCATTTCAACTAAAGTATTAGGAAGGAGATAAACTTGTAGAAGCAGTTAAACCACATCTTATTAACATTGAAACATACAGTCAAAAGTCATTCTATTACACAGTTTCTTTATTCTAATAGAGAAGCTATCAGAACATAGATAAAGAGAATTAGTTGGCTTGTAATTAGACTTCTGGGACACTAAAGGATAACTGTTTCAGTTTCAACAGCCTATACTGAATGCATTAAATATACCGTATTACATTGACAAAATGAAAAAAGTGGCATTAGTATGCACTTAAGCAGTACATGTTTGTCAAGAATTTCCCTGTTCAGTGGTGGTACAAGCTGGTTTACATAGCACTTCTGCAAAACATCCCATCACAATGCATAGCATGGATAGCAGACATTCCTTGAAGGAACTGGCATTCTAGAAGCCATGCTTCTAATTGGTGATTATCCATGATATTGACCTATGTACTGAAATGTTTAGAAGCTATTTCAGGTAATACTAACATACTGATTTGTTGTTGATGATTCAGTCTTTCAGTTCAATATGCTTTTCTTTGAAAAGTGCTGGGTGTGAGGATGATCAGACCATATCCTGTGACATCTCATCACTCCCCAGGATTCATTCACTGATCATCTCTTCTCCATCCTCAGAGCTCCAAGACTCTACTTCTAGAAGCTTGTAGGCATGTAGCCAATGGAATTTCCAGATAAGAACCTGGAAATTCTTATCTGGATCCCCCTCCAGGGTATTCTGAGGATACCCACACAAAGAACTCAGAATTCTGGATTCCTCTCAGCTGGCTGAGAAAGTACTGACACTGCGTCAGTAGAGCTACACTTCTACTACCTCCACAGTAGCCAGCCCAGTCCTTCAGAGCTACTGTGTTCTTCATACTTCCTGGGCCACTGTGTTCTCCATGCTTCTCTTTTGTTGCTCATAGTCTTCACTCACAGCGAAGCCAAACTTGTTGCCATGTTCTATAAAGTCCTACGTGACCACATCTGAATCTATTTCTCCAATCTCAATCTCCTACTTATAAAAGGCATCTCCAGCCTTCTTACCATTCCTCAAATTTGGAGAAACTCATTCTTGCTTCAGACATTTCTACACCAGTTGTTCCTCGTCCCTGATTAAGAAATCTTACTACCTGTTGTCCATTAGATCACATTGCATAAATTACCCTTTATCCATCACTATTTCCCTTGCCTTTTTATGCCCTACTTTTGAGTCAACCATTCTCAGGGGATGAGGTCTTCCATCTGCTACTTCTTAGGAAGGAAGGAAGAAAGAAAAGAGAGAAAAGAAATGAGGGAGAAAGGTATGGAAGGAAGGAAAGGAAAAAAAGGAAAAAGGAAAGAGGAAAGAAGGAAAGAATCATTCCCTTTCTGAGTCTAAAAAAAGATTAAATATTGTTTATTAATACATGCATTAGGATATTAAGGTCCAAGTCTTTTATACCTCCCCTTACACATCCCATCCCCCATGTTCCCAATATAGTTACATGGCAATGTTTGTACTTTTAAGTATTTGATATTCACATTAAAATAAGTATGTGAATAAAACTTATTTATGAGTCATAAAGATAGGATTATTATTTTTAAATTTTAACATTTATTTTTGAGACAGAGAGACAGAGCATGAACAGGGGAGAAGCAGAGAGAGAGGGAGACACAGAATCCCAAGCAGGCTCTACAATGTGAGCTGTCAGCACAGAGCCCAACGCAGGGCTTGAACTCACAAACTGCGAGATCATGACCTGAGCGGAAGTAGGCCACCTAACCGACTGAGCCACCCAGGTGCCCCAATTTTTTTTCCTTATAAAATTCCTCTTTCTTGGATAAATAATTGTCTGATTTTTTTCTTAGTTTTCTATGTATTTATCTCCCTCTTATCCCCCACCTTTCCAACAGAATATGGAGATTCATTTCCACTTGGTCAACACCTTGGGAACATTTTTCCCCCTTTGAAATATCCACCATCAATAGAGGAGTCTTTCTACATCCAGATGGAATTGCTGTCTTTCCAGACCTTTCATACGGTCATTATCCTGAGAGGCCCCCACTTCAACATCCTATTATCAATTCTCTTCCCTTCTCTCCTTTGTTGGACTCCTGTTTATTGAACCAGATTCCATGGGCTCTACATTAAAATCCTAGTTTTTAAAGATACTGCTTTATTGTTTCCCAAGTTTCCAATTTTACTGTAAGTCCAGGACCACTGTGACTTTAATCCTTTATATTAAACACTATTTTCTTTGTATGATTGCTAGAACTTTTCTCTGTAATCCTCTGGGACCTTCTCGCTTTATCTGTGGTATTCCAAAAATTCCCAGTGATGTGGGCACCTGGGTGGTTCAGTTGGTTAAGTGTCCAAGTCTTGATTTCCACTCAGGTCATGATCTCATGGTTCATCAGCTCTAGCTCTGCAGAGGGCTCTGTACTGACAGTGCAGAGCCGGCTTGGGATTCTCTCTGCCCTTCCCTCACTTGCTCTCTCTCTCTCTCTCTCTCTCTCTCTCTCTCTCTCTCTCTCTCTCTCAAGTAAATACATAAAAAGTAAATAAAAATAAAAATAAATAAAAGTAAAAAATCCCAGTGATGAAATTTGTTTGGATCTTCACTGCACTAGGCATTTGGCTGGCCCTTCCTTTTAATTCTAGAAACTCATGCCCTTCAGTTCTAGGAAATGTTCTTGAAGATTTTTATTTTTACTCACATGTTTGTTTATGATTTAATGTAATCCTTATCATTAGTTTTGATTACACTTTACTCTAAGCCAAATCCTGATGTACACAATGCTGGAAAACATTCCTATTCTGTCCGCAGTTCGCCTACTTGAGAAGAAACAATATGCTCTGACACATAAGAACTCCAAGTTTCCTCTTTCATGCTAAGAGCCTAAGATGGCTGGTACTTGGTACCATCAAAATAACCTGCCTTTGAGCTAATGGACAACTAGTGGATATGAAGTCCAGAGGTCCGAGTCTTTCCTAGCAGCCTCTCCTTCAAGGTCTACTTGGCCTTTGCCCCAACTGCTACTAAGAGCTAAGAAGGCAGAGAGAGCTTTGCAGGAGACTCACTGCTAGTTCACCGCTAGTGCCACTCTTCCCAGCACCAGAGGGCGCCACCACCTGGGGTCCTGTGTATCATTTTCTTAGTTTTTCCTCTTTATCTTAAATATTCTGCTCTTTGTATTTTAAGGGGCTGATATAACTACATTTTTTCAGATATTCTTAGATTTTGATGACTTATATATTCACATATAAAACAGCCTGACTTTTCTTAGACGTGTACTATCCTGCTTTTAATAAAATGTATACTTTATATCATCAGCATAATTTATCTATTATGCTACCATTTCCCAAAATTCTCAGCTTTCTCAAGTTCTTGTACTTCCAGATAAACTTATGCAGAAAGTCTTTTTCAGGTTCCAAAATCAAATCCATTTGGATTTTTATTGAAATATGTTAACCCCTTATTTAATTTAGGAAGTACTGACCTTTTTCAATTCTCAGTCATTCTATCCAAATTACGAATCATTTTTTCACATACTCAAATCTTACTTGAGGTTTCTTAGTAATAATTTTAGTTTATAATTTTCCCCGTATAACAAGTCTGTTCAAATCTATCTTTATGCTACTATAAATGGTAGTTTAATTCTATTTTGTTAGGGTGTTCATTTATAAATTTGTTCATTCTCGTTACTTTGGTTCTTATAGTTCTGTTTATTTTTGTTGTCTAGTAAGCAATTATACTGTATACATTGAGCAACGAGAGTCATCCTTCCTAATCGTTTACATCTAATTTCCACATGCTAGAATTCCCAGAGTGACATGTAATAAACAGTATGATGGTGAGAATTAACTTGTTCCTGATGTTATTGGCAAATACTGTAGTGTTTCACAATTGGTAATATTCACTGTTGGGGGTTTTGTTCGTTTTACTGTTTTTGAAGACACACTAGAAGGCAGGAGCCATGATGGTAGAGACTTTATCTTATGGCAGTTAAACACATGGTCAATCGATTACCTTGGTCTTATTTCTGTTATGACTTTTATTGTATCTGCTTTTTCTGTTTTGTTTTGTTTTGTTTTAGTGATAAGAGGTTTTATTTTTAATGAGATGAATACTGAGTTTTACTAAATGTCCTCTTGGAATCATTCAAGAAGATGACAAATACTTCTCTTTGTTTCTTTTAATATTACTAAAGCTTAATAGATAGAAGACTATTTGATTTCTAACACATTCAAAGGTCAATATGCTGTTAAATTTGCAAGTCTATTATTTGATAGTTTACCCTTTTACAACATGTCAAATGAATCTGTAGTTTTGGCTTTTCATTTTTCTTGTTAGCTTTTGCAATTATCATGACAGTTACTTAATTTTAAAGCTTTTCTTAATTTTTTCTCTTCTGTGCAACAGTTCAGAAAAAGCAAAGCATTGTCTGTCACTTTAAAATTAAGTTCCTTAGGTATCTAAGTTAAAAAAAAATGTGTTGCCGTGTAGAAAAAGTTAAACCAACAAAGGAATAATATGGAGTCAAAATTTGTATGGAGAGATTTTTTTGAAAATTTCCTCAATTTATATTTACCTTTTTATTCTGATAAGGCTTCCACATTCATTTTGACACAAGCTTCGTTACTTGTGCCTCCCAGAAATTATAACCTGTTACAGTAAGACTTCCAAATTGACTGATATTAACCTAGTTTTATTTTTTTCTAGTGTTTTATCTTGAGAGAAAGAGCACACAGGTGCATGAGTGGGGGAAGGGCAGAGAGGGAACAGAGAATCCCAAGTAGGCTCCACGCTCAGCATGAGGCCTAACACAGGGCTGGATCCCAGGACCCTGACATCATAATCTAAGAAAAAGTCTAGAATTGGATGCTTAACCTACTGAGCCATCCAGGTGCCCAATGGCCTATTTATAAAAATCACTCCTGTGTCTGTAGTAATATTCCTACTTTCTCATCTAATTTTGTATATATATTTTCACAATATTCTTTAATGAGGGAAAGTTTTACCTATTTTTAAGAAGTCATCCTTCAGTTTTCATTATTGTTTCTATCGTTTTTCTGGTTTTCAAATTTTTTGTTCCCCTTTTATACTCATGATTCCCTTCATGTTGGTTAATGTTGTTAATTCTTTTTTTTATAATAGTGATAAGCTATTGAAATTTATAGTGTCTTATATCAATCTTTTAGAATTAACTGATGACCTTTACATAGGATAATTTTATGCTTTCCTTGTTTTTGATTTCACCATATACTTATTTGCCTTCTATGTAACTAATAATTTGCCTATTTTTTATAGTTAACCTACCTTGGTCAGTTGGTTTTAGTTCTCTCTTACCTATACAATGTGAGATTCAATCCAATCTGAAAGTCTTATTTTTAAGTTGTTGTTGTTTTGTTGTTTGTTGTTGTCTTGGGTTTTTTTTTTTTCTCCTCAGGTTTTTGTTTTGTTTTGGATTTTGGGGTGGGGGTGGGTTTTTGTCTGTTTCAAGTTGAAGCTCTTATTTTCAGTTGGGGAATATAATATATTCATATTCTATGTCAAAATATCTGAACTTTTCATTGTATTTCTTAATGCTTTCTTGATTGTCACATTTTATTTTCTATATTTTAGATTCATCCAAAGTACCACTGAATCAAGTTTAATTAGGTTATCACAGAAAGTACAAGTAAGAAAATGAGGAAGTGAGAAAGTGAGACTGGGAATAGTTTGTTGTTGTTTTAGGCACTAAGAATCACATGGATGCAGGTAGTACTGGTGTCAGCACCTGAAAATCAAATCTTACTGAAAATCCTCTGAGGAATATTCATTGTGATTGTTCCACTCAAAGATAGGGAAGCTGGGGACTTTACCTGCTGATTCCGAGCTCTCATTGATGGCAGTCATTTCTGAGGGTATTAAATTCCCGGCACTCTTGAGCTATCTTAGGAGCGGGCTGAGAAAGTTCCTGTAGTTTCAGAGAAAATCCTTGGGCAAAGGTGGAAAAGGGTGAGATTACAAGGGTATTTATGGTGGAAAGCTGTCAGCATGTGGGTGGGGACTGTCCACTGCACATATGGTGAACCCAGCAGTAGGCCAAGAAGATATGGGACATGAACAGTATCTGTTGAACAGTGTTAGGGAGGGTTCTCCTCATTTTACTCTACTAATATAAAACAGGCACAAATCATTTATAATTCTACAGATGTATACCATTGATATTTTTAGATACTTCACTGAATGCATTTCCAATCATCAACAATAAAACACACACTTTGGAATTACCAGAATATAACCAAATACAAACAGGAACGTATTTGAACTCTGCCCCCCTTGCTCTCTACTGCTACACCTCCCTTTTTTGCATGGAAAAGAGAATATAACCTGGACTTTTAAAGTACTTACTATTAGTATTATTTTATAAACTGCCTTCCATAATTACTTGTAATATGTGAACCATGTTAAATAACCTAATTGTAATAATTCACTCTAATTCATTATTCTTCATTTTCATATAGTGTTTCAGTTGGTAACAATTTGCCTACAAACACTAAAAAGAAACGGCTTATATGTTTTATAAATGTTCTTATATTGTATACACATAAATG
This sequence comes from Cryptoprocta ferox, assembly GCA_028646485.1. Classification (NCBI taxonomy): domain Eukaryota; kingdom Metazoa; phylum Chordata; class Mammalia; order Carnivora; family Eupleridae; genus Cryptoprocta; species Cryptoprocta ferox. Next base: position 43,584,661 of record CM053568.1, read on the forward strand.
ACACCTTAATTACGTATTCTTAATTGCTGTTTACAGCACTACTCCTTCAATTCTTTATATTATTTGTCACCTCTCACATTTCAATTGGTATTAGAACAAACCTGCAAATCTGACTTCCTTTGTTGATTTCTTTTTCTGTCTGGATGAGTATTAGGATGAAATTTAAAAAGAAAAAAATGGAAATCTACATATTTCAGCAAAGTAGGTTGAAGTGTAAGTACCTTTTTCACAAATCAATAATGTCTGCCATATGATAAGCTACTTTAAGATTCAGGGCCATAGTTTTTTATATATATATATTTGTGTATTCGTTTTACATTTTTCATTTGACATGTTCTCCAGAATACAATAGTTACTCATGTTTTCGATCTTTATTATCCATCTCTTCCCAGTCTCTCCAGTCTATTTCTTTATTCCTTTCCTTATGCAAGGTTCTCTAAAAGCTTCTTAACCTTTTTCCACCTGTAACTTGTCTGATTTTCTGATCTTTGTTTCTATTTCAGTCCTTCATTCTGCTACTGTAGTTTTGTCTGGGTCTGAGTTCCATCAGAGTCCACATTCCTTTGAATTATATAAGAGCACAATATAAATTTCTTTAAAAGTATTCATGCCAGTATTTTTTTTTTCTCCAAACTATGGTCTTCCTTTATCTCAGACACTATATCTATCTTCTTTTATATAAAGGATTCCTTTCAGTATTTTTTTAAGTTTTGTTTATAATAATTGAAGAGAAGGCACCCTATTGACAAATAGCTGCAAAGATGTATTTTCCTTTGATTTTCTTAGTGTTTTCTTGGAAGTTATTTAAAACTCTTCAGATCTCAGACTAATACCTGGTTTCATGTTATATTACCTCCTCTGTGATCTAATTTCCTAGTTTAAAGCCATGATCGTCATGTTGTCGTTGGTCAATCTCCTCTGAGAGGGGATAACTTTTAAATTATTTTTCTTTGGTCTAGTGTCCATTTTCCACATGGTGCAACTGTCCTCCTTTCTAAGACTCCTGTTCTCCCACCCCTACCACTTCCACGTCTGGAAATACCCTGCAATCATTCTGTTTAAAACAGGTGTTCTTGGGGCGCCTGGGTGGCTCAGTCGGTTAAGCGTCCGGCTTCGGCTCAGGTCATGATCTCACCTTTCGTGGGTTCGAGCCCCGTGTCGGGCTCTGTGCTGACAGCTCAGAGCCTGGAGCCTGCTTCGGATTCTGTCTCCTCTCTCTGACCCTCCCCTGCTCGTGCTGTCTCTGTCTCTCAAAAAATAAATAAAAAACATTAAAAAAAATTTAAAACAGGTGTTCTTGCTCTTGTTTTTCCTGAGTAACTGGATTGTGAATTTGATTGATCTATATTAGTAAAGAATTTGTAACCGATTTCTCTATCCCACAGCCTGTCTTCAACTATAGTCTTAACAGACTAGAGAAATATTAATTTCTTTCCTGATCACCTTTAATTCTTGTAATCCCATCCTACTTACTCTAGAAAAGGTTTGTAAGGAATTTCCCATTACCTTCATTTAACATTGTCCCCCATCCTCGATGTTTCTGACATACGGATGGCATCTTCCCATAGTTTCCATCAAAAATTCTGCATTTTCCTTCTGCTTTTATATTCTTTTGTTCATTTGATAGTGATTTGGAAAAGACTGAAGATTTATATAGTGATGCTCAAGTTGCTTCTCATCCATGATTCCTGTCTACTCCATATTTTAGATGTCACCACGCAGATGTCTCCTTAAGTCTCCATCTGCTTCCCATAGAAAGTCATTTTTGGATATTTGCTTTTTCTAGGTCTTCAGGGAAATGTTCTTTTTCTCTTTTGTTACCATATGGGTTTTTTTTTTCCTTTTTTAGGCTCTGTCCCCACCCTTTTGAATGGGCATAATCTGTGCCACTCCATACTTTCATGACAACAGTGCAGGTGAAGTGTCATTGGTCCACTTTAATCTCCACATGGGAAACATTCTGATGGCTTCCCCTTCTCACTTCTCATTTGAACATCAAGTTGCCTTGCAGAGCATCTAGTTCAATTTGTGAGCATCTAGTGCAATTTGTGATACCTAACAAACATTCATCAACTTTAGTTTCACGGGACTAAAATTGGATCTTTTCTTGCTCAAAGTTGCAGTTTTCTCTAGAGAGTAAGATGCAGTTGGCTCCATCTCTCAGCAGCATATAGCATGAAGACCTTTCCTGGCACACATGATCCCAGCTCTCCATCCCATCCCTGTTTCTAGCTTCTCCAAATGTGACTAAGCACTCAAGTATGCCATGGGTTTTCACCTATCTCCTCTCTATTGTTTGTTGTTCTGGAAGGCTAGTCTCAGAATGGATATAGAAAGAGATGAGCTGCTAGTGGTAATAGACTAGAAGTCTTCTAGTTAGTTTCTACTGAATTAAAAGTTTGCCTAGTTTATTATTAGGTTATGATTTCTTGGCATTTTCATTTTTTTAGACCTCAGAACATAGTGATGAAACACTGTGGTTTCCCTATTTTCTTTTTAAATAGATCATTGGATTTACTTTATATAGCCGCTACCATTTTTGCTTATTTATGTACTTTATCAACAGTCAGAGATAATTTTATCAATCACATCTAATCTGCTGTATGCTGTAAGCTCAACTTACTGTTACGTCCATTTCCCCATTTAGCCATTTTTTCAATCACCTGAAAATTAAGTAACTACCACCTATCCTCAGTATGGTATGTTCTGGACATATTAGGACAAATAAGATATTATTTCCTTTAACAGATTTGGTCTAGTAGGAGGAAAGGACCTGTATGTAAGTAAGTGGCAATGTCTTGTATGGATATTAGGATAAAATAATTATACTACCTTTTCAGAAGAAAAAAGTGGTCACTTCCAGGTAGGATTCAGAAGAGAGAGTCAATACTTGAGCTAAGTTTAAAAAGAAAAGTAGGTGCTAAAAAGAAGACATGGTCGGGGTAATTGTGGTCAGATTTGGAAAGGATAATTCGTGTAGAAAGAACAATGTCCGGCACAAAATTGTTTGGTATACTAGAAGAACTAAGAACAGCTTGGCACTGCTGGACTATAAAATGTGAGACATACCCAGCCGTTTTTAAGGCTGAAAAGTGGCCCATTAAAAATTTGAAACTATAAAAGTAGTCAAATATATAAAGTTATTAGAGTCCATATCTAGTACTAGAGTTTAATACCTCTTCTCCAGAAATTAGTCTATTATAATAATTTCTACCTCCATTTTATGATTTTTCTATTCAGAAAATATTTTCTATAAAAAGTATATTTAAGAAACATTTTAAATGCCTAGTTTCTCATTTTAGTTTAATGACTAAAACTCATTTTTTACATTGTTCTTCTCTTATCATCCCCAAATCTAGAAATATTAAAATCATTTACCTTAGGTAAAATAGATCACAAATATTCAACCCCAAATATACAGTTATATATTTTCTAGATCTAAAATAACTCATATCATAATTTTTCCCTGCATTGAGAGACAAATGTTATGCATCAGCTGAAGTGGCAAAGCACAAATGTATGGCATATGGCACACAGCTGAGAAAATTAAAAGTGCTTACACTGAGAGGAGGTCATAACCCAGTGGGCATAACCAGAACTTGGAGGGTTCATTCCATTACTGGAATGTCAACCAAGAGAATGGCAAGAGAGTATATTATACATCAAAAGTATTTACAATGTCAGGGAGATACAAGTTGACAATGAGAGAAATGGTAAAAAACAAAACAAAACAAAAAAAAACCATAAAAATGCAACGAATAAAACCTAAAGGAAAAAATGACAACAGCTATCTTCAAGAGACCAGTAGTATGAAAGGTGAGAGTGACAATGAAAAACTAAGTCAACAATTTGTACACTCTAAATTACTCTCATATTCAAAGGGGATTTCCAACTCTCCTATATTTCTCTGGGGTGAGGATAAGTAGTAGTGACAAACAAGCAATATTAAAGCATTCCTAAATTATGTAGAAGACAACTTTATGACTCATAAAGCAAAATATCCTGAAATTAAGACTGTATTATATCTCTTACATGCCAGGAAAATAATATTCAGTCTAGTATCCATAGGATGTTGTAATTGAGAATCTTTTAACAAAAATCTCATGGAATACTTTTGTTGAGTGCCTACAAGAGCCAGGTGCTGGGGCACCTGGGTGGCTCAGTTGGTTAAGCGTCCAACTTCGGCTCAGGTCACGATCTCCCGGGTTGTGGGTTTGAGCCCCATCTTGGGCTCTATGCTGACAGCTAGCTCAGAGCCTGGAGACTGTCTTCAGATTGTGTCTCCCTCTCTCTCTGACCCTCCCCTGCTCACGCTCGCGCTCATGCTCTCTCTCTCTCTCTCTCTCTCTCTCAAAAATAAATAAAAACATTAAAAAAAAATTTTTTTTTAAAAGAGCCAGGTGCCATCTTAAGCATTTGGCATACATCAATAACCAAAACAGGTAAAGACTACCTAAATGGAACTTAATGTTTACTTGGTATAGGCAGAAAATGAACAAGTAAAATAAGTAAGTAAATTATATCTTGTATTAACAGTGATAAGTGTTAAAAGAAAAAATAGAAGTGGAGTAGTTTGGTGGGAGTAGGTAGAGTGTCAGGGTAGAGGCAGAGGTAGCTTTCAGTATTAGGTTTATCAGAGTGTGCTTTACTAGTAACATTGGACTTCAGTTAATATTTGAAGAATGTGCTGGAGTTAACCAAGTGTATATGGGGAATGTCGGACTGAGTATCAGTGGCATCAAAAGCCACAAAGTGTCATGATTGAGAAACAGCAGAGAAGCAAATGTTGAAATACAGAAGAGGAGGAGGACATGAGGGAAAAGAGAAAGGTGAGTGAGTCCTAGAATATTTAGTGTCTTGTGGGCCATTTTGAGATTTTTAGCTCTATTTTGAATGAAAATGGAGAGAAAGTACAGAATTTTGAGGAGGAAATTAATGATACAGCTTATGTTTTTAATGGATCAGGTGGCTTTGTGTTTATAAGATACAGGTAGACAAATTTTGAAGCAAGGAGAATAGTCAGAAGGCTATTGCAGTAACTATGGGTGAATGGATGGTGGCTCGGCCAGAAAGTAGCTATGGAGTTTGTGTTTGGATTCTAGATAGATTCTGAAGGTTGAGTCAACACAATTTCTAGTATTTGGGAATGTGAGAAAAAGCTATTGGTTACGAGGACTACACCTTTTTGGACAGAGTGACAGGAAGGATGGAGGTACCATTACATGAAAGTTCAAATAGGAGTTTGGGATATACAGATTCTGAGAGAATTATTAGATATTCCAGTGGAGATGTTAAACATGCAGTTAGATATAGTAGTCTGGATTTTGAGATATTCTGGATAGGATATATAAACTTGGGCATATCTGTAAGTAGTTAGTAATGAGACAAGATTAGATCACTAACAGAATTATTGTCTATAAAGGAGGGAAGAGGACCAACTATTGAACTCTGAGATACTCAAATGTTAAGGGGGCATAAATAAGAAACCAGGAGGGGCACCTGGGTGACTCAGTTCTTCAAGTATCTGACTCTTGATTTTGGCTCATGTCAGGGTTCCTGAATTCAAGTCTGACTTCGGACTCTGTGCTGATAGTGTGGAACCTGCTTGGGATTCTCTCTCCCTCTCTCTCTCTCTCTCTCTGCCCCTCCCCTGCTCTCTCTTTCTCTCTCTCTCAAAATAAATAAACTTAAAGAAGAAGGAAAGGAGACTAAGGGTTAGAAATTAGTAAGAGAAAATTTTAAAAAAAGTGTGGCATCCTAGAAGGTAAGCAAAGAAATGTGTCAGGCAGGTAAAAGCTGCTGATAGTTCAAGTAACACAGGACTGAAAATTGGCCATTTGATTTAAATATGCAGGTATCATTTTTTGCCTTTACTCAGTTATTTCCATGGAGTGACAGAGATGAAAGTTTGGTTAGAATGAGTTAAGACAGATAGACAATTTGAAAGCAAGTATAGACAACTCATTCAAGGAATTTTGATCCAAAGAAAAGCAATGAAATCTGGTGGTTGTTGACAGAATGGAGTTTTCTCCACCTTACTATTAGAGCAAAGTAATTATATGTTGCATCAGTCAAGATTCAACAAGGGAGGCAAACCCACCGAGAGTATTATATAATAAGTAATTTTAGGAATATGATTTTTATGATAGCTTATTTTATATGTCAGCTTGATTAGACTAAGGGACACCCAGATAACTGATAAAACATTATCTCTGGGTATGCCTGTGAGAGTGTTTCCAGAAAAGATTAGCATTTGAATGAGTAAACTAAGTAATGACTGCCCTCACCAATGCAGTTAGGCATCACCTGAATAAAACAAAGAGGTGGAGGAAGAGTAAATTTGCTCTGTCTGCTTGAGTTAGAACATCAATCTTCTCCTGACCTCAGACATCAGTGCTCCTGGTTCTAAACTCAGACTGAATTATAGCACTGACTTATCTGGCTCTCCAGCTTACACACAGGTTCCATAATCATGTGAGCCAATTCCCATAACTTATATATGAATGTATGCTGTGTGTGTGATTCTAAACAGAATCATTTGGATACATATATATATATGTGTGTGTATATACATATATATATATGTATATATGTGTGTGTATAGGTGTGTGTACACCCCTGTACTTGTACCCATGTCCACTTCCACACACACTTACAGCCACTTATCTAGCACATGTCATCAGTAAGGATTTTCCAGAGACATGTAACAATACAATTGTATATATAGTATATGCTGTATGTAGAATATGTATATTATATATATTATTATATATATATGTTCTTTTTTTTTTTTTTGGAGAACTCTGATACAACTGTACACTTTTATGGGAGAAGCTGAGAAAGTAAGTGACCAAAAACCCAAAACAGAGTTGGAGTTATATACTTACCAACCTTCCTAAAGTGCAGAGTTGATTGGATAATCAAAGCTTGAGAAGAAAAATCTGGAAAGCCAAGGATGGCAAGGTTTCAGAGTGAGGGCATAATGAAGGGCTAATGGAGAAGACTATGAAATTTAGCCTTTGTATCTGGTATTGGGCCTGGAGTTATTATTGGTCAATATGTCTGATAGCCAGGAAGAAGGGCAGAGGGAGGAAAGCTGGAATCTGCCAGAACTTCTATATGTTTCACACCACAAGGGAGAACAAAGAATATTTAGAACCTACCAGTGCCTATGTGCCTATCACAGTACTTATGAAAACAAAGTGAAGAATTTTGTTTCCTGGCTATTTAAGCTTGACATCTGGTTTATGACTTACTCACCTAAGTTCTAGCCCTTATGTCCATTATTTTATGACCAGGTTGATCAAACCCAGATTAGGCCAAACTAACTGAAACTCCAGACATTTTAAAAAGAGGAGTTGCAATGTAATACATTATTAAAGAGGAGAAGCATTGCCAACAGTAAAATATAATGCAGAGGTAAAAATAGAAAAAAAGAGGAATGGACTTTTAAGATCTTGTTTTGAATCACTTGAAAAAATAAGAAGAGCAAAACCACTGTTTTACTTAAGCAGTACAATACAAAACAATGTTGAAAAATAATCTGAGAACTTTTGTGATCAAATCCATAAATTTAAGACAATAAAAATATATATGACATTAAGGAGAAGTATGGACTTTTCAAAACCCTAGTATCCCTTCTATAGAAAGGAGTTGAATGGCATTCTAGAACATTCTCTGATCATTACCCTAACTTTTACAATAAGAATGTAATGCTCTATTTTGTAATTTGCGGGGCTGGGGGAAATGAACTTAAATAGGACAAAGACAGTTCAAAGAAAATCATCTTCACAACAAAGCAGCCAATTCTAAGATTCAGGATCTAAACACATTTTAAAAAATTGCCCCATGTTTTTGTTTCTCATGTGATTTACACAGAAAATATGCAGGCACTGTTTCTGTTTTATCCCATGAATCATAATTTACACTTTCCATCAGTGTTCAATTCCCATTTTCACTCTGTGTAGAAAGTTTCCACCTTGCTGATCATTTACTTCAGAATGAAAGAGATACAGCAAGTCCTTATCCCCTGGTCAGAACATAGAAACAAAGATGCATGGATTCTTTTTTATATTATTCTTGTATACAAAGTGTGCTTAATCAAAATTCACAATATAGTTTATCTGTTTTAATTTCCATAGGACATGAAGATCAAGTTATAATAGGGATTTCCACATGATCAAAGTTATTTGAAACAAAAGACAGATCTTTGGATGAAAATTACAAAACATGGCAGCTCTTATTTGGTTCACCATGATCCCTGACAAACTAGAGTGATCCTACCACAAATACAGTGTTTAACTTATCAAATAGCATGAACTCAGCTGTACCTGATATTAAAGAAGTTACATTTATAGGTCTTTACATTATTTTTATGAGAGAAAAATAGATTTTGCTTCCTTAAACAACTTTGTTTGTGGGCAAACTCAAAATGTCCCAAGATAATTGATAATAGAAGGAACAATATGTAGCAAAACTCATATACAGAGAACATAGTCCAAACTGTATCCCACTAGTTTTCACTAATCTCCCATGAAATCTTTTATCAGGGCTACTAACAAGTACAAAATGGTCAACCTCAGTTTCACCTTCATTCCCTTCTCAAAGTAGTTTTTTTCTTTCCTCCAGACATTCTAATGAGCAGTGAAATGGTTCAAAGGTAGACATCAAGAAGTAAGAACGGAAGAGGTAATGGCCTGTATAACCTGAAAGCTATAGAATAAGTTCCTGGGTAATTGAGTGTTGGTGGGACTTGGCAAAAAGAGTGCCAGTGGTTATAATTCATTCAGACTTAAACTCTCCTTCCAATATCAAAGCATTATAAAGAACTGAGTGCAAAATTTGTTGCCAATTTATGATTATAGCATTCAGTGATCCATCCAAGGACTAATGTTGTCCCATTATGAGTACAAGAGAAGGGCAAATAATGGGTAAGAAGAACTGCCCTAAAGTCAAGTTTATAGGAGACAAGTAATTACAACCTGATTTTAGAGACAGACACCCAAAACACTTTTGTCTTTTTCTTTATGACAATGAATCAATTCAACAAATTATTTCCTATTAATGAAGGCACTGTGCTTTGGGGGTACAAAGATGTACTTCTTCCCTTGCAATTTTTAAAAAAAATAATGAGGGATATAACCATGTACTTCAGTAAAGACAATGTTGTAGAAGTTCAGAAGAGTGAGCCATTAATATAGCAAAAAAACCTACTATATATTTGCAGTATTGCTTGAAGGTCTAAATAGCATGACATAGGTTAAAATTTTTGTATAAAGCAGGAAAAGGACCATAAAGGGAAAAATTATCAATCCATTCTTTTAAAAATAATTTCAGTTATAAACCTACTATGTGCCAAGCATTCTGGTAGATATGAGGATTCAAAAGGAACAAAATATCACTCCCAATATCAATGCAGTCATTGTGTAATGGAAAATGAGACAGGTGGATACATACACCACTATACAAATGATTACAAATCCTTAGGCACATCTCTTCTGTTTTATTTCAATTTTCTACATAGATAGATAGAGATAGTATTCTCTCTTGTGTGAGTTGATAGAAAAATACATTTACAGGAATTCATATATTTTCCAAGTAACCTGTGCTGCAAAGTCTCAGGAATTTCTGTTGGTGCTTACATTTAGCCCGTAGTACACAGGAAAGACCATACAGTAAATGGTGCACAAATGTTGTTGTAAATCAGAGCTGTTCGGGGAACTTTCAAAAAAACTATAGACTTCGGACCCCTGCCACAGTTGCACTGTGAGCCACTTTGCAAACCACTAGCCTAGGCCATGTGGAACATATCAATTTTGACAGAAGCCAAGAGCTGCTACTCAAAGAAGGAATTCTTTGTGGATTAGAGAGGATCAGGAATCACAAAGAAAGATGTGTGTATCATCACACATCATCACCTAAATTCTCTCACTCAACTCTCTCCCCAATGCTTCTGGTCCACTTTCTGTGTTTCTTACACTTCCTTCTCTTCTCCTCCTGTGGGGGAATCTAGAGCTATACTTCATCTAGAATTAAACAAGATGGTAGTCCAGGTTAACATTCTATCTATACACTAAGAAATCTCTCCCAGTGAAAAACATTGACTACAGAAACTCACTGAGAAAACAAACAAACAAACATAAGAAATTACATCATACCTTGCACTAACATCATTTGGAGAATCATGGACTTATTAAGCATGAACAAGAGAAAAAACTGATTGATTGATTGATTGACTGACTGATAGCTTCAGGGGGGAAAATTCAGCAATATGATCCATGAGTTCCAGATTTTAAAAATTCAGTAATTCAACAAACATTCTGAGCATCTTTCTATGCTGAATTAAATATTAATCAACATTAGAAAAATAAGAAGGGCAACATCTCAATGCTAGCATGATAGTAATCCCTCCATATTCAATATTTGATTTAATTTTCATTCTTTCATTAAACAAGTAATGAATAAGTATTGATCTTGTACCATGTTATGTACAGGGTATAAAGTATTGAATAATGCAGGCCTAGTCCTTACTCTTTTGGATAATATTTGCCAGTAAGGGGTAAAGACAAATATGGCAACTACAACACAATATGACAAAGTAGAGAATGCTTTGGAAGATCATTGCAAGGACACATAAAGCCAACTTCATGCAGACTGCAAAATAAACAAACAACAAATGCTCCAGGAAAAGTTCCTGCAAAGTGCTGGGGGCAAGGTAATATGATACATTCAGGAAACTGACAAATAGTTCGTAGCAAAAGCATATGGTGGGAGGTGGAGAGAAATATAAACTAGAAAGGCCATATTTTAAGTTGTGATGTCATACTAAGAAATTGGATTGTACCTTAATAAGGAGCACCAGAAAGTTTTAACCATGAAGAGAATAATTCATGTTTGTCTTCCAGTATGTTCACTCAGCCTTCCAAGTTGAGAACAGACTGGACAGAGTCAAGACTATGGGATACACCAGTTACAGGGCTAATTAAGTAATCCAGGGGAGGAATGATGAAGAAGATGGCTTAGAGTAATAAATAGGAAGATAGAACAAAGTGGCTGAAACTGAGCAATGCTAAGGAGATTTAAAAAAATGTACTTGGTGATATTTTGGATGCGTGTGTGTGTGTGTGTGTGTGTGTGTATGTGTGTGTGTGTGTGTATGTGTGTGTGTGTGTGTATGTGTGTGTGTGTGTGTATGTGTGTGTGTGATGGTTTAGATCCAAGCATAAGAAGAGGAAGAGGTTAAAGAAAATATTTTGGACATGTCAAGGTTTCAGGGACCAGGGAGACATCAAAATCAGGAATCAAATAGGCAGTGGGATGTGTGGGTCTTGAATCAAGTTCAGGAGAGAAAACAAGATGCTGACACAGGGTTGGGAAATAATGACCCAAAAACAGTAACTGAAGCCATCGGAGTCAGCAATTGCCCAATTTTAGTTTGTAACGAATGTAAGCTAGAATGAAAGCCAACAAAGGAAGAGGATCCTCAAAAGAACTTATGAGGAGTAGCCAGAGAGTAAGATGGATAGAAAATTCCAAAGGATGGTGTAAGGGGAGACATGGAAAGTTTATCAACAAGGATGAAGTGCTCAAATGTGTCCTACTCTATTGAAAGCTCAAATGAAAGACTGAGGAGTATCCATTTGCATAGCATAACACTCTCTCCCCTTTTGTGACACCCTGGAATGCATACCTATGTATTCTCTAGTCAGACATTTCTTTTGTTTTTGTTTTATTTCAAGTATATTTTTTGCATAGTAGTAGAGGCTTTACTTTCTCCCGTTTTGAAACTGGGTTTTTAGTAATGTCTATTTTAAAAGGAGCGGTCATGCGCATAGGTGCTAAGTAATTATCTCAAAAAAGTTTATTTGTCATCGCCTAGACATGCTAAACCCTGCTAAAATCCTGATATGAATTTATAACACTACATTATAGGCATTATGAAAGCAAGAAATGAATTTAGTTTCTTCACTATTGTATATCCTAGCACTAAACATTATGACTGCCACAAATTAGATGCTCAAAATATATTTTTGAATGAATGAATAAATGAATGAATGGAAGCACCAGAGGCAAGAGCTAGAATTATATGGTATTTCCATTATATAGCCTGTAAAATGGAGATGGATTCTGCGGAAATAGTCAACTGAAATGCAAAAATAAATATTAACTGATCATCTGAGTAAAACCAAAGGCAAGTTTTATACTAATTAGCAAAAATAAAAACCCTCTGTCCAACCCTTAGATGCATTCATGCATATATTATCTAACAAAAGTATTTAGCTGACTAAACTCTATTAAGAATTATTAGAAAATACAAGAGGGCCAAAAATAACTGAACAAGTGACTAAGATGACAACAAACAAAATCAGCACTGACAAGGGCAAAATAGTGCAAATGGAAGCAACAGTTTAAATGACTCATTCATGATAATATGTTGTGAATTAATGGTAGGTCCTCAGTAAATCATTTTTAGTCACTTTCTTTAAACCACTCGTTACTAACCACCACAGTGAATGTCATCTACTCACTCTCCTTTTCTTTGCTATAAAATGTTTGGGCGCTTGGGTGGCTCAGTCAGTTAAGTGTCCGACTTCAGCTCAGGTCATGATCTCACAGCTTGTGGGTTTGAGCCTCGCATCGGGCTCTGTGCTGACAGCTTAGAGCCTGGAGCCTCCTTCTGATTCTGTCTCCCCCTCTCTCTCTTTGCCCTTCTCCCACTCATGATCTTTCTCTCTCAAAAATAAATAGAACAAAATTTTTTGAATGCTAGAGGTAACCCTATTGCTATGATTTTAATCATTTAACTTCCTTTGTTTGTTTCTTTTATAGCATATTCAATTAAGTGTTTTGAGTATATGCATATCCTGAGTGGACAGAACTACTGCTCCAAAATATAAGAGGAAACAAAAATTGGAACTAAAAGGTACCCAACATCTATCAACCACCTACATCTCCCAATACCTACAGAAGCCACTAAAAACATGTTGGAGGGATTTCTAGGATAAAATTATGCCAAAGGAGAGCTAGTAGCTAGAGATGGAGGAGTTGCAACACTTTCTGCTGCAAGCAGAAAGCGTTCAACCAGAATAGTTTAATGATAAATAAAATTATCTCCCTCAACATGAATCTAAAAGCAGATAGTTCAGGTATTGGTTTAGTGGCCTAGGAACACAGAGTTTTTATTTTCCTGCTCTGCCATCCCATTGGATTACTGTCTTGATCTTTTCCCTTGTCTACTTATTACAAGATGGTTACCACAATTTCAGAGATCTCATGGAGTTAAAATACAGCCTGAGAGAATTTTATCTTTCACTCTCTCCCTTTTTTCTTCCTGTTTCTTTTCAGGAGATAAATTATTTCCTAAAATCCTTCCAAAAGAGCTTTACTCCAGGGGATTATCCAGGATTGGTCACATATCTATGACCTTGGTGCATTCTCAACTACAGATCTGCCAACAAGGACAGAAGGAGATGAGAAATGGTGGCAACCAACAGTGTCAGTCTCTTCTTTTGAATAGACTACTCACAGCTAACACACTTGGTATTTTCTTTCTTCATCCTCTTTCTCCTACACAACTTTTCCAAGCTGATTTCATTGCCTTTTCTATAAGCCTAAATAAAGGTAGCATTTTGTCTCATATCAAGTTCACATATGAATAGCATTACAATTTCCCTGCATAAAGTATTTTGCTCATTGTATTTTAGAGCTCCTAATTGATTACATTTACAAATAACATATAAAATTAAGAAAGTTCAACTGCACAAGCAAGGGAGTGGGAGATAATCTATTGTTATGCTTGTGAAACTGTTTCTTCTGTTTGTTAAATGGACCATGAAAATTCAGCTATTTTAATAATATTTTATTTATAAAGTATTACATTTTTGGCAAAAAAAAAGTCAAAGCTTAATATGTTTGGAATGCAGAAAATGAAAAATCTTATCTACAGTATTGCTATTTTAACTTAATGACAAGAACTACTCTACATTTTTGGTACATTAGCATTGCTCTACTAAAACTGAAAACCCTCCTGTCTATTCTTAAAAAGGATATATTCCATAAAGCAGAGGTTTTATAACAACACAAAGAATAGGATATTGAAAGTGCTCTAAAATCCTATGATTTTTAAATCTGGAAGTGACTACTTGTCTAAACCCCTTATTTAATAGATAATACAGTGGAGACTCTTGAGATATGAAGTGACCTTGCCTAGGATTACTGAATAACTAAAACAGAAGTGCCAATGTGTCCCCAAAATACAACTACTTAACTATCAAATCATCTTAAATACCCCAGAAATTGATCTGAAGAGTGGCAGAACAAACTCCACAAATAAAGGTGGAGGAGAGTCCACAGGGAAGAATGTAGAAAGTGCAGAGACTTGGTCTGAGAGAGAGAGAGAGAGATGTCACCATTGAGGCAGGAAGCCACAGTCACAGAGAAGGACAAAAGACAGACTAGCAAACAGGGGGAAACAAATTCCATAACAATTGGCTTGGAAAGCAAGAGATGCTAAATTTTTTGAGTTCTTACAACCAGTGGTGCTTAAAGTCTGGAATTCTAAAAGATCAGTAGGCTTGGCTGAGAGCTCAGAGGACATTTGGGGCTGCTCCTGAGAAAAAGACAGGGCAAACAGCTTGCAGACATACAACCTAGAAATAGTTTTCTGAAGAGCATCTGGGGCACACAATGGGGATGTTATTTGCTCACCTGTTAGTGTAGACCTCAGAGACAGCTTTCAGGGAGAGATCCTTCTGGAAACAAAGGAAGTGGCTGCACCATTTCCCTCACCTGCCCCTCAGCACAAACACAGAACCACCTGTGGAACTAGCACAGCCCCAACATTTACTACCTAACTTTCTTATGCCAAGTCCCTACCCCCACCCCCACACTTTGGTGGAACTGCCCTTTCCAGGTATGCTTGCCTCAGTCCCAACAACACAGACCCCCCTTCTCCAAAAGACCAACCCAAAGCCCTGAACATTACATCTTTCCACCTGGGAGTTTTGCAGGGACTTGGTTTCAGTGGCAAGAGGTAACATTTCACAAACAGAATGGAGCATACCTAGTTAAAACATGCCAAATCAGTTCAGGGACCAAACATTGCCCACAACAGCCAAAGAAAGCCTCTAGAGACAACTGGCCTGAAGGATAAAGTGGCCAGGACAAAACAGCAGAGCACACTCAGCATACATTGGAAACACTCACAAAAGAGCCAGGCCCTGGGAAACAGAGAATACTATACTGCAGGACACTAAAGGACCTCTTCTTTATTACCCTCAAGAACAGGAGACATAGCCAACTTTCCCAACCCAGGTAATCATGCACAGAGACTTAGACAAAATAAGACAGAGGGATTTATCTAAAATGAAAGAACAGAACAAGGTCATCAAAATTAGCAAAAGCAGACCTACACAAATTAAAGGAAAAAAAATTAAGTAGCAAGACAAAAGATCACAGTACTAACAAGGGAAACCCCATTAGGCTATCAGGCGATTTTTCAGCAGAAACTTTCCCAGCCCGAAGAGAGTGACATGATACATATTCAATATGCTGAATGGGAAAAATCTGCAGCCAAGAATATGCTATCCAGCAAAGCTATCATTAAGAATAGAAGCAGAGAGAGTTTCCCAGTCAAATAAAAGCTAAAGGAGTTCATGACCATTGAAACAGCCCTACAAGAAATATTAAGGGGATTCTTTGAGTTTAAAGGAGAGACCAAAAGTGATAGTTGAAGATAGCAAAGAAAAGTAGTAAAAAAGAGTATTTCTGTAAAAAAAAAAAACAGTCAAGGAACTCACAAAATAAAACTATGTACACGTGACAACATATACCTAAAACATGGGGAGGAAAGGAGTAAAGAATCAGTTAAACACAAATGACCATCAAGTAATATACACTGCTATATGCAGAAGAGTTTATATTCAAACCTAATTGTAACCATATACCAAAAAAAGTTTGTATATATGCAAAGAATAAATTGAAAGAAATCCAAGTATATCACTAAAGAAAAACAGCAAACCTTGAGAAAAAGACAAAAAAAAAAGGATCAAAGAATATCTTCAGAAACAACCACAGAACAAGTAACAAAATGACAATATATATCAATAATTACTTTGAATCTAAATGGACTAAATACTCCAATCAAAAGAAATAGGGTGACAGAATGGATTAAAAACCCCAAGACCCATCTATATGTTGCCTCATATAGAGACTCATTTTAGACCTAAAGACACCTGCAGATTGAAAGTGAGGGGATGAAGAAACATCTATCATGCAAATGGATGTCAAAAGAAAGCTGGAGTAGTGATACTTGTATAAACAAACTAGCCTTTAAAACCAAAACTGTAACAAGAGACAAAGAAGAACACTATATAATAATTAAGGGGACAGTCTGACGAGAAGATATAATAACAACCGTAAATATTTATACACCCAGCATCGGAGTGCTCAATACATAAATGGGTTAATAACAAACATAAAGGAACTAATCGTTAATACAAAGAGTAGGGGATTTTAACACCCCACTTACATCAACGGACAGATCACCTAAACAGAGTATCAACAGGAAAACAATGGCTTTGAATGACACATTGTAACATATGTATTTAACAGATATATTCAAAAATTCCATCCTAAAACAGCAGAAAAAAACATTGTTTTCAAGTACACATTCCCCCAAATAGGTCACATTTTAGTTCACAAAACAAGCCTCAAATTCAAGAATATTAAAGTCATACCTTGCATCTTTTCTGACCACAACACTATGAAACTTGAAGTCTACCACAAGAAAAAATCTGGAAAGACCACACATGGAGGTTAAATAACACACCACTAAAGAATGAACAGATCAACCAGGAAATCAAAGAAGAAGAAAAAACCATGGAAACAAATGAAAATGAAAACAAAATGGTCCAAATCTTTGGTATGCAGCAAAAGCAGTTCTATGAGGCAAGTTTATAGCAATAAAAAATCTACCTCAAGAAGAAAAATTTCAAATAAACAACAAACCTACACCTAACAGAGCTAGAAAAACAAACCTAAAACAAGCAGAGGGAAGGAAATAATAAAAATTAGAGTAGAAGTGATATATAAAACAAACAAAAAAAACACAATAGAACAGACAATGAAACCAGGAACTGATTAGCTGGGAAAAAAAAAAAAAAGTCAGTAAAACTTATAAACCTCTAGCCAGACTACCAACCAAAAAAAAAAAAAAAAAAAAAAAAGAGGAAGAACCCAAATAAATAAAAATCACAAATTAGAGAAAAGAACAACCAACACCACAGAAGTACAAAGGTTTATAAGATATTATGAAAATTTATATACCAACCAATTGGACAAAGAAGAAATGGATAAAGTGTTAGAAACATATAAACTACCAAAACTGAAATGGGAAGAAATAGAAAATGTGAACAGAATGATAACCAGGGGGAAAAAAAGGATCAAAAATGCCCAACAAACAGAAGTCTAAGACCAGATGGCTTTACAGGCGAATTCTACCAAACGTTTAAAGAAGAGTTAGTAGGGGTTCCTGGGTAGCTCAGTTGGTTAAGCATCTGACTTCGGCTCAGGTCATGAGCTCACGGTTTGTGGATTCAAGCCCCGTGTCGGACGGACTCTGTGCTGACAGCTCAGAGCCTGGAGCCTGCTTTGGATTCTGTGTCTCCCTCTCTCTCGGTTCCTCCCCTTCTCACGCGCTCTCTCTCTCTCATAAATAAACAAACGTTAAAAAAGAAAATAAAATAAAGAAGAGTTAATAACTATTTTTCTCAAACTATTCCAAAAGTTAGAAAAGAAAGGAAAACTTCCAAATTTATTCTATGAGGCTAGTGTTACCCTGATACCAAAACCAGATAAAGACAGCACTAGAAAAGAGACTATAGGCCAATATCCCTGATGAACACAGATGCAAAAATCTTCAAAAAAAAAAAAAATACTAACATACTAAATTCAGTAATACGTTTTATTTTTAAAAAAATTTTAATTTTTTTTTTTTTGAGAGAGAGACAGAGTGTGAGTGGGGAAGTAACAGAGAGAGAGGAAGACACAGAATCTGAAGCAGGCTCCAGGCTCTGAGCTGTCAGCACAGAGCCTGATGCAGGTCTTGAACTCACGATCTGTGAGATCATGACCTGAGCTGAAGTCGGATGCCTAACCGACCGAGCCACCTGGATGCCCCATCAATAATACATTTTTAAAAAACCTTTACCTTTTCTGGGTGGCAAAAGTGGTTTAATATTCAAAAATCAATGTTAATACATCAATAAGAGGAAAGATAATTACCGTATGATCATTTCAATATACTCAGTAAAAGCATTTGATGAAGTTAAATATCTATTCGTGATAAAAACTCTCAACAAAGTAGGGTTAGAGGGAACACACTTCAACATAAAGAATGCCATATATGAAAAAACCCACAGCTAACATCATGCTTAATGGGGAAAAGCTGAGAGCTTTTCCCCTAAAGTCAGGAACAAGACAAAGATATCCACTCTCACCATCTTTACTAAACACAATACAGTCACAGAAATCAGACAACAAAAAGGAATAAAAGGCATCCAGATTGGTAAGAAAGAAGTAAAAGTTTCACTATTTGTAGTGACATGATACTACTATATAGAAAAATCCCAAATACTCAACCAAAAAAATTGCTAGGACTGATAAATCCAGTAAAGTCACAGGATACAAAATGAATGGACAGAAATCTTCTGTATTTCTATATATCAATAATTAAGCAGCAAAAAGGAGAAATTTAAAAAACAATTCCATTGAGATTTGCACTAACAACAGTAATAGCAACAAAGCTAACCAAAGAGGTGAGAGACCTGTACTCTAAAAACTATAGAGCACTGATTAAAGAAACTGAAGGTGACACAAAGAAATGAAAAGATATTCCATGCTTATAGATTGGAAGTACAAATTGTTAAAATGTCTGTACTATGCAAAGTAATCTACAGATTTAATGTAATCCCCATCAAAATACCAACAGTATTTTTCACAGAACAAGAACAAACAATCCTAAAAATTTTTTATGGAACCACAAAAGACCCTGAATAGCCAAAAAAGTCTTGAAAAAGAAAAGCAAACTTAGAGTCCACAATTCCAGACTTCAAATTATATTACAAAGCTGTAGTGATCTAACATTATGGTACTGGCACAAAAACAGACACACAGATCAACAGGACAGAGTAGAAATCCCAGAAATGAACCATTAACTATATGGTCAGTTAACCTTCGACAAAGCAGGGAAAATCCAACAGGAAAAGATAGTCTCTTCAACAAATGCTGCCGGGAAGACTGGACAGCAATATGCAAAAGAAAGAAATTGGACCTCTTTCTTACACCACACACAAAAGTAAATTCAAAATGGATTAACGGCCTAAATGTGAGACCTGAAAACATAAAAATCCTAGAAGAGAACATAAGCAGTAACCTCTTTGACATTGATTGTAGCAACTTTTTTTCTAGATAGGTCTCTTGTGGCAAGGGAAACAAAAAGCAAAAATAAACTATTTGGACTTCATCAAGAAAAAAGTCTCCTGCACAGTGAAGGAAATGACCAGTAAAACTAAAAGGCAACCTTCAGAAAGGGAGAAAACATTTACATGTGACATAACTGATAAAGGGTTAGTATCCAAAACAAAGAACTTCTACAACACCTAACAAATACTCCAATTAAAAAATGAACAGAAGAGACAACCAGACATTTCTCTAAAGACATACAGATGGCCAAAAGGCACATGAAACTGTTATTACCACCTACCATCATAAAAATGCAAATCAAAACTGCAATAAGATATCACCTCACACCAGCCAGAATGGCTAAAATCAACCTAGTAAGCAGTAAGTGTTGGTGAGGATGTGTATAAAATGGGAAGCCTCTTGCATTTTTTGTGGGAATACAAACTGGTGCAGCCACTGTTGAAACCAGTATGGAGGTTCTTTAAAAAGTTAAAAATAGGACTACCCTATGATACAGAAATTACACTACTGGGTATTTACCCCAAAATTACAAAAATACTAATTCAAAGGGTACATTCACCCCTATTTTTATTGCAGCATTATTTACAATAGCCAAGATATGGCAGCAGCCCAAGTGTCCAATGATGAATGTATAAAGAAGTGGTATATATGTATTCATGTGTACACACACACACACACGAATATTATTCAGTCATAAAAAACGAATGACATTTTGCCATTTGCAGCAACATGGATGGAGCTAGGATGTATAATGCTAAGTGAAATAAGCCAGAAAAAAATAAATACTTTATGATTTCACTCATATGTAGAGTTTAAGAAACAAATGACCCAAGGGGGGAAAAAAGAGTGAGAAATCAACAGACTCTTAATTAGAGAACTGATGGTTACCAGAGGGGATGGAGGTGGGAGGATGGGTTTAATAGGTGATGGAATTAAGGAGTACACTTGTCTTGATGATCACTGGGTGATGTATGGAATTGTTGACTCACTATCTAAAAACAAATAATAGCTAAAACACAGCTGAGATTTAAGAAGTTGTCTAACTGAAATTTCTACTTTTCCTACTTCATAACTGCCCTTTACTCTATTTTCCATCTAAAAACTAAAATGCTCGTGGATTAATCCAATCTGGTTAACTGAAAGTTAAACTTCTTAATTTTTACTACGAAATCTTTCTAAAATATATTTGTTTCCCTGTCTTATTACAAAATTTAGACTGAGTATTACTTCATGCATTCTAGATTATTTCTCATATGGAAACATCTCGTTATCTTCATAATGAGCACCATATTTTATGGTTTTGTGACCAGATTTTGAATTTATAAAATTAAGCTGAATTTTTGTATTACTGGTCCTAGGTCATTTCTTGGACAATGTTGAATTGATTATTTTATGTTCATGTTATTTTGTTTCTTTTTTTAATGTTTATTTATTTTTTGAAAGAGAGAGAGAAAGACAGAGACAGAGAGTGTCAGTGGGGAAGGGGCACAGAGAGGGCAACACAGAATCTGAAGAAGGTTCCAGGCTCCGAGCTGTCCTCACAGAGCCTGATATGGGGCTCGAACTCACAGAACATGAGATATGACCTGAGCCAAATTTGGATGCTTAACTGACTAAGCCACTCAGGCACCCCTGTTAGTTTCTAAAAGAAAGATATGAGCTTTTCTTTAGATCTCCATATTTATGTTTAAACAGACTGTAAGGCACCAAAAAAAAAAATAAATAAATAAAGCCTCTGATTGGAATTATTATGCATTTTTATTTTGGTCTTTCCATAGTTCTAATATTGTCCAGTTTTTGAAGGAAAGGGAAGATCAATGATAAGTGATTTGAGGATATAAAAGATTTAGTCACTATTCTTATTCTCTGATCTGATAATCCAAAACCAGCATTAATAAAGGGCCTCAGGAAGTCTTCCACAAGTTTGTTGAGGGTAGGAGAGAGCTTTTCTCTTCTTTTATACAGGGAAATCTCAGAGCAAATGCAAGTATCAGGTCTGCCTTCCTTAAATTGAAACCAGTTAGGTGAACTTTTGAGCATTCTTCTTAAAATGAAACAAGTATTCTTGCACACACGTTCAATCATTTTACATCCTTATTGGAGAACCAGTTGTGGAAATACATAGGCTAGTAGCTTCAAGGGTTGCAAATTCAGAATTAACTTCTCTTTCCTACTTCATTTCAGGGTTGTGTAGAGCCAGGTTGGGTGGGACAGAATAATATAGGGCAGGAAAGAATATGGTAAGGCTTTCTAAACGGGAAGTATCCAATACTATGTTCTCAAAGTGTATAATTTAGTCAATAAATAGTATTGAAAATAAGCATGAATATACTTAATTATCGATTCCTTGTTAAAATTTTGCCATCCATGCTTTTTCAGTGGAATTTACACACAGACAAGATTGACTTAAAATGAGATCATCTTGCTATTTGGGTTAAAAAATACAAATAAAGTATGAGATGCATATGTTTTAAATTAACAACAGAATATGAATACTGTTTTAGTAACAATTTAGCATACCCCAGCAAAATGAAAATGAAAGGTGAGGGTATCATTATTTCCAAATTATAGGTGATATAACACTGATGTGGCTAAAACATCATCGTCATCAACTTAGATGACTGAATACCTACTGAGCCCTTGATATTATTCAAGACATCATGAGTTCTATAAACTATGACTCTCCTACTAAAATACTGCCTTTAAATGAATTCAATAAGATTCATTGATGTAGAACTTCTATTAACTCTAACTATTTTGGAAGTTTTGTTCTACCTCATAGAAGTTCAAATCTCCCATTTCCAAAAGCAGGTATTAAACTCAGTAGTTTGCTCTGTGAAAATTAGTGCATTGCATATATTTTATAGCTTTATCTTTATCTCTGCATCTATATACTTATGTCCCGTATTTGCTGAACATTTCCTAAGACATCACTGTTTATTAGAGGTACATCAATAACAGCAAGGCAAAATACATACATACATACATACATAAATGAATACCAGCCCATTTTTAAATATTTCCCTTTTAACATTCTTTGAAAGGACATTTTGGAAAAGGCACATATGGTACATGATTACTTTTTTCCACCCCATCTCCATCCCTGAAAAAATGTATTTCTGAAACGTTGGTGGAACAAAGTACTAATCTGTAAATGGGTCTCAGTTTTAAAAGATTAAGTAACAACTTGATCCTTAAAAAGGACAATTTCTTCTCCAGAGATATTAACTGCCAAACTTAAGACTGGTCATAAGCTTTTATCAATAATTTGAGGAATGACATTAGCAAGATGGTAGAAAGAGGACACAGCCCTCATCACCACACAGAAACACTGATTTTAGCAACCTCCTACAGACAAGAATAGCTTCTTCAACAGAATTGAGAAAACTGGATATCCACATGCAGAAGAGTAAAATTGGACCCTTATACGTAAAATCAACTCCAACTGAAGGCTTAAATGTAGGATCTGAAATTGTAGAAGTCCTATAGAAAGGAGACAGAAAAAGCACCTTGATATTGGTCTTGGTGATATTATTTTTGGATAGGAGACCAAAAATACAGACAATAACAGCATCAACTACGAACAAGTGGGATTATGACAAACTAAAAGCTTCTGCACAGCAAACAAATCCATGAACAAAATAGAAAGACAACTTCCACCATGGTAGAAATTTTTTATATATTCAACTGATTTACTTGTATGGCAAACTATTTATTGGATAAGGCATTAATATCCAAAAAATATAAGGAACTCAAACCAATAGCAAGGTTTACAATAGCCAATATACGCAAACAATCTAAATATCCATCATTGGATGAGTGGATAAAGAATAAATGGTATAGAGAAGGGGCAAGATGGCAGAGCAGTAGGGAGCTCTGTAATCTCCACCCACCCACAACTATCAAACAGAGAAGGACTAAAGCCACAATACTCTGATCTGCAAGAATGGAAAGTGTACACACAAAATCCTTATAGATGACAGCCTCATAGATGCCTGAATGAGTGAAAACTGGGGCCGGAGGCTCTGATGTGTGTGTGTGGGGGGGGGGGGTACCACCAGCCCAACGCAGAGCCAGGGGAGAGCACCCAGAGTGGTGGTGCAGAGCCCCGGAGGGCCGTGTGGAGAGATGGCCCAGGGGAGAGAGCCCAGAACGGGGGTGCAGAGCCTGGGAGGGCTGTGTGTGGAGAGGCGGCACAGGGCCATGGAAGGCCAAGTGGAGTGGATGTACAGAGCGGCAGAGAACTGAGGGGAAGAGAAACAGAGACTGAAAACGCTCATAGAGGTGGTCTCTGAAGAGGGGAGAGACCTCTGCCTGGGACAGAGAGAGACACTACCATCCCATATATAGCCGCTGGGCATGGGGAGAGAAATTCGTTCCCCTCAGTGGGCTTGTTTTCCCTTGGATTTGGCGGCTCGCTGACTCCAGGCGGAGCCAGGGAAAAGCTGGCCCTTCCCCAGTCCCTGTACTCAATCCCGGCCAGAAAGCTGCCCTGCCTGCGGGAGGACATTTCATTTGGGGCTGTAGCATTAAAGTACATGGACTAGGATTTGAAAACCAGTCGAGGCTTGGGAAAAAAGCAATTTGGCCTGCCCGCGGCACAGGGAGATAGGACTCAAAAGAGTGACTTGCAACGCGTGGTCAGAGAAGGGCTTGGGGCGCCATCATTCTTCTCCCCGCAACCATTAAGGTGGTGTCTCAGAGAGCATCCCCCGACACCCAACCTACCTACACCTAACCCACCCAACCTACCTACACCTAACCACGCCCATCCGCCCTGGAAAGCTGCCTATTTTGGCTTTTTTTTTTGTTTTGGGGTTTTTGTTTTTTTGTTTTTATCTTTTCCTCCCCCCCCCCCTTTTTTTTTCTTTTCTCTATTTTCTTTTTTCCTTCTTTTCTTCTTTCCCCCCTGGAGTCTGGGAAAGACCAACATTTATGCACTGCCGTGATTAGATCAATTCTTGCCATCCAGATATATTTTCCCTATCTCATTCTTATCTCTCCCCTCCGCAGGTTTTATGCTCTCAGACTGTCCTTTGTCTTTGGTTGTTTCTGTCCCCCTCTTTTTTTT
>CM053568.1:43609713-43629986 GCA_028646485.1 Cryptoprocta ferox
CCGGCATCCTCCTACACTGTTGGTGGGAATGTAAACTGGTGCAGCCGCTCTGGAAAACAGTGTGGAGGTTTCTCAAAAAACTATCAATAGAACTCCCTTATGACCCAACAATAGCACTGCTGGGGATCTACCCAAGGGATACAGAAGTGCTGATGCACAGGGGCACATGTACCCCAATGTTCATAGCAGCACTTTCAACAATAGCCAAATCATGGAAAGAGCCTAAATGTCCATCAACTGATGAATGGATCAAGAAGATGTGGTTTATCTATACAATGGAATACTACATGGCAATGAGAAAGAATGAAATCTGGCCATTTGTAGCAAAGTGGATGGACCTCAAGGGTGTCATGCTAAGCAAAATAAGTCAGGCGGAGAAGGACAGATACCATATGTTTTCACTCAAAGGTCTAATAGGAGAAACCTAACAAGGGACCATGGGAAGGGGAAGGGGTGGGAAAGAGGGAGAGGGAGGGAGGTAAATCATGAGAGACTCTTTAATACTGAGAACAAACTGAGGGCTGAAGAGGGAGGGGGAAAAGGGAAGGGGGGTGATAGTCATGAAGGGGGGCATTTGTGGGGAAGAGCACTGGGTGTTATATGGAAACCAATTTGACAATAAACTATAAATTTAAAAAAAGAATAAATGGTATATACCTACAATGGAATATTATTCATCCTTTAAAAAACAAGAAAACCTGCCATTTGTAGCATGAGGGTGGGTCTGGAGATCATTTAGCTAAATGAAATAAGCCAGACACACAAAGACAAATACTCCATTATCTCACTTACATATATAATCTAAAATGTTTAAACTCACACAAGTAGAAAGTAGATTGGTGGTTGCCAAGGGCTGGGGGACAGAGGGAAATGAAGAGGTAATAATTAAAGGGTACATAGATTCAGTCATCTAAGGTAAAGTTCTGTAGGTGGACCATATAGCATCATATCTATAGTCACCAATACTGTATTGTATACTTAAAATTTGCTAAGATGGTAGATCTCATGTTAAGTATTCTTACTACATACAAAAAATAATAGTAATGAAGGATCCAGGAGGAATCTTTGGGAGGTGATGGATATCTTTGCAGTCTTAATTATGGTGACGGTTTCACAGATATATACTTATCCCGAAACCCATTGGATTTATATGCTAAATATGTAAACCTTTTGTATGGTAATCTATCTCAATAAAATGGTTTAAAACAATAAAAAAGGAAAATAAGTTAGCATGGTTAAATAAACACCAAAATTAAAAAAAAACCAAGTTGGTGGAATTACAAGGTTTGGGTGGCAATATTATGCATACCTCAAAGTTGATTTCCCAACTTTGCACTTGCTCTGAATTGACAGCTAATCAGCAGTTGTCCTCACTATTTTACAGCTTAAATTAAAAGCCCGAGAGGAAAAAAAAAAAGTATCTCAGGAGCAATGAATTTTTATTTGCTACTACCAAAAAAATTTCCTGATGCTTCTTTTCCCTTCAAAAGGGAAAAGTTTTACGTATTCTCCATTTAATCTCATGTGGCCATGCTCTCACTATGTTTCAAGCCATTTCCTCAAACATATTTCCTCCATGTTGTCTTGATCTAACAATATGCACAAGAGGGTATTTTAATCATTGATATGGACCTGGTAGGGTACCTCCTTTATGTAAGTAGTCTGAGCTTGTTCAGAGGGCTTCCATCTTTAATACTTTATTTTATCCTAGCAATGTTTTTGTGGTATTAGAGCTAGAATCAAATTCCAAAACCAAGAAGCCCAAACATTTCCATTTTTAGAAGAAACAGCCATCACCAGCTCAGTGACTTTCACAGGGCAAAATTCAACAAATTCCTGGAACCACAGCTTTCTCACCAACTCACAGTCTATTTTTGCAACACTATACTATTAGGGAATTTAACTGCAAGCAGCAAAAACCAATTCTGGCTAACTTAAACAAAAGGGATTTATTGGAAGAATATGGCATAGCTGACAGAAACCAAGAAAGAGCCAAAGAACTAGTTCAATAAAGGGAAGAAACAGAAGTAGTCCAAGTGATCGGGTAACTGAAACTAGGAACATTAGTTATTAGTTGGATGTATTCCTGGTGATGAAAGAACCAGGATCAGTTTTGGTCTTTGGGTCTCTGCTAAAGTTTGTAATTCCAGGGATCCATTTATTGAAATTTGCTAAAAAGAGGGGGGGTGGAAAAGGGTGGGACACATTTTTTGACAACAGGTATCACAACTGTATCTCACAGTAAAGATGTTAGGCCTAAAGGAAAAAACCAGGTGCTGATAGAAGGGAAAATGTATGCCGATTAAGTTAAAATAACATTTGCCAGAAGCAAGTTTAACAATTAATCTTACACCACCCCCATAGAGTATTCAAAATAGTTATTAACAAAGTTAAGGGGGAAAGAGTTAGGAGATTAAAAACATCATCGGGAATAAAACAGTTATAATAACTGTCATAATGATGCACTTTCCAGCATACAATCGATATCCAGAATACATGCTTCGATATATAATAATGCTCGCCACAAGCTAGGAGTGAAATTCAGATTCTTAGCATAAGACTTAGAATAATGGGGGGAAATTTCATTAATCCAGGGAAGTCTACTTTATTGAATTGTCTATTTTAGAATATTTATGTTACTGTTAAATGCATTTGGTACAAAATCCTAATTAATAGAGGTCTAGACTAAATTTCTCATGTGATATTTTTAAAAAGGCACAGAAATAATGTTTTTTATTACTAACAAATAGGTAATCACACTGCTAATAATTTTCAAGATCAGTTAAACCATTGAAAGAATTGTATATTCCACATACTGCTTAAGTACTTTATGTGTATTAACCCATTACCACTCACAATGCCATGAGGTAGGCTCCTTTAATACCACCATTTAATTGATGAAAAAGTTGAATATCAAGAAGTAGGTATTATCATCATCACTGTTTTACAGACAAGAAAATGAAGATCACACAACCAGGAACTGGAAAAGTACAGATAATGATCTGATAATAATGATTTTTGATCTAACAAATGTTGAAAAAGTCTGTACATTTTCTTTCTCAGTCAAAATACTCCAGAAATCTTATTCAGACTATTAGTCTGCTCAGCAATCTATTTCTTTGGGTGACAAGAATAAGTAAACTTCGGCCAATCCCTTTAGAAATCATCCCAAATCAAGAATCAGCAAAGTCTGAGGTAACATATTACTGCATTTGCAACAACCACCTAAACCACTAACACCAGAACAGATATAAAAACAGGTCACAGATAGCAATATTGTCAATTAATATCATCATACAGTTCAGAGAAGGAATATTCTCATCAAAAAAATAATTCTCCAGTTAACATAACAGTATTTCTGTAAATACTACTGAGTCATCTCTTTAGAAGGGGATTTCATCTGAGTCATACTAGCTAACAAATCACAAATCCTTACAATTTAGAACCAAGTCTAAGGGCAATTGTGTGCCCTCCTGAAAACTTGGGTGCAAGCAAGTCTAAGAAAACAGCTGTGAACTGTCATTTATTGGAGCTGACAGTGTTTGAATTAGGAGAAAATCATCTTCATTGGCAAAAGTTCAGGAAATAAATTGTACAGGATGCCTTTGCATAATATCTGGTGTTTGAAAGAACAGTGAAAGTTGTAGAACTTAATGACCCTCAAGCTCTACTGCTTAGAATAGTGCCCTCTTTGTATGATCTTCATGGCCAATAGTTTTGAGCATCAACCCATTAGCCAGTGAATAAAGTACTGAATACCAATTATGTATTTACCATGATACTTATGCTACTAGCAATGCAAAAGACAGTATTGCTTTCTACATATGGCTCCTCTCATAAGAAGTTTTCAAGTATATAACTGGATGGGCTGGATTTCATTTAATATAACTTTTTTTAAATTTTTTAATGTTTTTATTTATTTATGAGAGAGAGAGAGAGACAGCATGAGCAGGGGAGGGTCAGAGAGAGAGAGGGAGACACAGAATCCGAAGCCAGGCTAGAGGCTCTGAGCTAGCTGTCAGCACAGAGCCTGATGCGGGGCTTGAACCCATGAACCATGAGATCATGACCAGAGCCAAAGTCAGACGCTCAACTGGCTGAGCCACCCAGGTGCCCCTCATTTAATATAACTCTTAAAGAAACATCTAGCCTACCCTTGAGAAATACCCAGGCCACATCTCACACAGTTTTAAGGGACTGGTGGAGAACACTGATAAATAATACAGAATATTTGTTTGGACAGGTTATTTTCTTACCTCCAAAAATCAGTCCCTGAAAATTTCAAAGTAGAAAATATAACATTAAAAAATAGTTTATCATTAAAGCAATGAGGCTCATTAATTCAATGACATTGTAACATGCATTTTTTTCTGTCAATTCTAGCCAATTTGAAAATAGAGAATGATTTTCACTGCCAATGTGTAGTTTTCCTTTATAACTGTAAATATTTCAGTATCAGGTAAGTCATGTAGTTTGAGTGCCAAAAGCCTACGGAGACCTGGTCTTTTTCTTTTTCTTTTCTTCTTCTATTTCATTTTTGTCTTCAAACCCTCACTGTCGTCCTGGTGTATGGTGGGTTTTAAAAAGTGTTGATAAATGAATACAGATAGGAATATGAGGACCTTATTATGCATAGGTAAACACTGTACACTCGTTATTCCGAGGCAAGCATCCAGTACAGAGACAAGATGGCTGTTTCTCAACTCTCACTCCCATTTCAGATAAATCTACTCCTCAGTAAGAGACTATTGAATGGTTAGAAGCTCCCCATGTTACTGGAATACTTCAGTATAATGGCTGAATAATTTTGTCTTATCCTTATACAATTATAATGTGTAATAGGAAATATCAAGTTAATCTGGGCATGGTAAGTCTATATTATGAAGAAAGAATTAATGGAGACCACACCTATCTTTTATTCTTTACCTGCACATAAGAATTAGAGAATTCAGATATCTAAATTAGTGGTTTCCCAATGGTGTTCCCCAGACCCCCAAGAGGCTACCTCACCAAGTCAGGATAAAACTGAATAGATGGCATCTGGGCTTCTCACAATTACCATCCTTCTCCACCAAATTTCCACCAGAAAAATGAACTGTTTTTCATATTTTGTACATAACAATCTAAATAAAATTTTGTTTGGGACAAAAAATGGGATACTAAAAATTTGAGTTCATTTATCTAAATGAGCTCTATTTCTTGTATAGTAGTAAAGTTGAACTATCATACATTTGTTGCAGTGTTGTGGGCATTAAAAACATTTTGGACACTTCTCTGGAAAATACCTTTAGAGAAGACGGTCCAAACTTTTTTAGTTTATTCTCTGATGGAAAATATTCAACTCTTAAAAGTGGGCAGTTTTGCAAAACAGTCAATTTCTTCACACCAGTTCTGAGGTTCAAGGTAAGAGATTAAGCTAAATAATTAGTATCGTTTGATCAAATGTGACAATAAACAATGAGATGTTCAATTCTCATATGGATGATGGGCAGGGAGATGTTGGAAGATGCAAAGGATATAATTTGATGTTTCTTGTGTATTTATACAGATGAAAATCTTGAACAGGAGTGTTTAATGATGTTTATATGATGAAATTATTCTAAGTTTTCGGCTGGCTTAACATATGAGAGGGAGAGAGGTGGGAGGTAGAAGCGGTGGAGGAGAGTTAGCCCTATTTCCTTTTTAAGAACTAGAAAGAATTTGGCAAGTATTTGTTAGCTATCCTCACTATAGATTTCACTAATTCATACTTTTCCTTGAATGGCCCTTAAAATCCACTACTTCCTGCCAGTGGAATCTTAATTCTACTCTACATGGTCAAGACCATGACTAATGACCCTCAGGTAAAAAGAAAAAAGTGAGTGAGAAGATTTGCTATTTGTTTGCTGCCAATCTCACAGGAATTTAACAAATGAAAGCAATTTTTATTAATAGCAAAGTTAGATATGCTAACGCAATTACAAATTTGGGCTTTTTAATAATGTGTATTGGTAGCTCTCATTTTTTGAGTCCCTAATCAATGCCATGCAATGGATCTTACATACATTGTTCCACTCAATCTCCACTATAAACCTTGCCTACAATTACACAGATTCTAAGTGGTAGAGACTCTAAGGTATCCCATTTGCATCCCCCCTTCATTCAGGTCTTTACTCAAATCTGGTCTTCCTAGCCTCTGACATTCTCTCTCCTTGTAAATGTTTTGTTTTCATTCCTAACACTTATCCTCCCCTAACAGATTATACATAGGTTTATTGGTCTCCTCCATCCAGATTTTTTGTTTGTTTGTTTACTACTCAATTCCTAGTGCATTTATGCAACAATGTAGCAATGTGGGGCCCGTAATAAGTCTTTGATAAATATTTGTTAAATTAATAGATATATGAATGTTTGATGAATGAATAAAAGGGAAAATGGTCATAGATTCCTCTCCCCTTCAAAATCTTAGATGTTTTCAGTCTATCCTATTTCTTCACAATTTCAAAAGATATTTTATTGTTCCAAAGACAGCAAACCCATTTCAACTTATTACCCTGAAATTCTTATTCCCCTATCATTGACCACCCTGTTAATACTACAGGGCAGGAAGGCTAGATCTCCAGCTGGAGGGTATAGGATAACCACCAGGTAACTACAATGTCCTGCTTGTGTAGAGAGCCAAAACAAGGGTTGCAGCAGCCAGCTGCTCCCGGAGTCCTCCTCACATTACACAGACCTCGGAAATTACCAAGGGAAGTTGCCACATGGGACAAGAGCAGTGCCTGAGTACAAAGTTTGGAAAGTACTCTCTAGTAGGTTGAAAAAGGGAATGGGAAGCATAAGCCCCAAACTCCCCAGTATTGTCATTCTAACCCACCCAACAGATGGTAGACAAGGCCATCTGTTGTTTCCTTTCATTTTAGGAAATAATTCTTCTCTGTAAGCAAATGTTTAAGAGACATTACAGAACATGAAAACTGTTTTAGAGGGAAACGGAGAGAAAAACTTTGAAAGGAGGAAAATGAACTCAAAGAAAGGGGCAGTATAGAATTTAAAACAAGTTGAAAAAAACAAGTAAAATAGACTTAAAACAGAAAAAGGAACTTATTTGCAACATGTGGCAAGACAATCAGGTAGTTCTAAAATGGAAATATTGGACATGGAAGATAAGATTTTTGAAATAAATAATCCAATGGAGTAGCAGAATGAATACATTCAAAATCACATTACTTAACTGGGATATTGGATCAGGCAACTCTCCCAGAAGACACGAGGAAGAGAGAGGAAGAAAAAAAATGAGAAAAAAGGACAACAATTTCAGAGAACAGAAATAGTGTCAAAATCCATTGAGTTGGAAAACCTAAAGAAAAAATAATGAGTACAGCCAGGGGATAAAATAGCTGATAAAATTATAACCCAACCTCTTACCAAAACTAAAAAAAAAAAAAAAAAAAAAAAAAAAAATCCTTATATTAGGCTATGAAAGAGATGATTCCAGTTGTATCAAACTGTTTTGCTGACCTCCTGGACACAAAGGAAGACTACCATCTCCTGCCCTTCTCCTTACATAATTAATTGATAAAACAAAATTTCAGTATAAAAATTCTCACAAGTTTTATCATACATGTATCATCTTTGAAAGACTCTGAAAGATAAATTCCTGCAAGAAGAAAAATAAATGGAAAATAAATATTATATTAAAAATAAGAATATACATTTTAACTAAATAAGGAATGACATTACAGTCCTAAAACTCTTAGAATATCAACACAGGGCCAAGGAGTTTCTTTGGTTAGGACAATATTGATAGAGAAAAATATATAATATGGGTCTTGAACATAATGCATAATTGTCAGGTCAAGAGAAATTTTTATAGGTAATGGTAGGAAAATTAAAGAACAGGAAACATGTAAATCAAAATCATCAAAACATTGAAGAAACAGGTCCTAGCATAAGTGAGATTACAGTAAATAAAACAGGCTAAACACATTTAATAGAAGAGGAAGATTCGCAGTGTGAATTTTAAAAAATATTCACAAGTCAAGCCATGAAAAGGCATGGAGGAATCTTAAATGAATATTGCTAAGTTAAAGAAGTCAATCTGAAAAGGCTACATACTCTATGATTCCAACTATATGACATTCTCAAGAAAGCACATCTATTGAGAGAGCAAAAAGATCTACAGGGAGTAGATCGGGGAAAGGGATGAACAGCCAGAGCATAGAAGACTTTTAGGGCAGCAAAAATACTCTGTAATAATGATATAATGGTGGATATAGGTCATTATATATTTGTCCAAACCCATAGAATACACAAAACCAAGAGTGAACCCTAAGGTAAACTATGAGTGATTATGATGTGCCGATGTAGGTTCATCCTTGGTGAAAAATATACCCTTCTCTTGTGTGGTTGAGAGGAAGAAAATACAGAGATTTCCCGTGTACCTTTTTGCCCCTCCATATTCATAATCTCTCCCATTATCAATATCACACAACAGAATAGAATATTTTTTCACCAAGGATGAATCTACATCAACAATGACGAGGAGGCTATAAATGCGGAAGGACAATGAGATATATGGGAAATCTCTCTATGTTCCTCTCAATTTTGCTGTGAACCTAAAACTACTCTTAAAATACATACACATACAATATCCTGTCCCAAAGTGGCACATTTCCAAAAGGGAAAAGGGCATGGGAAATATTGGGGGGAAAGGTTTAATATATACATATATTGTGTACTGGAATTCATATATGAGAGAGAGAGAGATACACATTCTTTTATACCATAAGAATATGAACCAAATACGAAGCAAAATAAAGCTGGATATTAATTTTAATATTAGTCAAAATATAAATTTTAGCTAAAAGCAAAATCATTTTTTATTCTACTATTACGTATTTCATTCTAGACACTGTTTATTTAAATTCCAGTAGAGTTAACATACAATGTCGTATTAGTTTCAAGTGTACAATATAGCGATTCAACAATCCTGTACACTACTCAAGTCTCTTCTTAAGGCCAGAAACTGTCTTAAATATTGGGGATAGAGCAAGGATCAAAATTGTTCTTTGTCCTCCTTCAGTTATAATCTAAAGGATATAAATTAAAGACAAATACATACTATAAAAGAAAACATCTAAGATATCATGTAATAATGAGTATTTTTAAGACAAGTAAATCAGGATACCAGGAATTGAAAACCCAGGTGGCATTTGACCAAGACCTGGAATATGACAGGCAAATAAACATGAAGCTATCCAAGAGAACAGGATTCCCAACAGGAAACAGAAATTCAAAGATCCTGAGATGGAATGATTACTGGAAGGGGTGTCTGGGTAGTTCAGTCAGTTAAGCA
The DNA here is from genome assembly GCA_028646485.1 of Cryptoprocta ferox. Classification (NCBI taxonomy): domain Eukaryota; kingdom Metazoa; phylum Chordata; class Mammalia; order Carnivora; family Eupleridae; genus Cryptoprocta; species Cryptoprocta ferox. The sequence goes on from CM053568.1 coordinate 43,619,051, forward strand.
TCCAGCTCTTGGTTTCGACTCAGGTCATGATCTCATGTTTCCTGAGTTAGAGTCCCATGTTGGGCTCTGCACTGGCAGCTCAGAGCCTGCTTGGGATTCTCCTCCCCCCCCTCTCTGCATTCCCCTACCCTACTCTCTAAAATAAATAAACTTTTAAAAAGATTACTAGCATATTTAATAACAAATAGTCCAGTGTGCCTGGAATGCAATTGTCAAGTACAGATGGGTAGGTGAGGTTAAACAGTTATGTAGCACTCTTGTTATTGCAAGGATTTGGGTTTTAACTATGAATGAGATGAAAAGACATAGGAGAATTTTAACCCATATATTTTGAAAAGTCATGGTGTCTATTAAAGCAGATGACTTTTAAGAGGCTATTGCAATGACCCAAGCAAAGGTGATGGTGGCTTGGAACAAAGGAATAGTGATTGAATATAAAGAAGGCATCTGGATTCTGGATATATACTAATAATAAAGCCAAGAAGATTGACTGATGGATAGGTGATAAGGTATGAGAGAATGCTGTGAAGTCAAGAAACATTTTAAGATCTTTCAGCATGTTTCACGATATGCAGGAAAACTGGTACAAGAATAGGGCTTTTTTGGGAGGAGAGCATGGTTATCAAAAGTTCACTTCTGGACCCTTAAGTCTCAGGATACTCATTGAACTTCCAAGAGGACACATTGAAGCAGTTGGATATAAAAGAGTTCTGCCTAAAGATATAAATTTGGAAGTCATCAGGACATAGATGGTAATCTCATCCAAACTGAGGATTTTAAAATTCAAGAGAGTCATTGTAGATTAAGAAGAGACTATGTTCAAATATTCAGCCTACGGACACACCAATATTTACAACTGAAGGAGATGCTAAGGAGGCAGTCAAACAGAAGTACTGGTTGTTAAAGAGGTCATTTGTGGCTAACGATTATTGTATAAAGCAATATTTAATCTCACTAATAAGACAAAGGTAAATTAAGATAATGTATCATTTTACATATTTACATAGGTAGAAATAGCATATCAAATAATATGTTAGTTAATATTTGTGAAATCTTGTCAGTGGGATGCAAATGTGTGCAGATATTTTGGAGGATGATCTATTCATACTTTGTAAACTAGAGCGTGAGTATAACCTATTACATAGCAATCCACGCTTTGTGTTATATACCAGACAAAGAGAGATGCACAAGGAGGAAGGAAACAATATGAGGCTATTAGTAACGCATATGTGCTATCTTCATAAAAGAGGAAAATGAATGAACTAGATATATATGCACACACACACACACACACACAGAACAGTTTTATCCATATTTTACAGATATACATATATGAAAAGAATACTAAACATACATTAGATAAATGAGGGATAAGATCTATAGAAGGAAGGCAAGGGATATAGGCTTGGTGATAAAATATGAAAAGAAATACTGATAAAATTCCATCAAGTGTTCTTGCCTAAACCAATTATGATTCTGTCCCTTGAAAGAATCAAATAAAATCCCTTGATCCATTTCCTGAATAAAAAAAAATAAAATATTCAGTACTAGGCAACATTTACTGTGGTTTAAAGTTTCCCATTGAAAGGATTTTTTTAAATAGAAGCTGAAATTACTTCTAGGAGTCCTATTTATTTCAGAACTAAATGATAATAAATAAGAAACACACAATGTCTTGAAGTATGACAGTTTTTCTGATCTCTTCTCTGTCAAGAACCTTAAATATCCATGACATCCAAAGAGCGGAATCACTGGGATAAAGTACTGTTTTTTGTGATACAGGGTTCCAGATGCCTGGTAAGTTATTACATAAAAGTTTTCTATTTTAATGATAACAGCCATTGAAATATGCCTAATCCATATTATATTATTCTCTGCTTTCTTAAACAGAGGGCAGTGTATGGAACTTAAAATTCATTACCAATTTGTACTCAAATAACCTCTAAGTTAGTTAATAGGTGCATTTGCTACTGCTCAGTAGAACTACTCCTCTGTTACAGATTTGATTACCATCTTCTGATCACTATTGTCAGTCACTCTTATTATCATTTATGTCATTGAGTAGATACTTCTCTTCTACTTTTCTTCTTTCTTCAGTTCTCTCTCTCTCTTTGAATTCTAATAAATCTGATGTCACAGCCAGTAATAGTCTATTTGGTCAGCAAGCCAAACGATCAGATTTTAGTTGGAGTGGCTGTCAGGTTTGGATCTTTCCAGGGGAAGTGACCATTGAGAGCACCAGAACTGGGAGTAGAAAAGAAGTGGCTATTTCAGTCCTGCAACTTAATAGCTGAGTAAGTTCAAGCAAATGATTAACTTCTTTTTTTTTAATGTTTTATTTTTTTTTTTTTTGAGAGAGAGAGAGACAACGTGAGCAGGGGAGGGTCAGAGAGAGAGGGAGACACAGAATCTGAAGACAGGCTCCAGGCTCTGAGCTAGCTGTCAGCACAGAGCCCGACGCGGGGCTCGAACCCACTAACGGGAGATCATGACCTGAGCTGAAGTGGAACGCTCAACCAACTGAGCCACCCAGGCGCCCCAATGATTAACTTCGTTAAAAGCTTCTGTTCTTTCATCTTTTAAAAGATGCTAATAGTAACACTGATCTCATAAGACTATTTTGAAGACAAATATTAAATAAAACACTGATCTGTGTCTAGTTCATAAAGCAGTTTATGTCCCCAATAACTTTCATACTTATTTTCAAATGTAAACTATCAGCTTTGCTATCTTTTTTCTAGATTCTCGATAATCCTAAGTTTCTAAAACAGCCAGAAATCTGTCCAACCAATAAATTGAGATGTTCTAGGTAATTGAAATGTTGGTTTTTAGCCCTAAAATTCTCAATTTTTTTATATTTTTAAATAAAATTATAAAGCATACAGTTAATCTTAAACTACCTTTCAAGTCCTCTAAAATTAATTCACCAACATGAATAGGATATTGCAAATATGAGTAAGTAAATAAAATGTGATACTACTCTGATTTTACTAGTGTGACTGTATTTTCATGAGACTAAATACGAAAGTATTTCCAAATTCTTTAGCCTAGGATCCTAAAAAGTTTTACTACAGTGAACTATACATACATTTCTTCCATTTATAGACTCAAAACTATTTTTAATCTTATAAGATACCTTCTTTGTAACCACTTGCACAACACTGAAATACAAGACACCGATCTAATCTCAAGTTCAAGTTTGATTCTGAGAAGGCTTTGCGATGATTTGCAAAGGTGGCATTTGGGCCATCTCCAACTTGAACTCTGGCTCAGTTAAAGTTGATTTCCCCTATAATACTTAGGATTTCACAGAGGAGAAAACATGGTATGATTTTTATCAGAAGTGATGCCATTCTATTTTTTGGGGTAAAATTAAAATTTTCATGAAAATTCCCAGACACCTAAAATTCAAAATATCTTTCTCCAACATTTAACTTCATAAGCAGACAGTGTTTGTCCAAAAGTTCTTGTCTATGTGCCAATAGAACAAAGGTCATAGATGTACCAACACAGAGAAAACTGAAACAAGATAAAAATTGATGTTATAGTGCACTGAGCATAGTCTCCTGTCTTAGGTTAATCCTAGTTTCAATTTTTGAGAAAACATGCCCTAATTAAATTCCAACACATTATTGATAATTTAAAAGGAAGAGACAAGGCCCTGTTTTAGTTCTGGTCCCCCTTTCCTCCAAAGCAGATCTAAGACACAAAAGTTTACATGTGAACAATTTATTTGGGACTATGATAGAAGGTAATAAAAGTGACCCAGGGAAGTAAAGACAGTGCCAATATCAGGGTACAGTTGTTTTTTTACTAGGGGAAACTGGTTACTCCATCCCTCAGTAATCTCAGAATCTCAAGAAATGTGTCCACGAACCATCTGCCCACTGAAAGAGAGAGGGAGGTGTTTATCCATCTACTTCACCCCCCTGCACTTTTAGCTTGTGTACGCACGAACACCACGGAATTCCCATTGGTCTCCCTATGGGAGATATCATATGACAGAAGGTCAGGACCTGGAAGTTAGAGGCATTCAGTTCAGGCTTGAGGCTCTGAGATGATGTGGTTCTATCAGGTCCACCTGCACAAGGATGCTGGAAAAGAACTGGTTACTGCAGCAATGCTTGGAACATCAAGTATAGCCAGATGATATAAACTGGTGCATGAAAGGTGTCCATAGTAGTTATTTTCCATAGAGGAAATATAGGACTTTCCCAGAAGAGATCATTACTTTTCCAATCTGTCAGGTCACCAACAGAATAGTGGCCAGGTAAAATGTTCTGGAGTTTTTTTCACCTGAGGAGGTTGGTAAGGGGGCAGTTAGGACATAACCCTTTGTTCTTGGAATTTCTGTATTATTGCCTTTGGAATGCATCAAAAGAATGAATTTAGTCCCCTAATCTTTGCTCAACAAAATTTTAAGTGCCTTTGTCAAACCAACTTTAGCATCAGTTTGTCCCACATGTTAATTTATTAAATGACACTGCATTTTCATTGAAACTCTTTTGTGCTGTTAATTTAAGATCAGTCTATCTGATATTGAGTAGTTTATGTCAATTTCATTTCTGAGTCACTCAGCAGCTTAGAGAAAAGTAATAAGTAACCCTACCAAGAGGAAAAATTAAATAAAATAGAAAAACAAAACCAAATAGTAATCCCATGTGCCTCAGTTTCGTAATTAATATCAACAAAAATATGTTTAATCTGCTCTCAAGTGTAAATAACATCAACAGCATAGTCACAGTTCACAAATGTAATTTGTTAAACAGTTTAACAATAAAGGAGGAAAGCAAGTTTATCACAGCATGCTTCCTATTTCAAAAATAAATTGCTCTAAGTTTAAGAAAGGCACTTCAAAAACTAAAGTTATATTAGGAGAAATGAAGTAAGGCTAGCTTTCTAAGAAAATTATAAGTGACCCTATTTATTATGTTTTATGATAACTTTTTTAAATCTTAAGGAATACTAATTGAACATTTCTCCTTACTTTCCTTTTCAATTAAAAGACAAAAACTATTTCAATGGAGAGAATGCATCTATTCATATGAACCTTAAAGAATCATAAATTGAATTCATTAATGTAATTGTTACTATCACTATTACTGGTGATTGGTAACATTTACCAGCATAGTTTTGGTGAGTAGGCAAATATTACCTACTTATAATCCAAAAGAAACCTATAGACTCAAATTCTTTTCTATCCTACTCCAGTATACTACTTTGATTAGTGAACAGTCTCAAATAAAACTCTACTTAGGGTAAAATTATCTTGAATGCATCGCCCTCTTTTTGTATATTCTTCATCATTACATAGTTATTTCTCTAATAGAGGACAAGCCAGATACCCCTTTTCCTACCCATGCCTTGCCTGATCTGTCCTCTCATGCAGTTCCCAGACATTAGAATTGTCCTTCTCAAATGCCATCTCTTTAGGATTTAAAGATATAGTTTACAATAAATTAAGGTCTTCATGACAGATTAAGGATGGACACCAATTCTTAACTCCTCTGTCTTTGGGAGATGGGGTTTAGTTTCCCTCCCTTGAATCTGGACTGGCTTGTGACTGCTTTAACCAATACAGAACAGTAGGAAAGGTATAGGCCAGATTGAGACCTACTATTTAAGAAGACTGCCAGATTCTGCCCTGCGTGAGAGCTCCAAGCCACTACATAATATTGAACCACCACATAAGACTTTCAACTGCGTTGCTGGGAAAACTACAAGTTCTAAAACTATATGGAGAAAAAAAATGTTTCAGTTATCCCTACTGAGATGCTAGGCGTATCAATGAAGCCATACTATATACCCCAGATGAATCTAGTTTCCAGTTACGTGTCACCAAGTGGCCCTAATTAATATGATGGTACAGAATTGCCCAGTAGAAACTACTTGAATTCCTGACCCACAAAGTCATGAAATATAATAAAAATGGAGATACACCAAATGTTGGCATAGTTTATAATTCAACAACAGATATCCCTAACAACGTGCTCCTTTTTTTGTGTGTATCTGACTCATCTATGGACCAGGTACTCAGCATAACATGGAGGAGTTGTTCTTGCTATTGTTATTTTTAGTGTATATAACTTGACTCCATTTTTAGAATATTTTTATTCAATGGATCTAAAACAGAGCCCAGAAGTATATGCATATCTTGTATTCTAACATGAAAAGCCTTCATGGAAATCTCTAAAACAAACTTGACAGGTTTCCATTCTCTGCTTGAACATTCAAACAATAGAGATATATCCATCTCACAAAGTAAACCCAGTCTTAATTATGGAAATGCTTTTGCTGAGGATAGAAGAAAGTGACTCATAGGTCAAATGTCTCTGGAAAAAAAATCTGTGGCAGAAATTCATGAGCCACTAATGCGGTGCTATTAATCGATTCAACTGCATCACATGCTCCTTTTGGTCCAGCTTTGAAATGAGACTCTTGGTTCGAAATCATAAAAGAAAAAATCTATTTGGCCCAGTTCATCTATCTTTGAGCAGATCACTGTATACCAAACCTTGTCATAGGCAAACTGATTAGCCTAGAGTCTGTTGTCTAAGTAAAGTGACCACCCTGGCCCAAAAGCTATGGCCATGGAACTAGGTCATCTGTCCAATCTAGAACATGACTATGCACAGTGGTAAGGCATGGGGGGGTGGGTGAGAAGGGCAGATAATATCCCAGAAGGAAACATATACTTGATCTTAGCCAAAAGGCCAAGAAGTGATCCCCAGAAGGAAATATAAAGAAACCAACTAGGTGAGATACATCAGATATATTTTCTTTCACATGCAACCCTTTAATATTTGAAAAGATCTCTTAATTACCCATACTCCATAATCTACTCATCCCTGGCTGTAATCATCAGGGCACAGTAAGAAGGTAGAAACTGCACAAGTTATTTTAATAAAAGTTAATTAAAAGAAATGTCACCCAGGTAGTAGAAAACTAAAAAGGCAAAAGGAAACACTAAGGTATCACAGAAGTAGTAACTACAGCTACCACCCTATGACTGGGGAAATAAAGGAAGAGAACAGAATTATTACAATTTAGAAGCTTCTGGAAGGGTCTTACAAGGTCTTACAGAGGCTAAGATTCAGGCCTCTGAAGAAAAGGGAACAGCTTTGTTGATACTAATGTCTCAGGAGCTTGAGAAGGCGAACTTCTGGGACTAGGACACACACCTCTGACAAGGAGGTGCTCTGAGAACTACAAAATTAATGCAGCAACAGAATTAAAACAAAATTAATCTCGATAAAACTGAAACAATGGAACTATTAGTCCATTTGTTCAGGCTACTATATTCCTATCATAGACAAGGAAACAACCATGCCACACTGTAAATTTTTATTAACCTTTCAGTGAACTGTAGGATCTGTTTGGTTTTTTTGTACGAATTCCTCCCATGCTAGGTTTTACTCAAATTTTGCTTCGGGAATTGACTCTAAACTCTGGTGCCAGATTGTATTTTACCCACACAAATGTTCATGTTTCATTCACGGCATTCTACTTACAGGTTTTTTTTTTTTTGTTTTTTCATGTCTTTCATCTAAAATACATACTGTCTCCCCCCACTTTATTTAGAAGCTTGGTGTTTCTTTACTGGGTCGTCACCTACCCTACATTTTGATATTTCTTCTCTTGTTGATGAAGATGTTAGATCATTCAAGATTTTTCTGAAAATTTTCCCATGGTATGGACCTCTTTCATATTCTTGCTCACTTCTCAGCAAAGCTTTAAAATATACTTGTGATGTCCTTAACTCTTCTTTTTCCCAAAGTCCACACCAATTCTGTTTATGGCATTCAGTGGTTTGTGCTCTTTAGCCTTTATCTTTGACGTAGACATTCTTAAACCCTTGTATCATACTTATTAAAATCTGAATTTTTAAATTTTATTTATCTATTTGAGATAGGACACATGTGTGGGTAGAGGAGAGGGGCAGAGGGAGAGAGAGAACCTAAGCAGGCTCCATGCTCAGCACAGAGCTCAATGTAGGGCTCAGTCCCACAACTCAGATCATGACCTGAACTGAAATCAAGAGTCAGACGCTTAACCAACTAAGCCAGTCAGATGCTCCTGAATTTTCTTAATGTCTTTCTCAAAAGTGAATAGGGAGAATTATAACCATGAAGTTAAGAGTACATTAAACTAAGTAAAGCTAGACAGTAAGTTATGTTCAAGTGTTTGAAATCATAGGAGAGAGATTTAAGCAGAGGTATTTAACATGAATGGCATAAGGATTTCTATTTCATTGATTTGTGTACCAAGCACATCTGAGAACACCACTAAGGATCCTAATATAACTGGTTTGTGCTAAGGCTCTGCAATATGTATTTGGGGGTAAAGAAACAAACACTCCTAGATGACAGGCACTACATAAGCAGTACAGAAACAGAAATAGCTATGATGTGACTTTTTGTCTGCAAAGAATGCAGTCTCATGTGCAATGAAAGATAATGGAAGACTAGCCGCTTCTCTGAGTCATGTTTTCATAAACTCCTTGGGGTTCCTCAATTTGGACATTTTAATTAATATTATCTGTAAAATAATACTAATCACCCTCCATCACTGGAACAACCATAACTTATTTTTTCCAGTCATTTTTGGGGTAAGATTGACCACAAATGCAGTCTGATGCACACATCTATGAAATTATTTGCATGTTCCTGAGATATCGTAGCCCAAGGTTAGGACAGTAGTTCAGGTATACAACACAGTGCTTAGATAACTGTATCTATTTTGAAATGATCACCACAATAAACACCACCGACAATATGTCCAGGAAGGAGGAGGACCCGTACCTGAAGCCGATCCAGAGAATAATCTTTATGATGGCCATTATATGGAGGCCATGCAGGACTTACCTTGCAGGAACATCACACAAAGAGATGGCACTGCACAAGAATGAGCAAAGCATGCACTTCCCTGTCCATGATGTGTCCCTGAATGCAGATGCCATCCAGGTCATCTCCAAGGCTGGACTCTGCCTCTTACACCCACGTGATGATGCCCCAGCCTGGGCTCATGGAGCCCAGCAAACTTGTGAAGCTCCAATGTCTAGAACAAGTGGTTGATGGTGTATACTGTATTCTACACAGAACATGTCCTGAATGGGGCCATGCCTTGGAGGAGTCCCAAGTGGCCAGCACCCCCATATTTGTGGTGAAGGCCTACCTGCCAATCAATGAGTCCTTTGGTTTCACTACCAACCTGAGGTCCCACACTAGCAACTAGGCCTTCCCCCAGTGGATGTTCGACCACCAGCAAACCCTATCCAGAAACACCTTCCAAAGCATCAGCCACCCAGCCAGGTGGTGGCAGAGACCCACAAGCGCTAAGGCCTGAAGAAGGTATCACAGCCCCTGACAACTTCCTGAACAAATTGTAGGCAGCCTTCCTGGCAGCTCCTGCTACCTGGGTGGGACTGGACGCCACACCTGCATCTGCACACCCGAGTATCCAGCAGAATAACAAGTCCTCGCATTCTCTTCGTGACACCTCAAGACTGTCCAGACATGGAGTGCACCACCTGACAGGGCTGGGGCCCAGTCCATGCCTTTGCTCAACATTAACATTTGATGCTGTTTCTTCAAAATTGTAGAGTCAACAGAAATGCCTTCCCAGCAGGGAATTACTGGGCTGGTGGGATGTGGAAGCGGAGGGGACACCCAGTACATTTTTCCCCATTTCTTCAGAGGGAAATTCAAATGCCCCATCCAAAATTTAAAATAAACACAGTATGAGATTTAGAAACAGAATTTGATGTTTATTTATAATAAATAAATGTTTAAATATTAAATATTTAAAATTAAGTATTTTAAATTTAAAGTAATTTGAAACAAATTAAAAAATGATATTTAAAATAAAATTTAACCTATAAAACAACATATTTTTCCTCATTCTATTTTGTTTGTTTTAATGTATTCCTTATTGTGTTTATAACATTTACTTTTCAGGTCTTAAGGCTTCTTTTTCTTGCTTCAGCAATTTAAGAGATAAGGAAGGTGTCATCTTCCTAAAAGCTATTTTGGTATCCACTAAAAAAAAAAAAAAAAAAAAGCTCTCCCAAGTTTGTGGCTTCTGATAATTCAAATCACTTTCATCAGCTGTGCCACACGGCTTCTAAAACCTTTAAATAAAGTGTAATAATAATGGGGGAAACAACCAAATAGCTAACTAAATAGTTAACTTAAATATATTAGACACACATCCATTCTTGGCCTCACTAGAGCCTTACGAGGAAAATGTGAGCTCAAAGTCCAACATTAAGTCTAGGAAATACCTAAAGGAACCCACAGGGTGATCTGGAGATATTTTTTTAAATGCATACTAAATATTTCTTTATTGTTTGCTCTCTGGGAGGAGTTAGACAAAACAAAATAATAAAAGAATCCATGGGTAGTACTTTAGCATTTACTTATTCCTACTGACTATTCCTCTGACTCAATCTTTTAGTCATCGTCAAAACCTTGTTGGTGGCAATTTAAAATAGTACAGCCACTTTGGAAAACAGTCTGGCAGCTTCTCAAAATGCTAAGCAGAGTTACCATATGAATGCAAAAAAATTTTTAAGAAGCAATTCTACCCCTAGGATTCGACTCAAGAGAAATGAAAACATATGTCCACATAAAAACTTGTACACAAATGTTCAGAGTAGAATTATTCATATTAGTCAAAAAGTGGAAACAATCCAAATATCCATCAGCTGAAAAATGGATAAACAAAATGTAGTGTGGCCATACAATGGAATATTCAGCTATAAAAATCAAGTATTGATACATACAACATAGATGAAATTTAAGAACATTAGGCTAAGTTTAAAAAAAAAAACAGTCTCAAAAGACATGTTATGATTCCATTTATACAATAGGCAAATCTATATTGAAAGATAGCCACTGAGTGTTTACCTAGGACTAGGGGTGGGAAGAGAGAAGAT
>CM053568.1:43630086-43742006 GCA_028646485.1 Cryptoprocta ferox
TGCCATCCTCATATGTGCATGAATAAACATTCAGAAGTGTTTTTTTTTTTTCAAATTAGAATTTGCTATAACAGAACCCATCCTCTGTGTTCCAATCTGATTTCCATCTTATGAGCAGTTTCCTCAAATTGTGAAGCAAAGCTTATCCACAGAGATTACTTGGACATTGAAAAGATGTGCAAAACATTACCTATGATGAAAATTTAAGGGACTTGAAGATGACAATTATTGTAATTTTGAATTACTTGTAGTGATGTTCTTTTGGAAGAAAAAGGAGAATTGTTTTTGCTCTACTGCAGAAGACAGTACTAGAGTCAAATAGCATAAAGCTTGAGACTGGACAGGGGTGTTAGGTTAATACCATAGGATTAAAAACTTGAACTTCGTAGTAATCAAAAGCAAACTTGCAACACATGCCCAGCCAAAACCAGGAAATGATGTACTTAACATCTTCTCAGTGTATTCATCTCAGATAGTCACCTGATATCATTTTTAATCCAATTCTTTTTTATTTTTTTTAAATGTTTTATTTATTTTTGAGAGAGAGAGAGACAAAGTGTGAGCAGGAGAGGGGCAGATAGAAGGAGACACAGAATCTGAAGCAGGCTCCAGACTCTGAGCTGTCAGCAGAGAGCCCAACACGGGGCTTGAACTCACGGACTATGTGATCATGACCTGAGCTGAAGTTGGACGCCTAACTAACTGAGCCACTCAGGTGCCCCAAACCCAATTCTTAAGTAGAGATGTTCCTTGAATGGTCCTTTAGCAAGCAATGGGTATGAAGAGCGCTCAGTTCCAAGTACAAGACACGCCCTCCCAGGATTTTAAAGAATCCATATTAGAGATACTGCTGATCCCAAATACTAAAGGTCACTTTTCTGTCTAATATTTTCCTAGGTGATCTCCACGGGTGACCCTCACCAAATTAGTGACATGTTGGTTGGCCCGCACAGAAATCCATGCTGCCCCTCAATAAAATGAAGAGGTGGAGGAGGCATAGGCTTAAAACAGTGGAAACTATCTTACTGTTAATACTCCAGTTGATAAAGCTTCATTAGAAAAGAGCCACACACAGAAGTCTAGGAAATACCAAGAAACCCACAAAACCTGGAGTTTCTTTAAAATACATATTCCTTTTATTACTTAGTTTCTGGGATTAATTAAACAAAAAAAAATCTTAAGGGGGAAAAGAGAGAGAAAACTTTGTCTATTCACAAAGATGACCTCACCTTCTACTTTACAAATAGAAACCATCAGATATGAATCCTCCCAAATTCCTTTTCCAGATACACATCATCTATCCCCATGTACTTCATTCTTGGGGACTCCCAAAGATATGACAGGACTCCATCCTCTGACTGAAAATTCACCCTTTGTATTCTGGTTCCAAACCCTTTCTTTTTTTTAACATTTTTATTTATTATTAAGAGCCAGAGAGAGACAGAGCATGAACATGGGAGGGGCAGAGAGAGGGGGAGACACAGAATCTGAAGGAACCTCCAGGTTCTGAGCTGTCAGCACAGAGCCCAACCCGGGGCTCGAAATCACAAACTGTGAGATCATGACCTGAGCCTAAGTCAGAAGCTAACTGACTGAACCACCCAAGCACGCCCCCCCCCCCCACCTTTTTATCTCAAAGGAATTCTTTAATTATTTCCTCTGTTTCTATTATCTCTCCCTTCTCTGGTGACTCTCTTCCCATAGACTACAAAAGTTCTCAAGTCTATTTTCCTACAAAGGAAAAAAACTCATTTCTATGTCCCATAACCAAGCTATTTGACAATATCTTAAATGTCTTCACTTCCATCCCTTCATTTCATTCTTCATACCTTTAGAATATATTCACTAACATCACCAATAACTTCCTACTAATTTTGTTGATAAATATTTTTCTTAACATTTATTTCTTCCTTAGATTATCTAACACTTGGTTCTTCTCTTATTGCTTGTACATTTCTAATATGTCTTCTTTTCTGGTTGGTCTTTCTCCACCAGTCCATGAGTAGGTGATAATTGCCCAGAGTTTTATCTTTACCCACCATACTGCCCCTGTTCTGCCCTTCAAATCTATTCCTGATCTCTATGGATAGCAATGTCATCCACCCAAGTGCCCAAAACATCAACTTGAACGCCACTCTAGATCCCTCTCTTCCTCTATTGCCCCTTTCCAGCCAAATGATCCTCTAGCATTGTCAATACAGTATCTTAAATAGGTCTCAAATGTGTTTGCTTTTCCCATTTCCATAGCCATAGCCTTAAGGACCTGTTTATTTTTCCCATTTCCATAGCCATAGCCTTAAGGACCTGATCAACTTTCCTAGGACCAATTTCAAAACCCTTTTAGCCCCAGGTCTCAGCTTCCTCCAGCTAGCATTCTAATCTATCCTCTACATGGATGCTAAGGTAATATTTCTAAAATATAAATCTGACCGCATTAGTTCCCTTTTTAAAAATTCTTTCATTCCTTCCAATGACAATATGACTGAGTCTTAAATTCTTAATATATCATTCAGGGCTCTTTGTGACCTCATTCTTTACCTCACTTATTCCCCATTATATACATGGCCCCATCCACAGTTTGCCAAGTGGATATATTTTCTCAAGACCTCCTACCTTCTTAAAGCTACTTCTAGCTTTAAGTGTTAGAGTATTAGGACTTTCCTTATACATCTAGTAAAATATTTTAATTTCATGATTTTCAAGTCTTATCTCTCCTAGGAAAGCTTCCTCTATAGCTCATGAAGGAGTTTTGTACTCTTTTCTTGAATATTTTACTTTATACTTTTTGTAGAGTATTATAATATTTGTTTGTGGCTCATGTGATAATAATAGCAATGTCAAAAAATGTCAATTTTTTGAGATGCATGCCTGGCACCACTTTAAATGACTTACATGTATTAATGCAAATAATTATCACATAAGCCTTGAGATAACATGTATCATTTTCCCCATTTTACAAATAAGATCATTGAGACCTAGTAAAATAACTTGTCTGACATCTAACAAGTGGTAAGAAGATTCAAACCAATGCATACTGGTGACAAGATGTACGCTTTTAGCCACCATTTCAAGCCTAAGGCCTGTGAGATCTGGAAAAGCAAGGACCAGCTCTCATTCATCTTTGTAACCAGTGCCTAGCATATTGCCTGCCACATAGCTGGTGTCCTATTATTCCATGTTGGGTTAAAGGCCAAGCCCAAGGGAAGTTATATTAAATTCCAAATAAATTTTTCTAGTGAAATTGAGTTATGTGTATCTCCAATGAAGTGAAAGAAGATATGATTTATATAAATAAATCTAAGCACCTATAGAAATATTTTAAAACTAATTTACAGTTGCAGGAGACAAAAAATATATACATGTAGGTATTAGTCATTGCACATCAACACAGTAAAAATGTATCACAAGATATATGGCAACTCCAAAAAGTCATAGAATTATTGATCAGATAGGCACTGAAACAGAAACTCTGTTACTCCATTGGCCTTCAAGGACATGAAATAGGAGTTTGTGCCATGAAGCATTTCTCCAAATATGCTATGAAATACGGTGTTCCACTAAGTAGCAAGATGCTTCAATCCAGAATCATCATCTTAAATCATCACAGGGTCTTTCCTCCCCTCTTTTTCCATCTTTTAAAGCATTAAAATTTCAGAAATGAGAAACTGCTTCAATGGACACAACAGGAAAAGGGTGTTGCTCCTTATAGCAAAGAGTAAATAATGTTAAGGAAAATCGTGTTAGTGCCATGAAAGACCAGCCAGTGAGAACTAAAGCAATTGCTAGCCCTGGAAATCTTTTTAATAAGATGATATGAAGTTTTATTTCATTTGCAAAAACTGTATTAGAGAAGAAAAACATCAGTTGTATAAATTGCAACTTGTAAAATTTCAAGTCACTGGAGGGTGGGGGTACGTGTTTGGAGTGAAAGACCTGGCAACATTGCTTTGCAAGCACTGTAAAAAGATGTGGAAGTTAGCCATGGTTTCAAAAAAATTGCATGTATATACACAGAAATATTGATAACCATGATCCCGCTCTTTCCCCCTCACATGCTCGTGCGCACGCACACACACTTATAAACAAATTTAGTGTACAAACAAAGGCAGTATATGAGAGTGGAGAGGGCACAGGCAATACAGACATATGGATACTCATCTGGCTCCACCATTTGCTACAGTATGTGCTAAGTTACTTTCCATGTTTCAATTTTTTCCATTTTTAACATGAAAATTTTCCTTAGTGAATTATTGTGAAGATTAGAGATGCTTATAAGTTTCTTCCTTATACTTAATGTGCTTTAGACCATCATTGGTGTCATTATCATTAATACAGAATTATTAATTAATGATTACAGGTATATTAATGTGTACGGGTAGGAGGAGCTGAAAACAAGTTCCCTAAAAGAAAGGTAACAGAAAACCAGAAGCACACATTACAGAATAAAGGAACAAATGTAATAAAAGGGGACAGGAGTGGAGTGAGAATGTTTGATGATGGTGGTAAATAGCAGCACTTGGCAAAGGTGTGAAGTAGGAGAGCTGGCCTTATATGCCATCCCAGGACTTTTGAGACACTCCTGGTTCTTCCTTACTTGCTTATCTTTGGCCTTTTTCTCTAGCCCTTATCACACTTGATTCACTCCAAGATGTAAATAACTGATAAAGGGATCTTATTTCTCTGTGCTCTTTGCATTTTATTGTGGATCCTTACACTCACAGTCTAAATATCCTCTGTGTTGGCAAGTATAAAAATAGGCAAGGGTCAGGCAGCAAAGAGTGATTATTGTAACATTAAAAACACCACTGTGCTCATTCTAACCTGCAAAATGGTCACATACAACTCTAGGAACACAAAAGTTTACCAAGTGTTCCTAAGGAAATTATGCTTTAAGTATCAAGACCCACTGGAGACTTTACATATAGGGATTTGAATTTCAGACACTGCCTTATGACATTTTTTGAGAAAATAAAATACCCCTTAAACAGCCTGGGCAAAGAACAGATAAAGTTACCTGCAAAGATTATGTAGAAAAAAGAAAAAAAAAAAGTAAACAAAGTAGTCAAGGTCAATAAAAGATGAAAGGAAAGATAAAGAATAAAAGTAAAGAAGTATAGTGAGGTTAAATGTTATACTGCAAGTAAATAATCCTGGATTGGAAAAAATGCCCTTCATAATGTCCTTAGAAAGGTACCACATTGGAGACACTTGCCAGGTCTTGTTAAGTCTAACAATGTCAGTTGTTTTTTTTCTCCACCATTGGGACAAATCAAAGCTTATTGGAGTTAGCTTGAATGTGGGGCAATATAGTATAAAAAACATAGGTCTTTAAAACAATAGGAGCAAACTCAGTGTGGGAGAATGCTCCCAAGAAGAATCAGGATCCTAGTACTCTTTGAGTGGAAAGCCATGTGTAATCAGCCATGCTCTTTAAACTCCTTAAACTCATATTCATTCTTTCTCTCTCTCTTCCCATAGTGTACTGATAGTTCAAGTTATATAAGTTTAGAACTCCCGTGATGGAAACCGTTACACCTAAGATAAAAACTAAAAAAGGAAAATCAGAAGGTCTACAATTTACACATTCTCCAAGAAATCTCAGAACACTGTAGCTGCCTGACTAGAACTTATTTTAGCCTCACTTTCATTATTATTGTTAAAGTTTTTACTCATTTGCTTCTGTAATAGATTGTAGAGCCTAGGGAAGGCATTGAGCATGAGCATTTATTGGGGGAGTCCTAGGTGTTGAATCTCTGGTAATTCATTTAACAATACTATAAGGTAAGTATTTTCCATATAAGGGAGCTCTAAGAATGAGTGATTTCCTCCAGATTAGAGCTTCCAAGTATCAGAACAAGAATAGGAATCCATAGCTGTTTGACTCCCAGGTCCCATTCCCTGAGTCAGTAAGGCAATGAGCCCCCAAGCTATGCTGATAGCAGACACACATAATTGAGCAGATTGTTCTTTCCCCTTATCACAGATGTGGCCTAAGAAATCTCCAACCCTCTTTTAATGGTACATCTAAAAAGCAGGAAAAAAATGAAACCTGAGGGTCATGCTTACCACCATGCTGGAATGGTGTTCATTTTGGTGCCTGGCCATGCCTAGGGATGCTACAAATATTTGTTAAAAGAATGAAGTACTAATACTGAAAGAGAGAAAAACAAGTTTGGAAATAAAAATGGAATAGAAAACTAACAATGCATACAAATAGAAAGGAAGTCTTTTGTTCATTTCATGCACATTGGGATTTGCATGAAATGAATAAGCTGAATAGACCAGCAAACTGAATCTTAGCACTGGTTTGGCTATTCACAACAGAAACACGATGAATATTTCAAACTAAGGCTCACCACGTTTACTTGGAAGATGGCTCCTCTTAGATCACCTCACTTTCATGCTAAAAAATGGAAAGGTCAGAGTATTTCTGGAAACATTTTCCTCTAGGGAGACAACATTTCTTAAAATGACAGCCCAGCAAGGCTGCATAGCATCCCAAAATTTGGTGGCACCTTAAGTTCCCTTTCAGCAATAGCTTATTATAATTTGTTTCCAAAGATCTCTGTAAATTTGCTTATTGAGTCAGGATAAATATCTCTGAAAACTATATAGTTCTTTTACTCTTTCTAACCATTTGGACTGATGCTAGATATGCTGGAGGCTTGAGGGAAATAGAGATAAAGGATTAAAATAAGTTGGACAAGTTTCTGTGCGTAACAAAAATGAAATAGCAATAATTATCAGTGCAACCAGTAATTATCTACCTTGTAGCTGGTATAGTCTACATTAATATCAGTGGATTTCAGGATCAGTGTAAGAATAAGCATTTATTTCCAAAACTGGGGTATACGGTAAAATTTCTTCTTTCTTTCATAAAAGGATCTCTATTAAATAATCACAGAAAAAAATGAAGCCTTCAGTCTTTTACCTTAGATAAGCTTCAGTCCATTACAGCCATTAACTGTTATAATGATCAGGAAAGCTTAATACATCATCTAAAGGACTTACTTTACTCCAGGTCATGGGCAGGTATGGAAGAGATACAAAATGCATGCATGATACATGAAATTTTAGTGTTTCTGAAGCTGTAGTAAATATACTGCTGACTGCAATGAAATAAAATATTCTTCTCTGTGCTTAACATCCCAAGATATGGAGCAGAGAAACAGGAAACAGTGATGTATGGTTTGCTGGCCCCTTCCCACTGTTGGTACACCTCTTCTTCCCTATCCACTCACCCTATGCAATAATCCACAATAGCACCTATATCATCATTGTGCTTACTTGTTAATGTGTCTTTCTTGCTCTATTGTAAATACCACAAAGTCAAGGCTTTCTCTTAGTCATCATTTTATTCCTAGTCACTGATCCATAGTTTATTCTCAAAAAATGTCACTGGAATGTTGTTTGTGGAATGGCTGCTATACCACTGAGGTCCCTAACACTACCTGTCAATGGGAAGTACTGAATAAAAAGTCTCAGATATTCTCTCTCCCTGGGTGTGAATATAGCACCAAGGTCCCTAGGTCCTACCTTATCCCCACCTGCCATAATTTCCCCAAAACTCCTTTCTGCTTTAGGATCCTCATGAGAGGAAGATCATAACCACAGTGAAGAGTGTGTTCCTCTGGTGTCCTGGGTAGGGAAGGAAAGGGTGGGCACAGGCTCAATCTTAAGGCTGCCCTGGGAGTTGTCTCTTCTCCAAGACTCACTATCAGAAATCAACTCTGCTACACTCCAGTGTCAGTTATGACAGAAACTGTAGACCAATCACTGAAGTCCACTATTGCTATCCACGTGTTGAACAACATCTTCTACTCTATTTCCTTCTATATGCCCATCCCACAAACACAGAGAGCGCAAAATCCAAAAATCTCAAAAATTACTATCCCAGTACTGTAGAGTATTTTAACAAAAGAAACAAAAACAAAATCTGACTCAACCTATTTACTAAAAATAATATTCTTTCATTAAATTTCCTTAAAACCCAAAGCATACTATTTCCAGAGATCTTTACCCACTTATGAATATTCTATGTTCATTATGTCACAAATATTATATTTATATTTCATTGTACAGGGGAATATTTCTTCTCAGGATGGGAGGGAAATATTTTCATATTTATGGCTTTATTGTTTTCCTACTCGATGATTAGAAAACCAAAGTATGAGCTTTATAGATGTCAGAGGCAATCCTGTTCTGTCATTTTTTTATGCACATGCTGACTCAATGTCATAGAATAACGGTGTTGCTTTCTGCCTTCCGTGACAGTCCAAAGAAAGAGTAATGCATACAAATCATTTTACTGTTTAAAAGTTTTGAATAAAACATGCTAACCTTGTCATACTAAGTGACAGACAGAAATGTCACCATTGTTTGCCAGGGACAAATAATCCATATACTTCATGTATAATTCATCTGATCTTTAAGAATGTTTAACAATATTGAATTTAGATAAATTCCAATGTTATGATGCATCAAACTTCCTTTATCAATTTACACATGTGCCTCATCAATTTAAGTCTTCATTTGTATTACTCTGTTTTTGTATTAACTATGACAGACTAGAGAATACACTTATTTCCAGGAAAAATTTATAGGTGCATTGTCCATATTATAGCTGCCTCTCCATGTCCCTCTTTCCATAAGGTCTTAACTTGGAAACCTCAAATAACTCAAGGGTTGTAAATCTGCCATCGAAGTCCCCGTTGCAAGTACAGGTATCTACAAGTCTTTTGACATAGAGCCTTTGGTCTCCAAACAGAGATTGAAGAACTCAAAGAGATAAGATTTCAATCCTTTCTAAAATAAGATTGCAATGGCTTCTAAAGCTTTTCTGTCAATCAAAGCTAACCAAGGGCAGGTCTGAAAATAAGATGGACAAGAGTATTTTGAACAGGCTTCAAAGTAAGCTGGAATTCCGTATGCGGTGAATCAGGAGAAATGATGTGGCAGTCTACGACTAAGTATGATCTCCCCGGCAGTTGTCTATGCAGATGATCTTTTGGTTCCCCTAAGTCAGAAAGAGCTTCTCTCCATCCTCACCATGTAAAACCAATGCCTTGAAAACCATTTGATTGACAGTGTCCTCAATATGGTTAGAAAACAAAACACAACAGCATCATTTAAGAAACGATTGATAGAGTTTAGGGCCAAATGAGCAACTAAATGTAAACCAGATTAGTTTCTAGAAGAATCTACTGAAAGCTTATTTCCTGTTTTAGGAAGAGTAATTTCTGTGCAACTTAATTTTGCCAAGTATCATGCCACTTCCCCTTTTCCACTGCTTCATAATGTTTCCTCCTCTGTGAGGCTTAAAAAGTTCTGCCCTTGGATATCATTTTACTTCAATTAAGAATGTTTGATAAGTAAAAATTTTATGAATCAGAGGTTAAGAGGCTTTTTTTTTTCAGAAGGAGGTGGGGGAAGGGAGCTAGCATACCCATACATATTACATTTCATATATTAATAATGCATATGTTCTCTCAAGTTCTTACCTTGTCTACATACTTATGCATGTGCTAGTTCACCTTCTCTGCATTACACATAAGTATGAACATGGGCACATACATAAAATTATATTTTTTTTTCTTGGTACATTGGAAAAAGCAAACCATTTTTCACTAGTTAGGCTGTCTCCTTTGTGGCCCATTCATAGAGTAGTAGAAAATTCTGAGAAACTCATTCAAATCTTCCAAGGGGGAAAAAAAGCCAGTATTATAAATAGAGTTGGTAGATAAACTTATGGGAATTACTTAAATTTGCATGTTGGACTCAAGAAAGATCTTCCTTCTCAGAAATGCTAAATGCATTAAGACACTCTGTAGAACCCCTCTTTCAAAAAACTATTTGGAATATTTTTTTTAAACCACTTAGTTTGCTCCTAACTTTTTACAAAGCTTCTTTTTCCTGGGATCAAAGTGTATATTTTTCATCCAATGCTCCAAAGGGTCATGATACTCACCAAAAATATTGAGGAATCACTTTTGGCAATGCGGGGGGGCTCTTATTTCTTTAAAAAGGTTAGAATTACTTCTACCTGGAGGTAGGAAATTACATCAGCTGTAATATAGCAACTCAGGTTTTACTGGTCTGGAGGAGTTAACACTGGACTTTAAATCAGTAATTCACACCAGACACCACTGACACATTTCCCTATTTCAGACACACTATACATATGTCCATAGATTTCCATTATTTTCCAACAGTTCTAATTTCATTGTGGAACATTTACCAGATGGGAAGGGGCCATTTAATGGGCTTTTGGCAGGTAAAGTTCGCTTTGCTAAATGAAAGTCCCATGTTTGAGGAGTCCATGAAATTGGCAATAATTGACTTTCGAACAGAGAATTTTAAACTTGGTTTTATTTTCAACAAGACAAGAGAATCCTTTGAAGAGATATTTGTTAACCCTTTAAACTTTTTGTTGTTATTGTTAAATCTTGGCCTTAAACTGGCACCAATGTGGATAAAGGATTTCATCAGTGACTTCCAGTACTAGAATTCTTATCATTAACAGAAACATTGCAATCATTATTTTGCTTATAATATTAAATGAATATTTAAAAGATGGAAACTACAATTCATTAAATGATACTTTGCAAAGTCCCCATTTTCCAGAGTACTTTAGAGAAGTGGCAGGATGAGTGACCTAATTTTACATTGTATATCATATACATGTAATAAATACTTACAAAAGTTATTTAATCCTCCTTAATAGAGATATTATTTCTCATCACTCACTGTAATTTACTTTCTGAAGGTTTATGGGTCTTTTAAAAATCCTGTTGTTTTAAAACTACCTCTTCCTCTACTGTCAATTTATTTTGGGAATTCCATAAAATATTTAGCGTTTTTTAGGACAGTTGGGTTTAGGATTTAGATTGCTATATTGGCCTTACGGGATATTCCCCCATTATTTTCTACCTAACACATTCCACTTAGCATTATTTTTTCTGCTTTGAACTCACTAGCTGGTGGAAAAATAGGGAGTGAAAAAAATATATTGTCACCCAAGTTGGGGACAGGTGGGAGGACAGATATACCAGGCCAATGCCAACCATCCAACAGAAAGTTGGATGGCTTTGACTTGGTTTTTAGCATGTACTGTGTGTAGTCAACAGGGCAATGGGGAGAAAAATATTACAGTTATGATTCTGGTAAGTATAAATAACCTTAATACGTTTTAGGACATCAAAGAGCAGGAGGATAAAAGGTGATAACGGATGCTTCATAGCATTCTGTTTGTCATTTTAATGGTAAAATAAAGAAATAAAAAGTAAAACCTGTCCTTGCATTTGAAGGAATACTTCCTACTGACCAAATTCTAAGGTAAATATTCACAGGAATGGTTAGATTACATCAAGAGTATGATTGTATCTCATGCACCTCAAAATTTACATTATTTGCTTCATTAGTTAAAGCCCATCATTGTTCATGCTGTCTCCACAATGTCATGAGACCAATTCACTCAGTGAATTTCACAAAATGAAGAATTTTGGTCAAGAAACACTGAGCATGAGGCAGGCAACTTTGCCTGTCTTCCTCAACTTCATCTTAGAAACCCAAATGTTGAAGCTACATTTCCGGTGTTCACATTCTTTTTAGTTTGCTTTAGCAAATGTTCCTCAAAATACCCTAATGAGACGAGAATACTTGAACAGGGTAGGAAAGTACTAAAATAGCCAATCATCCGAAGAATAAGGAAGACAAGAGAGGAGGTGGCTTATAACGAATGTTAACAGCAAGTGGGCTACAGGAGACTGCAATGTTCAATGTAAGTTTGCAGTGCAGTGTTGCATGACCCTGCAGCACTGAGGGGCAAAACTATTATTTATAGAAAACAGCTACCCAATGAAACAAATGTTGAGAACTTATTTTTGATGCACAAAACACATTGATGGGTAATTATGATGTGAAAAGATCAGCCCACAGAAAGGACTGGGTGGTAAGGAAGAAATGAGAGAAATCTGAATGACTTTAGATATAGAAATGAGCTGGACTTGGAAGTTGAGGCTTGGGGAGAGTTGTAGAAATTCTTAGCCAAGTATCAGGGAGGATTTCTCCCTGTCAAAACCCTATAAAGTTAGCTGGTTCCTTTACAAGGGATTGAGTAAGAGATTTATAACTCTAAGACATAGATACCAGTCAAAAATTTTTTTTCAATAAAGTCTTTTAAATTTTCTACTCAAAGGAATATTAAAGAATAATTAGATACTGCCTAGACAGTTGTTCTAGTAATATGCTGTTAAGATTTGTTCACTCTCTCCTCAGTTGGAAACTTATGTAAACTTACTTCTTTGAAAGTGGAACCACCTCTGTTCTAGGACCATTAATGATAGCACATCAAATCTTTCTGTAGATGAAGGAAGGATTGTCATGTCATAAACCCTAACAGCCTCCTTTTCCAAGAATCCACAGTCAATTAAAATAAAGGAGGAGAAATTGGATTTGGGTAGCTGTGATACAATCTAAAAAGAATGGAAGCTGCCTGTTCAAGAAGAAGTTTGAGGCTCCCCAGAGAAAAGATGATCACTGAGAAATACCTGTGGCAGTAATGTCTGGGGACTTGAATAATAGGAATGTCTAAAATGTAAACATTTGCAGTTTACATTTTAGTGTTGTAATGCACTAAATGTAATGCACATTTAATGCAGTGTTGGGAAATGACATAGCCAACTTCTGATGCCCTCAAACCCTCAATAAAATCTTGAGTACAAAAATGCCTTTGCTAACGTTACTCTGGCAAAAGTGCCAGGATAGACAATATGGATAAGAAGAAAAGTTACAGAAAATGAGATACATAAGAAAGATATAAAAATTTAGAGGGAAATAAGAAATCAAGGCAAGGATATGAAAAGAAATTTACACTGTCCAGGAATTCTCAGGGGTAGAAGTAAAGGATGGGATTTCCACCAAAATGGGCACATTGCCACTTGGTGATGGCAGTGGCAGGATTTTGTTTGTTGATTTGGTTTTCTTGTTGTTTATAACATTAAAGGGCATAGGATAACTAGCAGCTGATGCTGGGGTAAAACATGGAAAATAGGTCTCTTAGTCTGGTGATCATAGCAAGCTCCCAACAACATAAGTCAGATGACGAAACTGGAATATTAAATATGAGTACATTATGTGCTAGAAAGGAATGAATGAATATGGATCTCTTCTGTTACACTGTTTTGGCCAGATGTCACATGGGGTGCTTGGTTGGTTTTTTGTTTGAACTTTTTATAATTTTGCCTGAGGGGCGAAATAGAAAAATAATACATGGAAAGAAGAAATTAAACAAGAAAGCCAAATGTCTAAAAGGAGATTTGAACAGAGACTAAAAATGGGGGCTACAGGAGACTATACCAGGTCACTAATAAATTTAAAGCACTGACGTCACAAGTATGGTTCTTGCAAATCAGTAACAACTGTTGCGTTTGCCCATGCCTTTGCTTTAAGAAAGGAACATCCTTGAGAGGCACACTAAGGAGTCATATGATCAATGTCTAACGCTCCTTGTATTCCTCAGAAAGCAGTTCAGTCTTTCATTCATCTATACACAAATTCTAAAGGACATTCTAAAAGGACACTCAATGGGGTGCCTGGGTGGCTCAGTCAGTTAAACGTCCGACTTTGGCTCAGGTCATGATCTTACAGTCTGTGGGTTTGAGCCCCATGTTGGGCTCTGTGCTGACAGCTCAGAGCCTGAAGCCTGCTTCAGATTCTGTGTCTCCCTCTCTCTTTGCCCCTGCCCCATTCACACTCTGTCTCTCAAAATAAAGACATAAAAAATTTTTTTTAATAAAAAAAATAATAAAAGGACCCTCAAGTCCATTATCTAAGAAAGTTGAAAGCAGGAGTCAAGGAGAGTGCATTCTAAGAGGTATCTGTGATGCTGGAGCAAGTTACATAACCTGTCTGGGCCTCAGTTGGTTCAGCTTGAAATGGGGAACTTAATAGTCTGGACCTTACAAGGTTTTTGCAAGTACTCAATAAGTTAATAAATGTAAGATACTTAGAAACAATGCCTGGCATATTGGAAAACACCATAAAAGTGTTAGCTATTACTATGATTTTTAATGTTTTATTTTTGAGAGAGAGAGAGAGAGAGAGATGAATGAATGAATGAGCGGGGGAGGGGCAAAGAGAGAGGGAGACACAGAAGCAGGCTCCAGGCTCCCAGCTGTCACCACAGAGCCCGATGTGGGGCTTGAACTCATGAGCTGTGAGATCGCAACCTCAGCCAAAGTCGGACACTTAACCAACTGAGCCACCCAGGTGCCTCTATTAATAGTACAGTAAAATAATTTTCATGTAGTAGCTACTAAGTAAAAAATAATCATTCCATCTTTCCCACCAGCTCTCTGGTTCACCCAATTTTGAACAAATATGGGGATCCCATGGTCTTCTCTTCCATTTACACAGTTCTTGTCACATTCCCCATCTCTGACAACCACACTCATATAGTCCCCCCAGAATTCAAATGCACATCCTAGATTGATGGAGACAGGTGTTAAATGAAATGTTGCAGAGTTATTGGTGTCAGTACTACTTAGACACTTGGAGTTTTAAAGATCACAGATTCCAAATCTGTTACCTTCCTTCTCTTGTCTTTAGAGATCTCTATTTAGTTTAGTCCAATGATCCATACTAGTCTACACTTTTCCCCTACATGTAACTTCCCAACTGCTATAAGCAGTTCTCATTCCAGGCTGAACAGTAGAATGGTCAAAGTTTAAAAATACCGAACAATTACCAGGTAAGCTCTTTAACATTACTTGTTCCAGCCTGACCAACAGTATTCATGTACTTGGTGTGGGACCTCTACCTTTTTTTTTCTCCTGGAAGCACCTAAAATAATTCTAATATTCATCTTAGTTTAGACACCACTGTTCTGTTGAGACACACAATGGTGCCGTCCATCTAACATCATCACGTCCTATCTAACACGTGAGCCTGGACATAGGGAAATGAGGAGCAAAAAACCATTATACTCAGGGGAAAAAAAGACATTTTTCATGTCTTTTTGAAGTCTTAGATAAGAAGACCTATTTAAATATAGCTACTATCTGCTTGGAAAAGGTTTTCATCCTTTCTGGGGTAGTTTTGGAGTCATTCTGACCTGTCTAAACTTCTACTTCCAGAATATCATCAAGTAATCAGATTGTTGTCAATTTGCAGAAATCCATTAAACAAGTAGAATTTCCCTCGCTCAGACGAGAACACCTATAGACAGAAAAAATGTAAAAGAGCATGAAAATTTCAAATCAATATGCCCGGAGCCATGATAAATATGCAAACATGTGGTATGAAAAAGGAAAGCATGTATGACAAGCATTGAGGGATGCATCTATACTAAACAAGACCTTTTTTCTTTAGGCTCTCCCATCTCCTACCTCCTTCAACGTTTGTGTACATATCACATTCTGAAAGGAAATCAACTATCCTGCCAAATGAGTACTTGGTAGCTGGCTGGTTGCCAGAAAATATTCCATACACATACACAGACACACATAGACACAGACACACACACAGAGACACACAGATATATAAGATTTTACCTTCAGTTAGACTGGATAAGTGCTATTGGAACAGATTTCTTCTTTTTGTGTATATTCACTTATTATTTGGGGGTAGTTGGTAGGGAAAGAGTAGTGAAAACAATCTTAATATGAACCATGAAAGATGTTAAATTCTGTCATACAGAGTCTCACAGCTATATGGCTATATCTCTCACTTTGTCTAAAGGTATTCAACGTGGAACACAGTAAGTCAGATTTGTCCACCTACGTTTTGTTTCGGGCATTCCAAACCTTCCTCACCTGGGTCTGAATGGGAGCGTATCAAAGTTCTCCTCCCTATGGTTTCATTTGATCTACAGATCACAGTCCATGAAGCAGTGATTTGAACAATTCAAAGAACCAAGTAACAGAAAAAAAGATATAAATATGAGACTTCGGAAATCATAGGCTATTTAGGGCCTAGTTCCTGAACCTGTAACAGGACTTCTTTCAGTTATTTAATTTTTATGGCATCAAAAAACACAATAAATTCTCCTTTTAAAGAACACTCTTACAAGAAAGCCTGAGTGTATAGGAAATTAGTTCGTTTTCCCACAGCAACTGTGACTGCTCAACGCCAGGACTTGTCATGCTGCTCGCCTGCTGCCTACCTCCCCCATGATCCTGAGATCTCCCTCAGGGCAGAGACCACATCTTGCCTGGCACACTGACACCTCGTACAAGCATTTGCTGAACCCGTGAATCATACCCCTTTCAGTTTAGAAAAAAATAATCTTCAACTTATAGAGATGAAAAATTAAATGAAGAAGTCGGTGCTTAAACACATGCTCTCTATTGCTTCACTGCCTGGATTCAAGTCCCAGTTCCTCCATTTACCAGCTGTGTGACCTTGGGCAAGAATAATACAGACTGAATACCTCCTGTGCCTCAGTTTGTCTGTTCTAAACATGTTATAATAATACTTATCCCACACACCAGTTCTAAAAATTAAATGCCAAATACGTATATTGCACTGAGAACAGGAGCCAACACACATCATGTACCAGAGTACCAGCTATCAGTGTATGCTGCTTGTATATGCTACTTCAATCTTCCCCCACGGTCATCTGAGATAGACATTATCAGCCCAATTTACAGATATGAAAGCAGAGGTCTAACTCCTCTCTTAATTGGCAGATATCTCATTTAAACTGGTTATACCTTTTTCCAAAGTTCTCACTCTTTGCCCTACCCCAGAGTACCTCTCTTTGGATCATCTTTTTAACTAAAATCAATTTATCAAGATTCTATTAGGTATAACGTATTATATGTATAGGTGGTGCTACTTAGAACATAAAAAGATGAACACAGCATAATGTCTGTATTCAAGGGGGACAGAGTTAACAATGGAAGAAGATGTGACCACAACTAATAGTACAAGGAAAACATTACACGTAATAGAATAGGTTTTTTGAGGTTTTAGTAGTGAAAGAAGATTCTAGCTAAAGGCAGGAAAGACTTCATGAAAGATGTAGTTTTCAACTGGCCATATAAGACGTGTGCATGGAAAGGACAGGCAACAGCGGGAGTATGAAAAGAAGACAGAGAGATGGAAAGCATAGTGTGAGCAAAACTAGAAATGCAAAAAATAGATACACCCACACCTTGCTCAGAGAGTGAAACTAGTTAAGTTTGCTGCCCTGAAGTATAACTAAACTTGGAGAGGTAGTACATGGCCACTTTGGGGAGAGTCCTAAAAGTTATGCTAAGAACTAAAACTGCTTTGTAAGTCATAGAAGATTAGATCCAGTTCCTGGAAAAGCTTATGAGAAGGAGTATGGAGGTGGTCATATGACCAAAGCTATTATTTTAGGATATGTAGGACATGCAGGCAAGGGAAAGGACATGAAATGCTAAGAAGCAGAGCCAGGGACAACAATTCAAATAAAAATAATGTCCTAAATCAGGGCACTAACACTGAGAAATATAAGAAGGAAAGAAGGCTAACAGAAATATAAAAGGCAGGAATTAAGCAATGACTAGAAGTAGAGAGTGAAGAACAAAAAGGCCAAATAGGAACTCAAAATAGAACATTTATATAGTGGCTGGAAATATATTGCATTATCTCATTAAATTCTTACAACACCTTGCAAGAGAATTTAAAACCATTTCTCACAAAGAGAAAGAAGAGAGGTCTGACTTTGAACATTGACTCTTGGTACTCTGTGAAATTGGAATTACTTAGCTTCTTCAAAACTCACATTTCCTTATATGTAATATGTATATGACAATATCTATCTTACGGTGGTACTGTGAAAATTAAACTAGATAATGTTTATAACTTGCCTTATGTGATCATATATTGTCTGCTCATTAAATTAAAGCAATATTATGAGTAAAATTTTACTGTGAAAGAATGGTTACATTGCCCATAACCACATTTCTAGTAAGAATCAAATATAAAATTCAACCTCATATCCTTTTAATTCCAATCTCTCATCTAACATCCCATGTTTCACCTCATAGGAAAATGAGATCACTTGAGTCCTCAAATGAGTCCCAAATTAGCATTCAATTAGAAAATAGTGTGTTTAGTTCTAAATCTGAGCCCAACCATTACCGAATAGACTCTTTATAAATTATATATCATTCCATACGTAAAAATTGTAATTCACATACTGCATTAGAAAAGTAGGATTCACTGCATTATAGGTCTTGCCAATGAGAGTTTCATGAAGCAAGAGCATTTTGAGGAACTCTTTTATGGGAAATACCCGTTTATCAGAGGTTGCCTTCTTTTTCAACCCCATTAGCTATATGATATTTAGAAATATTTGACCAGTTTTTAACTTTCTACCCCAAGAGGTCATCAAAATATTAAAGCTGGTATTCACTATTTATGTCAAGTTTTGGAAAGGGAACACCTGTCTTTTAATGACATCTGGAATTTTCTTTTTTGTAGATGTGCAATATTCAATCAGATTAATTTTTAATTTTCTAATTTCTTAAAGGGCAAGCCTTAAAACTGGATTTTCTCTTCACAATACTGAAAATGTAAAAATGTCAAGACCATTGATCAAGTAGCCATAATTACAGAAGTGTATGACTTTTGCTTTAAATCTAAATCATTTCGGGCTGAGTAATTGATGTTTGTAAAATAGAACTCCAGCTAATGTAAGGGCACCATAACGTACTCGAACACCAGAACGTAAGGGCAACCATAGTGTTAGGCAATTCTGATTAAAAAGCATAATTTTTCTGCCTCAGCTCATTTGGTCTCATTCCCATCCCAAATTATACAAAAAGGGGGGGTGGCTTGTTGGAGCCACAAAATGGATAAACTCAACAAAATATACTCAACAGTACACTGATGGTTATCAGATGGCAGAATAGTCAAGGCACAATAGCCAAGTAGTTCACCCGATATTGAACACTGCCATGTTGTGCTTTCTTTCTCCATATGACCACTGGAAATGAGGAAGAGGCACATACAAAAATCCAAGAGGAAAATCATTATCACCAGATAAAGCCAAGCACTGAACAAGAAAAGGAATAAAGAAAGCCCCTCCCCTACAAAGATCATCCAATTGATAAATCTGCCACCTGTGGATGACAAACAACAAAAAATAAAGGAGAAATGAGCCAGGAAAATGGATTCATTAGTAATAATTAAAACGTCCTTTCATACAGAGGTGATATGACAGACCTTCCACCAGAAGCACTATTCACAGGTGAATTCCGTGCAAATCCAGTCCCGCTTTCTAGCCTGGTTCCTACTGTAATATACTAAGTATAGAATGACTGACCAGAGTCAAGACAGGAATCTCCAATTCCAGAAAAGAAAGCAAACTGCCATAATCAACATCAGTCAATGGCTAACCAGGTATTGAGGAAGAAAAGCGGCAACTTCTCTTAGAAGGGAGAGAAAGCAAGGCTGAGGTGCTGCAAGTCAATACGGAGAGAAACAGGTACTGAAGGAGCATTCTTAGAATTCAAGCTAAGATAGAAAACGGTTTTGAAAATAAAGTTCCATTCCATTTAAATCTGAAAACTTTTCCTCCAATAACCATATTTTGGTAATTAAATACCAAACCTTCCCCTCCAAAAAGAAAAAGGAAATAAAAGAAAGTGAAAGAATTAGTTTTCATTCTGACTCCATTTGCCTGAAACCAAAGATTTCTATACAGAACATAAAGTAAAAAGCTGAGGTCACAATTGCCTTAAACAACAACAACAACAACCTACTAGGTTTCAATGCGGGTTAAAATAACATTAAAGAAAACATTTTGTTTTACTTAAATATTATATACTCACTGCTTTCTGCTTATCGCATATTTCAACTGCATGGTGTTCTCTTTTGCTTCAGGACCAGGGATTTTGTCAGTACTACAAATGGCCAATCTGGAGGAGACTGGACACAGACGTTAGACTGTCCCGTTGGAGCCAGAATGGACAGATGGAGAGGCTGTTAGGAAAAGCCTCGAAGCAAACAAAGGAAGACTGGCCCGATACGTAAGGAAGTTCAGGCTGACAGGTGTTAAGCATTAAATAGGTCTTAAAGTAGAAAACAGGTGGATAGCCCTACAGATAAGAGAGTTTATCATCCTGTGACTGATGGCCAGCAATAAGCAGAGGTTCAATCAATCAGACTGATAGCACCTGGGGATCTGGGCACTCCTGGTGGAAATACAACAGCAACCAAATCAGCAATCAGAAGTAAAGCCCAGCTCCCACATCCAGGTCCAAACCCAGAAGCAAAACTGACTCAAAGCTGACTTCATGAGCTCTGGATCCAGAAAGTCTGATGTTTCCACCCCTAGGGCAAATATTTCCCAGAACTAAGGGTAAGAATTAACATGACACAGCATGAAGAATCTCCATGAAGTACATGAAGCATCTGAACAGTAGCTAAAAGATAACCCATAATCAGCAAATAATTTCAGGAAATATATATGTGTGCACATATTTGACCAAACAAGAAATAAGAAAAAAAAAAAGAGAGAAAAGGGAAAAAAACAATTCTAGTCTATAGTAGGACTTAACTAGAATAAGAAAGGCCCATATTTTTTTAAGACTTACCAATTGCTGACCCCCAGTCCCCTACAGTAAAAGAGACTAACACGTGTTCATTGATTACACCTGCTGTTCTCGAATCTGGCTATCAACAGTCAGAGGGATCAGTATGGGACTTTTATTCAAACCAAATAGCAGTGGTGGACAGTGTTAGGACTTATGCAGCCCTAGGAACTCTTAACATTGAAGACTCAACCCCACATAATTTTAAACCTAATAAAGTACAACCACATATCACCATAAATAAAATTTATAACATTTTAATAGTTGAGTGGAATTGCATTTGACTATATATAGCATTGTTACATTTTCTAGATCTATTTAAATATTTATCAATTTTGAGTCTATACGTTTTAAATTATTTTCAGCTGTTCTCCTTTTCTCTAATTGCAACTACTTGTGTAGGCTCTAGGCCTAATGATGTTTTGTTTGCTTTATTTTTTTTCCAAGTGGCAGAATTTTGTCATCCTCCAGTGAGGTATTTTAATGTTGTAGGATTAATGTTATAGGAGAGGGATTTAATGGATAAAAAAGAACTCTGAGTAATCTACAAGTAAGTAAGTAAGGCCAAGGCTCAGTGAATAGTTCAGATGCTAAAGGTAGTAAGTTGCTCTGAAAAGAATTGGTTAGCATTTGGAGATGGGCATCTGACACACAGTGAATGGCCCTGGTAAGCACTATTGCATGAGGTTAGAAATGTAGCAGTGAACACAAAAACATGAATTTTTGGTCATGAGTTTTCAATCCAGTCTTCCAGAAACCAAGAAATACATGATCCATTACTTAATTGTATCCAATATTTCTCCTTAAGTGATTACTGTTTCTGCAGAGTTCTTATTCACCTGATGAAATAGCATGTATTAACTTCAATAAACAATGAGAGTGGTATTTAAATTTTGCAGAGCATGAAGTTTTGTTCTTCTCAGGAACAAGGTGAAAAACTGTCCATCACTTCAGAGAGTCCATATAATTAAGCTGTGAAGTGCATCACAAGAGTAGGGGTTGACCCCCAGTTCTACCATTTTCCTAGTGTGACCTTAGGCAAGTTTCCCAACCATCTTGAACCTTCCTTTCTTCATCTGCAAAGTAGGTGCAATGAAAATGTCTACTTTGTGGAATTATTGTAAGGATCAACTAACATAATGTAATGAAGGGCTTGGCATATTGACATAGATACTCAGTACGGAGTTGTGGCTACTGTTAGTGATATTTTTACAGTTGAAGTTGATTTACATAGTTCCAAAAAAGGGAAAATAAGAAACACAACTGAAAGGGTATTTGAAACTATCCAATTGAATAAAGCTCTTATAGAATTATCATGAAATCTCACAGTTTCCCCTTCTGAGACTCCAAGGCAATTCAAGAAGAAGAATGTTATTAATATCAACCCTTCAAAAGTCAAGCAGTGATAATATCACTTTGTGAATTTCTTTTAAGAAAATAAATCAAAATATCTATGTGCAAAACTATTCATTACAATGTTATTTAAAATATCGAGGAGTTACAAGCAGCCCAAATGTCCAACAATAGGACATGTTTAGGCAAATTATGCCATATCTATTAGCTAGATAATATCATATTGATACTTTAAGACCTCTACCTTATAATGTAGGAGTATTTCTGAAATGGTATCAAAGAAAAATCAGTATACAAAATTGTGAATATAGCTATGTAAAAATATGTGTAAAAATAATTTAGAAGAGTCCATATCAAAATGATACCAGATGTGTTAGAGCTATTAAGTAATATAATAGTAATTTTTTTCTTCTTTTTCTCCCATTCCATAATGACTGCCTGGTACTGCTACACTTAAGACAACATAAGTGATATTTTAAAAGAAGCACTTGTACATCATGGTCCTTACATTAAAGTTTGGCAACCTATTACAGGGTGAAGGAATCTTTTGAATATTTGAGAGGCTAAGGAGAATGGTAATTACCTCCAACATCACCTCATCCAGTTACTGCAGATTCCTTCTCAAGCATTGATGGGCGGGGGGGGGGGGGTAAGACCAATATATTACCTGGACTTTGCTCTGTGGGTTATACTGATTCCAGGGGGTAGAGTGAGCTGGAAACAATCAGATTAACTACACAATGAACAGATGTATTCAGTCTCCAATACGATTCTCATGCACACTGAATCTTAATTAGCAGACGTGTAACTGATTTGCCAGTACTCTGAAGATTAATTTTATTCCAGTCCACGTTTTATGAAGTATTAACTGACTGATAGCACTCATGTCCTATTTGTCAAAGAAAATTCTCCCCCCAAAAGAGACAAGAAGAGATCTCTGAGCAGCCTTTTTAATAGTCTACTGAGGACTTATTCATCCTCTGAGTTAACTGAGGTGGCAAGGAGAGAATGCGGGAAGCAAGCTCTGAGCGCTTTGGAGCTGAAGGTGCAGAGCTGAGCAGATTTGGAAAACAAATGCACTTGTTAATTCCCAAAGTGATTTTAAGAGCAGAATCCTGGAAGAACTGCCAAATGAAATTAATCCTTTAAAATGATAATGCAAATTTTTAAATCACAATGGAGAGCTGGAAGTTTAAAGAGAATATTTCAATATTGCATGTGTCTTAACTTCAAGCTAACCAGGCAACTATGGATAGATGCTTCCATTATTTCCTACAGTTGTGAGTTCAGATCAGGAAGTGTCTATATGGGGTGGAAGGAAGGCTGGGGAATAAAGGGAGGAGGAGACAGGGAGGAAGGAGGCAAGATAGAGAAGGAAAAGAGGAGAAAGATTTGGAGAGTCCATAGTTAATATCATTCTAAAAAAATAAAGAAAATATTTATCTCTGTGTATGTGTGCCCTTGTGAATCGATATATAACCTTAAAATGTTTTATAAAAAGATTAATTCTAAATACGAGTAGTCTGCAATAAACAATGCAGACAACAGAAAGCAGTAATGACTAATTCCTATGCTTGGTCAGTGAAGGCAACAGGAAAATCCAAACATGAAAATTGTTCTTCAGCTATAATGTAATTAAGAATAGATTACTGTATATTTGCTGTCTTTTGCAGATCAGATTTTAAAAACTTAAAAGTAAAACTAAATGTTAAAAGAGAGTAGGGTACTGCAGACCATATAAATTCTCAGTGTTCATGAAAAAGTACTTATTCAGTCAGTCAATACCTTACATACATGGTTTCTACCCACCTAGAGCTTTCAGTCTGATGGGAGACAGTTACCACATGCACAGTAGAAAGATCATTACAAACTGTAATCGGTACTGAGTGGAGGAACACACAGAAATATAAAATATGTTGTCAACAGGTAGAATTTTCCTCACTTGGTGCATCAGAGAAAACTTTGCTGAGAAAGTTTAATTTGAGATAGGAAGAACCAGTAGAAATTCACCAGGCAAAGAGACAGGAAAGAGCATTGGAATGCCATAGGCATAGGCTCTGTGCCTGGGCAGATCTTGGCCATAAAGGATGTGAAATCAAGGTAGGTGATATAATAAGAATTGACTTAAGGATAATGAGAGGTTATTAAGGACAAAAAATAAAACTTTGCTTCTCCTGTCCCATCTGACATAAGGAAAGAGAGGCCAGGATCATTTATCCAAAAGGCTGAGTAGTTATTTTATCTCTACCTCCTTGCCCTTTCCCCACTCCCCAACTCCATCATCAGGTCCATTATGTGGTACTGACTGAGACAAGGGATGAAGTTAGGTATAGAGGTGTGGGGCTTTACATTACAGCAGAATCCCAGGTCTCAATTTTGCAATGTAAGATGCCTACCAAAAGTGGACAGTATAAATCATGACCAGGAAAACCACAGCAAGAGTTCCTGTGGATGTGGCCAAGCACTGAGCTATGGAGTTTGGGGACAGGCAGTGAGGACTGTCCACAGCAGCCTTGAGGATGATCTTCACTACCTCATGTCCAACACGGTGCTAATATCTTTACTGGGATTGTCTCATTGGATACTGACAATGAGTTAAAGACTTGTGAGTTAAAGACTACTGTTGTCCCTATTTTACACATGAGGAAAGAGCAGGAGGCTTTAAGAGATAAGTAATATGCTCAATATCATGTGGCTTATAAATTCAGCACTTGAGCTAGAAGAGTCTGACTCTGGCCTCCCTGAACTAAATCTACTGTACTATTTGAGACTTAATTATCCAGGACCCAAGGTCTGTGGGCAGATTCAATTTGTTTCTAGAAATAAAAGTGTCCTTACCCTCTAGTGTTGTGGAGAAGGATTATAGCAGCTTCATTTGAAAAGCTAATCTGGATAACGAATAGGAGAGGGCCAAGAGTAAGTGCAAGAAAATCAGTTATCACATCATTAAAAGTCGAGGGAGAGATTACTAGCTTGGTTTAAGGTTAAGCCTAACATTTCTAACAATGGACCCAGAGTAATATGGTCAGATTTTAGAAATACTGAGGGAGTAAAATCATGGAGCATGGTGATAGGTTGTTATAGTAGAGTCAAAAATTAGCAAATATCCATAATGACACCCACTGTTCTTCCTTATTCCACTCTAAATCTCCTTTTGTGTCAATATATATGCTATAGAACTCAAAGGAGGTGCCTGGCTAAAGATACAGACTTGGAAGCCAATCACACAGTGATGCATTCCAATTCATATTTTAAGATGGTCCTTCCCAACTATAAAAATGTATTAAAGCAATTTTATAAAAATTTCATTGCAAAAACCTTCTGGTAAAAGAAACAAAATAGCAGGTCATTTAGTTCCAAATCTAATTTTAAGGTAAGAATATGGAAATTTCTTTTTTCACACTAGAGTTATCTATGTATTTTTCAAGGCCAAGATTGAAAGTGGAACTGAATGACTCATCACCAAAGTGGGCCAATTGTCTGCAAACTGATGGGAAAATATCAGTACAGTTATGCACCTAGGGATAGTCACTTCAAAAATAATTTTAACTGCATGAGCCTTATATCATTTTCTTAAAAGCCAAAAGACATGTCTTCTGATGTGTCTTTTAAGATAGGATACTTCCTGCGGTTGATAGGCCTAAATTATTTACCATAATATTAATGTCCTCCTAAAATAACTTACTTCGGCAATCAATGCTCTCCTTACCATACTGAGGGCAGACTGTCACCTACCTGATATAATGTCAGGAAACTAAGAAAATCCCCTGCCCTATACTTCTATTTCAAATCATCTCCCCTTGTTTCTTCTTCATTTTATCAACCAATATTTAGAAGAAGTTTGTTACCCAGTGCCTTTACCTTCTCATTTTCATGCATCAGTTTCTCTAAATAGATTTCACCTAACCCAAGCTCTGCTAGAGTTTCTATAGGATGAGTAGGAGGTTTTGTGATAATAAATAAACAGACTGAGAGAAAGTTCAAGGAAATATATACCCATATCATAATCATCTGCCACATTTCAAAATCAGAAATCTCGGTAAAGGAATAGTTCAATTAAATTCTTGCAGATCAGGCGGCTATGCTTGTATACTGTGGCTGACTAACATGCCCAGTCCACACCCCTGGTACCAGTTGTTCAGCAATACCTATTTTACTTGAGAACTAGAGAGACAAATTCATTACAAAAGACACTTAAAACCAACTTACTATCATAGTCAATTCAGGCTGCTATAACAAAGTACCATAGATAGGTGACTTATAAACAACACAAGTTTATTTCACACAGTTCTGGGGGCTGAGTGTCCAAGACCAGGGTGCTAGTATGGTCAGGTCCTGGTGCATGACCGCATTCCCTTTACAAAGAGCCATCTTCTTGTGTTGTCCTCACAAGGTGGAAAGAGCAAGCTGGTGCTCTGGCCTCTTCTTCTAACAGCACTAATCCCATTCATGAGGGTTCCACTCTCCTGACCTAATTTCCTCCCCAAGGCCCCACCTTCAAATACCATCGCATTAAGAATTAGATTTCAACACACAAAACGAGTGAGGGAGGCACACACAAATCTTCAGTCCATAGCACCCACATCTGGATTGGTAGATATGCATCACTCATGACCCAGCTCTTTGCCCACATATGGAACAGACATCACTAGTCGATTACTGCACTCGTCCCCTCAGATACTCGGCATTGAGCACAGCACTGTAGACAGCCACCAGTTATTAAGCAGACATAGAATGTCTGCTGAAACTCACTTGCCATCCCAGAAAATGTGGAAAACTACTGAAGATGTTAGTTCTAAATTACATACTGCCGCTTAACAGCGGGGTAGTTTTTGACAGGTTACATAACCTTTCCAAGCACACAGTTTCTTCCCGCCTCACAAGGCTGTTGTGAGGAACAAATTAAAGAATGCCTGTGAAAATGTTTTGTAAACACCTCAAAGTGTTGTATAAAATGATTTCTTTTTATCACTTTTATCTAGAGCCGCACAGGAAATGGAAGTATAATGAAGTCAAATTTAAATTAACTCTCAAAATATTTCATTCAATGTTTTGGGGACACAATGGCTGTACTTGAAAATACATATTCTAAAATTTTGTTCCACCTCAGATGGCAAAGGTTCTGAGAGCCATCTGGGGGCTGGATGTGATGTGAACATCCCTTTCATGCTGTTCCTTTTCCCTATCTGCATTTATGTGATTGACCATGTGTGCACTAGGTAAACAAATCTTTTTGCCAAGTTCATTCCTTGACTGGTGTATGCATGCTCAAAGGGAAATGGTACTGAGCAAATAGGCATCTTAGCTTCCGCAACGAAGATATAGGAAGGAATCAAGAAGAAAAATCTCTGCTTTGAAGAGATAAAGAAAGCCTATAATCAGAGTTATCCAGGCAAAGGCATTACCTGTGGGAGGCTGCTCTACTTTGTCTTCACGTAGCACCTTTCATCCAGAAAGCTCGAATCACATACTATTTATTAAGCCCCTTCATGTACATGGACCTCATTGATCCTCTCAGCAGGATTATAAAAGCATATTATGGACCCCACTATGTGAATATGAAAACTAAGGCACTGGGAAGTCAAGTGCCTAATCAAAATGCACACATGCAAACAAGTGAAAAAATTAAGAATATAAGGATAATTAGTGGTGTGATTCACTTTCTTTAGTGTGAGCTCTGATTTTTAGGTATTTATTTCCATTAAAAGGCAAATATTTCCAGCAGTAGCCATGCATACAACAGAGAATCTCTGTGGGTGAGGGACACTTTTTATTAAAACAATCTGTTACCTAAAACACCCTTTCCTCTTCATTTTCATCCAACTGAGAGACACACATAAAATGCCTACCATTCTGAATTGGAGAGAAAGTCAACCAGACCCTTCACAAAAATCTCAAAATTACATTTATTTATTTATTTATTTATTTATTTATTTATTTAAACATGGAGGCAAAACAAGGACAAGTGTCCACAAAACACACCGTAGCCAGCTTTGCAAATAAGCAATTCACTCTTCTAGCATAATATGCTTAAAAACCCAGTGGGTGTATTAAATCAAAACACAAACAAAGCAGG
Source organism: Cryptoprocta ferox (assembly GCA_028646485.1). Taxonomy (NCBI): domain Eukaryota; kingdom Metazoa; phylum Chordata; class Mammalia; order Carnivora; family Eupleridae; genus Cryptoprocta; species Cryptoprocta ferox. The sequence continues at coordinate 43,658,083 of CM053568.1, forward strand.
CACTGCCGTTGCTATATGTCAAACCTTTCCCACCTCAGAACTCTGCTTCTGCTGTTTCCCAAAACATTTCTGACACCTTCAATCAAATTGATATAGTTATTCTTCTTTCGCAGCCAACAAGATCTATAACGCTATGCCAGCCTTTTCCTTAAGCAAGAAAAGAGACAAAAACATGTCTTCCTTCCTTAAGGAAACTGATAAAAGGGGATAAACAGAGCCCCCTTCAGAAATTCTTATCTCTCTTGGTCAAAGGCTAAAGATCTCAGTGCTGCAAGCTGATAATCAACTTTTGAGAAGGAAAGGGAATTCAAAATTAGGGTTACTTCATCTGTACCCTTACTGTTGACTTGAGAAGAAATTCACATTTTCCCTCCATTCAGACCCCCATTGTGATCAATAACCTGAATGACAAATCCCTGAGCTAATTGTCTGTTCCTTGCACTTTAAAAACAGGGTGTACTAGAGTTTCTCATAAACATTTAATAAATCATTCTTTTTCTTCGTTCTACATACATGATTTATAAAGTAAACAACAAAAAGGCACATTTATAAAACAGGCCACAAAGCCTGTTGATCCACACCAGGCAATTTTTCTTGTGATGCCATTTCCCATTCAGCAGCAATGTGTTTTGGCAGGATTTATAAAGTTTTCATAAATAATATATATGCAAAATAGAATTAAATATCAACAACAACAATAACGACAACAACAGCAACAAATAACTGAGGTGCTACTATCACAGATTTCCTGGGTGGTGATTGTATGTCTCTTTTTAATATAAATGAATCATGAAAACATACACAATGTCATGTAAAAGACAGCTCATATTCCAGAGAAGCCTCCACGAAGCAAAAATAACACTACATTTGCTAATCAAACACACACTCGCACACACACGCACACATGCCCCTAAAAAAAAAAACACAAGTTAAAAAAATCAATGAATACATCATTGGAACAAAATCTACTTATAGCAAAGTACTTTTCAAATTAAGCTAATGTCTTTTGACAATAAGACAGCATGCTTGGCTTTAAGAATGATGCCACTAGAAATTAATAAAAGCCAGAAAGTTTATTTTGGATTAGAAGATCCACCTGAATGAGCAAAACACACAGTAAAACTGTAGCAAACAGCTCTTTGTGCTCAAATTTCCAATCTTAATCTTATAGACAAAGCTGAAAAAAAAAAAAAAAAAAGGCAGAAGTAGAAGGAAGAAAAAACTTCCCGAAACTATTTCTGGTAGTCCCAATGGATGGTTTGATTTCTCCACCTAGATTTACCCATTCCTACTTATTTTTACTTGGTTACAACTTAGCACCTAATTCTCCCCATACCTTAGTGGTATGAAAGTTAAATTTTTAGGTTTTTAAAATGTTAAAACACAGGGTTATGGGTTTCAATATGAATACTTTTTATATGCCAGTCTACACTCTTGTCATGGAGAGAGGCACATAGGTCAAAGTTGGAGATCAATAAAAAAAAAAAAAATAGGTTATTATCCACCTGGCAAGGGCAGGGTAACTTAGAAATTTGGGATACACAAGGTAAAGCCACCCATGGACAAATGAAAGTGATGTGGTGGATAAACCAAGGTCTCCATAACTCTCTGGGATTACAAGAGTAATGTTTGCACATAGATAAATGTTAAACCATTTCCTCACTTTAGAGAAAAATTGAAAGCACAGGCAAAATGCTTGAGCTTCTTTAGAAAAAAAAAAACAGAACATATATCAAGTCTCATAGTCCAATTTCAGAGTACAAAGTCAATCTCTGTCTAAAATGAAAGTACTCAGGAGAGAGGGATCTCTTTGTGGATTACTCAAGGTCTTTGTTATTTTTTCACTTGTCTCCATTAACCTTTTCGATACTTAATGTTTTATCCACACTACACATAGGGTAAAGTACAATTTTTTCAATTACTATAAGATTTTCAATACCAACGAGGAGGTTGAAATGAAGACACAAAAGTCAGACTTGAGAGTTGTACAGAAATTCATTTTATGTAAGGAATTATTTGTTGGTATATATATCCTTTCCTTTAAAATTGATTACTTATCAAATTTTTAACACCTATATCTCCTTCTCACTCTCAGCTATGGAACTTGCTTCCTATTCCATTGAGAAAATGGAGGCAATCAAAAAGAACCTCCACAAGCATGCACCACCACATCCACAAACATATACACACCTGTTCCTGAACCTGTTCTTCCTTACATCCTACTTTTTATAAACTATCTGTATATAATCTCTCCATTTGTTCACTCGATACCACTCCCTCTCTGTTAAACAAGAATATTGTACCAGCAATTATCCCTTTCCAGAATCATCACTTCCCCTCTTTACTGGAGCATTCCAATTTATTTATATAAAGAGATTTATTGTAAGGGATTGGCTCACATGATTATGGAGGCTGGGAAGTCCCAAGGCCTGTACTTGAGATCCAATGATAGAAGTTCCCATCTAAGTCCAAGTCCAAAGGCAGAGGAAGAATGATGTCCAGGCTTGAAAGATAGCCAGATAGAGGACCCCCTGGGTGGCTCAGTGCATTAAGTGCCCGGCTTCACTCAGGTCATGATCTCACAGTTTGTGGGTTTGCGCCGTGCTTTGGGCTCTGTGCTGATGGTTTGGAGCTTAGAGCCTGCTTCAGATTCTGTGTCTCCCTTTCTCTCCCCCTCACCCGCTCATGCTCTGTCTCTCTCTCAAAAATAAATAAACTTTAAAAAAAAAAAAAAACAGAATGAATTCTCCCTCACACAACCTTTTCTTTTTCTTGTCAGGTCTTCAGTGGTTTGAATGAGGCCCTCCCACATTGGAGAGAACAATCCTTCTCCCCACTGCTTTACTCAGTCTGCAGATTCAAATGTTAATTTCATCTCAGAAGCATCTTCACAGACACACCCAAATAATGTTTCATCAAATATCTGGGTGCCCCATGACCCAATCAACTTGATACATGAAATTAACCCTCACAATCTCCCACCTAAAAAAAAATAAAACAAACTCTCCCTTGACTTCTACATTCATTCCAACTACATATCCCTTTCACTCTCATTTATAGCAAAATTTCTTTAAATATTTGCAGATACCCACCATGTCTAATCTTTCTCCTCCTATTGTCCTCTGAAGCTTGTTCATTCAGCAGTCCAATACAAGATACTAATCTCTCCACCAACCCCCTTATTCTGCTTAATTTATCTCCATAGAAATTGTCACCATCTGACATAATTACCTATTTTTTTGTCACCCAACAGTATAGAGGTGCTCATAAATGTATTACAACACTAGGTTTTTTTAAAGCACATGGCAGGTGCTCAATGTTTCAAATGAATAAATGAATGAAAATTAAAATCCTCGAATAAGCACTCATTACCTGTAGTTTTACTCTTAAAATAAGCCAAATAAGAATGTAATGATGCTATATAAGTTCAAAAACAACAGGTATCTGATCTCTCTAATAGTGCCTGGAGCAGGTAGACCTTTTTGTTTTAAGCTTATTTATTTTGAGAGACAGAATATGAGCAGGGGAGGGTCAAAGAGAGATGGAGAGAGACAATTCCAAGCAGATGCCACACTGCAACATGGGGCTCAAACCCACAAACCGTGATATCATGATCTGAGCTGGAACCAAGAGTCAGATGTTTAAATAACTGAGAAACCCAGGCTCCCCTGGGGCAGATAGACCTTTGAAACAATTCCAACTCGCCTAGAAACTCCAGGGATCATAAAGATCCATAAAAAGGAGCAAATTTTCACCTCTCGGAAGTTGAGGCCTAGGAGAGAACATACCAGAGTTGCGACAGAAGGCCTGTGTAAGAAGCCGAGGAGACTCGTTACTACCTAGCTATGGGACTTCATCGAATTTCTTTCATCTTTCTGAGCATTGTTTCTCTTCTACATGAGAGTGTTAATATCTTGACAATTGTTTTGCCCATTTTCCAATTCTCTGGGAATTTTTTTACCCTCCCTCTCCTTCCTCAATTCTCCAATAATCTGTCTCCCTGCAGTGTCCCCATACAATGGCTTGACTTCAAACAACTTAGAAAAAATAGATATGCAGAGGAACCATTGCACCCTCTTGCCACCTCATTCACAACTTGCAGACTATCCACCTACCTGCCTCTCATCAGCCTGCCCTTTAGACCAACTCGCACATGTGAGCTTTTATCTCATTTCCTCTTGCCTTCTTACAGACTTTATTTCTAGTCTTATTTTCCCTCTCTATATCACCAGTTCAACACTTTCTTTTCAGTTATCTACATCAGCATGCTAGCTTTTTCTTACACTTCTTATCTTAAACAACAAAGCAAAACAAAGCAATAACAATGCAACAACAATAGCAACAACAGTGGTAATGAGAAACCTTCCATTGTATAAATATATCACAATTCATTTCATTATTCCTGTATCAGTGAATATTTGAGCTATTTCCAGATTTTATTTCTTTGATTATTTTTTATTTTTAAATCCACTATAAATGTTTTAGACATGTCTTCTGATAAATAGGAATAAGAAATCTGTAGATCAAATATTTACTAGTGATATAAACTGGGGCCTAGATGGAACACATCTTCAATTTTACTAAATAACACCAAATTGTCTTCCTATGTAATTGTACCAGTTTGCATTCCATGAACAGTATAAATTGTTCCATATTTTCATCAAAGCTTGTTATTACCAGATTTTTTTTATGTTTACCTATGTGCTGAGTATCAAATGGTTACCTAAGTAACCAAATAATTGTAATTGGCATTTCCAAAATTATCAAGGAGATTGCATAACTTCTAGGTGATAGATGGCTTACGTTTTCTCTGTGAAATATGTCTGTTCAAGCCCTTGGCCCTTTTTTCCTGTGAAATTCTTTGTCTTTTTCTTATTGATCTTCTTAAGAGCTCTCTATTTATTCTGGAGACTCACAATTTGTTGGCTGCATGTGTTATAGATGTACACTCCCAGTCTGTTGTTTGTCTTTTTCTTTTCTCTATGATAACTTTTGATGAAAAATGTTTAATTACATATACTGAAGTCCATTAATATTTTGCTTTATCATATCTTAGACTAACTAAGGCGTGTTGTTTAAATACACGGTTTTCAGAGTTATCCTGCTGGCCTAGGTCCTGGCTCCATGTCTCATCAGCTGTATAACCCTGGGTACTTAGCTTTATACATTTCAGTTCCTCCATCTGTAAAGTAGGGATAATCTTATAGGATGGTTGTGAGGATTCAATGTATTAATATCTTTAACTTATTGTAACTGCATTTAACATTTTAAGTACTTAATAAGCATTGACCATTTTTACTTAAGAAATTCTTTATTACTCCTTGCTCATAGTATATTCTCTTATATTTTCTTCTAAAAGATTTAAAGTTTAAATTTCAGATAAATCTTTAATATACATAAATTTTATATTTTTATACAGCATGAGATATAGGCCCACAAAAATACATGAACCACTGCACAGATATAACACCTTCACTCAAGGATAAGTGCTCATTTTCTTTGCTTTGTTCCAATTTTAACACATCTAGTGCCAAAACAGGTGCTCTCGTAACATTTGATGCATTAACTTTTTACTTACTCATTAACTTACTTATCTAGGCATCCACAACTCATCAATTAGACTTCTTCCCTCCCAATTGACCACCCCTTCTCAGTTTTCTCACAGACCAGAGCTCCTCTAACTTGACCTCAAAAGGTTAAATTGCCTTGTGGGGGGTGGGGGGTGCTGGGTAGCTCAGTTGGTTAAGCATCTGACTTCTGCTCAGGTCATGATCTTGTGGTTCATGAGTTCGAGCCCCATGTCAGGCTCTGTGCTGACAGATCAGAACCTGGAACCTGCTTCAGATGCTGTCTCCCCCTCTCTCTGCCCCTCCCCCACTTGTGCTCTGTCTCTGTCTCTCTCAAAAATAAATAAGCATTAAAAAAAATTTTTTTAAGGTTAAATTGCTTTAGAATTGAATCCTATTCCCTCTTTTCTCTCTATATTCTAGTGCCTGGAAACTGAAGGCAGATTACTTACAATCAAATTCTGACTTTTTCATTGACTGGGTATATAACTGAGCAATTATTTAACTTCTCTTTGCCTCTGTTCCCCACCAGTAACATTGATATAAGAACATTTCTTACCTTGTCAGATTGCTATGAGTAATAAGTAAAGACGTTAATGCATGTACATCACTTACAACAGTACTTGGTGTTTAGTAGGTGCTGAATAAATAGTAGCTATTATTTTCTACAGGATTTCAGTTGATTCTATGATTTTAAAAGTTACCTAATTGCCGATCATTTCAAAATGTATGCATTTAGCTCTGGAATCTCCCTAAATTCAAGACTTACACAACCAACTGCTTACTTGGCTGTTTCATTTTTTAGATGTGCAGTAGGGATTTTAACTTAGCTTTAACTTAGCATGACCCAAGCATAACTTTCAGCTCGATCCAAGCCTTCCTGCTCAGAGAAAATGACACCACCACTCATCCATTTGCTCTAGCCAAAACCACCACCCTTGATTTATTTTGATACTTTCTTCCCACATCCAGCCCTGTAAGTTCAGGTACCTCAAAAAGGTATCCCACATCTGATCATCACTCCCTAACTCCACTCCAGTTAGCAACTTCTCTCACCTGGACCACCATTACAAACGCTCTCTCTTACCACATTCTTGACCCTACTATGGTCTTTTTTCCATTCTGAAGTGAGATTAAGCCAACCCAATCCAATATTACTCCAATCAGTACCACTTAGCTTCCTTAAAATCATCCTGTGGCTCCCCCACAGCAAACACAATAAAATTCTAAGTCCTTCCCATGGAGTAGAGGGTCCTAATGATCTGGCCCTAGCTTACTTCTCCAAGTTCCTCTTCCTGCATTCACTCACAGTCACTGTGCTCCAATCACACACCTCCTTTCTGGATCTTAAATATGTAAACTCATTTTCATCTCAGGGCATTTGCACTTTAAGCTTGAAATGACTTAACCCCAGCTCTTTACCTGGCAGCTTCCTCATCCTCATCATTCAGGTCCCAACTCAAAAGGTCATCTCTTCAGAGATGACTGCCTTGACCACCCCAGTTAAAATTTTCCTGCCTCCAATGGATTATCATGTTATTTTATTCATTGTACTTGTTAGTATTTAAAAATTTTAAATTTCTGCATGGTAACTGTCTCCTTCTACTGGAAATAAACTCTTTGAGGATAGCAGCATTATGTCATTTTCATACTCCCTAGAACAGTGCCTGACACACACACAATCAGTTCTCCATGCCTAATTATTAGCCGACTCCCAGATATTGTTCTAAGACCTTTATATGCAGCACTTCATTTCATTACCCATAGGAAATATATAATTCCCATTTTATAGATAGCAAAACCTAGACTCAAAGTGGCAAAAATGAAATTCATGGGCCACCTGAGTGGCTCAGTCAGTTAAGCATCTATCCAACTTTGGCTCAGGTCATGATCTCTCAGTTCATGAGTTTGAGCCCTGCATCGGGCTCTACACTGATGGTGCAGAGCCTGCTTGGGATTCTCTCTCTCTCCTTCTCTTGCTGCCCCTTCCCCACTTGCACAGTCTTTCTCTCTCAAAATAAATAAATAACCTTAAAAATTTTTTTAAATGAAATTCAAAATTATCTCTTGTTTGCCATGTTATACCCTATTGCTTAGTACCTTGTGGGATGTTAAGTAAATATTTGTTTAAAGGAGATGTGTATAAAAACATCAAAGAAAAAATTCAAAGGAAAATTAAATAAAAAGGGAAGAAAGAAAGAAAAAAGCTAAATAGGGCCTTTTTTAGTCTCCCACACCATCAAATGAACTTTAGAAGGCCAGAACTGGGTTTCAGAATTCACACCCCAATAAGACCTATAGGAAAAGTCAGTGTTGCTACTTCCTGTGAAGTGCCTCGGGATACAATGGTTGTGAAAAATGCTATAAAAATGTAAAGTTGTTCTTCACACTTTTACTTAGTGCTATTGTCTCTGTTTGTCAAGTTGCAGCATACACAAGACCACAAAACCTTAATAATTCAAGTTTAGAGGAGTATAAATATGATTTGTCAGAGAAAAATAAAGGAGACTTTCAGAGAAGCAAAATTCAGAGATCCCATCTGTTGTATCCTGTGCATTCATACATCAGAAATCCACATGGTATCTGGTCCCTGTGGCAGGAGGTGACTTATTTTTGTCCAGGACCTGCTCCCACCAGAGGCACAAACAATCCAGGTAGGAGCTGCTGTGCTGTGAGGTCCAGGAAAAGGAGGAGAGGGCATTGCTGCCCTGAAGGACAGAGGTCTGCCTAGCTTACAGGAGGCTTCATTTTATTTTTATAATTTTTAATTGTTTTTTTAATGAGGTTACAAAAATGTTTTTAAATTTCATAAATTATAACATATGAAATCCCTTTCCTTAACCACTAGTTCTGGAGTTCTAAGCCTACAAGGCTACTAAACCTTCTAGGAAATTCATTCTCTCAACTGCCTTAGGTGTGATTCGTTCCCCAGATACAAGGTAATTCAATCCTTAGGTCTGTGGCTGCTAATTGAGCCAGGAATAAGGAAAGACAGGCTCAGGTAGGGGAAGGAAGAAGAGGTAAAATGGGGGTATTCCCTGAGATCCCTTTACTGCTTCTGTGCATTCTCCCCAAATTTGTTGGTGGTTTTGTCTCCAACTTGACCACACATGTGACTTTTCTTCCTTGGGCTGCCCTTAGGCTACTGGAGCTTCATAAGTGCCTGGGAGTTTATATGCCCCCCTTTCCCAAATGCCAGAACAATGCTTACCAAGAGTAGAAAATGAGCGGCTGAGGAAAGCACTCATCCATGCCTCAGGCTGGGATAAACCCTGAGGCATGCCTTCCTTTCCAGGTGGCCCCTATGGGATCAGGCTGAAGTCACTTTCTGTGACTGAATTCTTGCCTCAATTTGTATCCTTGCTTTCCTTCTTCCCTGTTCTGCCCTGTTTTCTCACTCCCTATATCATTTGCATTTGAGTCCTTACATTAGAGTCTGCTTCTGGGAAACCCAGCCTAAGAAAATAAACTACCTCAAAGGTTTCTGTTGGGAACTAAATGAAATATTATTATACCTAGGAATGGTGCTGACCATATAACAGGCCTTTGATAAATGGCAACTACTATCTTTTCTTTAAGAAGGGAGCTGAAAGTCTTCTTACCTTTGCAGCATTTTATAGATCTAATTTGGAGCCCACATGATGGAATACACCTGATAAATACAGTTTTTGTCCAGCCAGAGTAATGGTTTTTGTTCCTCTCTGAGCAGGCCCCCTGTTGCAGACAACATTCTCCTTCCTCCTTCCCCCTCCTGCCTACAAAAAAAAAAAAAAAAAAAAAAAACAACAGAGTAAATAAATAAATAGCTGCATGAAAGGAGTGCAATAAATTTAGACGATAACTCCCACTGGTTTTGGAGTCATGTTTATCAGAATGTTTATTTCTATTTTCATGTTTATTTTTAATTTATATCTGCCACTTAACTAGCTTAGCTGTTTGATCACAGGTAAATTGCTTAACCTCTCTAAGTCTTGTATTCCTCACTTGTAATAAAGAGGGAAAAAGTCCCACCAGTTTTGCTGAGTTGTGAAGATTACACAATGTTTATTGAATCAGAGATAGCTCGGTGTGTTAGTTAAGAGCAAGGATGCTAAAGTAAGACTCCCTGGCCTCCAAGCTCTGTTGCTTGCTTATTGTATTAGTCAGGGTTCTCCAGAGAGACCAAACCCACAGAAGCTAGCTAGATAGTTGATAGATGGATGGATAGATAGATAGACAGATAATTACGAGCAACTGACTCACACAACTATGGAGACTGAGAAGTCCAGATCCACAAAATAGTGTAAGTTCTGATCTGATTTCGAGTCTGAGGGCAGGAGAAGACTATCATCGAAGCTTGAAGAAAGGCAGAGAAAGAATTCTTTCTTACTCAGCCTTCTATTCAGGCTTTCAACAAATTAGTAAGGTCCACCCTTGGCGTAAGTACTCACTAAATGTTAGTAAAATTGCCTCTCTGGCAGAGAGTAGAAATTCAGAAAATATTCGGTCCTTACTCCTTGGAAGTAGAGAATGAACACGGCAACTATAAATTTGAAACATACTCCCTTACAGACACCTTGAAGAGAATGATGACCAGAATTTTTATTTTTTTGACTATGGAACAAGAATCACAGGTTTGATCTTAAAGCAGCACATGATACTTGGTTTAGAGACATAGAATTCCAGGCTGTAAGTATCAGTAGATGTTGAAATGGATTGAGAAGATTACAGAGTCTCCTATTTTTGGAGGTCTTGAAGAAATAACATCATGTGTCTGGAATAGCTTGAGTCTGGTTTTTCCTAAAGGTAAGAAAAAGAAGGAAATTATAACCTTCCCCCATGTTTCCTTCTGTTAATTTCATCTCTTCAGTTTTCAGAGATTATAAGCAAAAATATTAGAATTCTATTTTCCTATGATTTTCCTTCTCTGTGGGATTAATATTTTTTATATAAGCCAGGGAATTATCTTTTTTTTAATCATAGGGTTATCCCTGTCTACCACCATGAATAGAGCAAACAACACTTCAGGTTTTGTTCCAATGCTTGCCATCACAGACACCTCCTACAGGCGCTGCATTCTCTGTAACACGGTGGTTCTTCAGGGAGTTTATAATAGTTTCGTGTTGTTGCAAACCACCGTCTGGATCTCTATCCTGAGATGTCTGAAAATGCCCTTATGTCATGTATCCCTTGATGTGCTATAATTTAAAGATTTTTTTAAATCATAAAATGGAATTATTGCAAGGATGTCAAAACAGGCTTCCAAATTAGAAGAGTCTGACAGTAGCAAATATGGGATAATCTGAACTTCAAAGTAAATAATGACTCTAACAAATTATAAACCACTGAATAAAATAGGAAATCATAAATCTATAATTAACTTACAATCCTAGTCCTTAAAACAACTTTTAAGATATTAGTATGCCCAGGGGTACCTGGGTGTCTCAGTCGGTTAAGCATCCAACTTTGGCTCAGGTTATGATCTCCTGCTTCATGAGATCAAGCCCCGCATCGGGCTCCACGCTAAAAGTGTGGAGCCTGCTTGGAATACCTCTCTCTCTCTCTCTCTCTCTCTCTCTCTCCTTCTCTGTCTCTCTCTGCCCCCACCCCACTTGCCCATGTGTGCTCTCTCACTCTCAAAATAAGTAAAGAAAAACTTTAAAAAAAGATATTAGTATGCCCATTTTATATGTGGGGTAACTGAGCTCAGAACATTGAAGTGGTTTTTCCAAGCTCAAACAGCTGCCAAGTGATAGTCTTTGTTTTTCCTTCTATTTTTTAGAAACATTGCAAACTTACAGAAAAATTATAAGTATGGCACAAAATTATAAGTACAAAAAAACTATTTTCTTCCTGAACCATTGAGAACTGTTGACCTATGTCCCATCACACTCAAATGCTTTAAAACAAGGACATTTTTATACAAAACCACAATACAACCATCAGTGTCAGTGGCCCCATTAGGCAAATAGAAAGAAGCACCTGTGCACAATAGACATTCAGTTAATATTTCCAAGTTTCATCTGAACAAAAGATAGGTAAAATGTAAATATATCCATTCCCAAGCTTAGGTATAATGAATGAATGTCCTAAGAACAATGATTTTAAAAAACAGCTCACAAAGACTTGTTCCCTCATTTACGGGAATATATATAAACGGGAAACCTATGCCATAAATTTGCACATAGATATTTCTTTTTTCTTTTCTTTTTTTTTTTTTTTATTTTGAAAGAGCACAGGCACATATGTGAGCAAAGGAGGGGCAGAGAAAGAGGGAGAGAGAGAATCTCAAGCAGGCTCCATGTGCAGCACGGAGCCCGACTTGGGGCTTGATCTCATGAATGTGAGATCATGATCTGAGCTGAAATCAAGAGTGCCTACATACCCAGGCACCCCTGCATATAAATATTTTATTCATTAAACTTCAAAATTAATGTACAATTTAACAAATGTAAAGATATGACAATAATGAAAGATGTCATTTATTTTATGACATATAGATACATATATATATACACATATAGTCTAAATATAAGCAATTATAAATTATGACTATGTTTTTGTCTAAAATAAGTAGAGGGTAAAAAACCTTAACATTCCTGAACATTTAACAGATCCTTCCACATTTATAAATTGACTAACATCTTACATTTCTTAAAGTAGCAACCTTTTCATTTTGTCTGTCTGGGTTTTATTGTTGTCATATGTATGAAGATATTTTGTACTAATACGTGAAGACTTCAATATATAGAAAACAACAAATGACTGTAAAATTTCCACCCAATTATACAACTGCCAATTAAACTTTGGTAATATTTCAGAAAGGCAGAAACAGTTGCATAATTCCACATTCATGACAATTCCTACTGGCCATGAGCAAAAGCAATTTTTCAGGCACTTATAACCTCATTATTCTTTAATATTTAAATTTATATTCAGTGAATTTTCTGTATCCAAGTATCAGCGTCATTCATGTCAATAGTGCTAGATGCTACTTCATTTCAAACATAACGGGGTTCCTGACTGATATTCAACAAAATCCTCTACAGCATTTGTCTGATTACTTGTTTCTTACACGGGCTTTAAAAAAAAACCCCTACATTAGTTTCCATTCTTAGACAGCACACATTCTGAAATCCCACAAAATCCAAAGGACACATGCACATACCACACAGAGTGAAGGGAAGGAGGGAGAGGAGGTGGTAGCAAGAGAGAGTCAGAACTGCAATACCCAAGGGGTGGCTGAGGGTGGAAAGCCATAAGCAACTCTGCAGTGAGAAATCCCACCCTAGATCATTTCTCAAAGGATCCTCAAAATTTACCATGTGGAGAGTCCTATACGGAGTCATTTTCAAATCTTTGAAACAGGTCCGAGATGACAAAATGAGTGGAAGGAGAAATGTACTGAAAAACAAAGACAAATCCTGTAAGTGCAATTAATTGACTAGGAGAGATGAACAAAGAAGTCAGCACAGTCTGTAAAACAAATCTGTAAGAAATAAATTCTGAGGCAAAAGCAGAAGAAATCTATATATTCATCTGATCAAAGAAATGTGGATTGCACTTTAAAAGTCACAAACCTCTCTTAAATACCTATTTATGTGTGTATGTGTTTTAATTTCCTCTATTATTTCCAACAATTTTCATTATTTGGAGGAAGAATGGTCTAGAGCAGTATTGTCCTTAAATATAATTTAAGCTGCACCTATAATTTTTTAAAGTTTTTTTTAATGTTTATTTATTTTTGAGAGAGAAAGCACAAATAGTGGAGGGGTAGAAAGAGGAGGACTCAGGATCCAAAGTCTCCTCTGCACCAACAGCAGCGAGCCCAGTGAGAGGCTCAAACCCATGAACCGCAAGATCATGACCTGAGCTAAAGTTGGTCGCATCTCCGACTGAACCACCCAGGCACCCCTGCACGTATAATTTTAAATTTCTATTAAACACATTGAAAGAAAGTAAAAGAAACTAGTGAAATTAACTTTAATAAGGTATTTTATTTAATCCAATATATTCAAAATAATACCATTTCAACATATAACATAAAATTGAGATATTTTATATTTTTATTATTATTACTGTCACTTCAAAATCCAGTATGTATTATACACTTAGAGTCTGCACATCTCAATTTCACAATAGTCCGATTAGCCAAGTAGAACAAAGATAATATGGATTTTTGGTGTCAAGGGCCTGATTTTTTTAAAGACTGTTTTTTAGAGCAGTTATAGGTTTACAACAAAACTGAAAGGAAAGTACAGAGATTTCTCATTAACTGCCCCCACACATGCATAGCCTCCCCATTATCAACATCACTCAACAAAATAGTATATTTTTTTTTACCAAAGATGAACCCTACATCAATACGTCATAGTCATTCAAAGTCCATGGCTAACCTTAGGGTTCATTCTTAGCATTGTATATTCCACGAGTGTAAACAAAGTATAATGACATATATCCACCGTTATAATATCCTACAGAGTGTTTTCACTGTCCTAAAAATCCTCTGTGCTCTGCAAATTCACCTCCCTTCATCCCCAAACTCCTGCTAACACTAATATTTTTGTTGTCTTCATAGTTTTGCCTTTTCTAAAATGTTGTAGTTGGAATTATAGCATGTAGCCTCTTCAGGTTGACTTTCAGTTACTAATATGCATTTAAGTGTCCTCCCTGTCTTTTCATGGCTTGATAGCTCATTTCTTTTTAGCACTGGATAATAGCCCATTGTCTGGATATATCAGTTTATTTCTGCAGTCAGTTACTGGAGGACATCTTGGTTGCTTTCAAGATTTGTCAATTATGAATAAAGCTGCCATAAACCCTTGCATGCAGATTTTTGTTCAACTCCTTTGGGTAAATATCAAGGAAAACAATTGCTGGATCATATGGAAAGAATATGTTTTTTAAGAAACTGTACAACTGTCTTTCAAAAAGACTGTACCATTTTGTATTTCTACCAACAATAAATGAGAGTTCATGTTGCTCTACATCCTCATCAGCATTTGGCGTCAGCGTTCTCAATTTTGGCCATCTTAATATGTGTGTAGTGGTATCTCATTGTTGTTTTAATTTCCATTTCTCTGAAGTATATGATGTTGAAAATCTTTTCATGTACTTATTTGCCCTCTGTGTCTCTTTTCTTCTTGAGATGTCTGTTAAGGTCTTTGGCCAATTTTTAAATCAGGTGGTTTATTTTCCTATTATTGAGTTTTAAAAGCTCTTTGTATATTTTTGGTAACAGTCTTTTATCAGATGTGTCTTTTGCAAATATTTTTCCAAAAATTATTTTGCAAATAATTTGTCTTCTGCTTCTCTTAATATTGTCTTTTGCAGAGCAGAAGTTTGTGATTTTAATAATACTCAGCTTATTAACTATCTCTTTCATGGATCAATCTTTAGTATTATATCTAAAAAGGCATCAGCATAGCCACATCACTTAGATTTTCCTCTATATTCTCTACTAGGAGTTTTATAGTTTTGCAGCTTTAATCTTTTATAAAGTGGTAGAATTAATTATGATTACCAATCATGTATGCACATATTTCTACAAAAAAAGACATATAACCAAATAGAAGTTTATTTCATTACCTTCTTTCAGAATTTAGACATCAACTTTTTCCTTTAGTGTTCTCATCTAAACATGATGCAAGGATTGATGTATAAATGATTAAGTGAATGAATGAAGGAATATCAGAAACATTGATTTTTTTTCACAACAGGCCAACATATTCTGTGTCATAGTTCTGTATGCAGTAGCCTGGAGTTTGGTGCATTATTTGCAATCATCTCTTGTTTCCAGTCATTGAGACATCTTCTTTTTTTTCTTTTTCTATGATTAGAGTGGCTAACCTACATAGTCATACTCTAAGGTTTTATTTTCTTGCTGTCATGTATTATAAATTACTTTCTCTCTCTTTTCTTCTCTTCCTCTGATCCTACTGTAATCACCCCAACAGTGTAAACATTTAACTAAATTGGATTCCCATTATGGCAAACAATTTATTTTTTAATAAAGTGGTATAACAAAATTTTACTATTATAATCAATTATGTTTAATATATTCTAGAAGTTAAATTAAGCCATTTTGATAAATAGATCCTTTGGGAAAGTTTTGAGACAAATCCATCCTATAGCATCTCATCCACTCCGTTCACCACTCATGAGCTCGCTCCCTCTCTCAAAATAAATAAATAAATAAATAAATAAATAAATAAACCAAAAAAAGTTATGGGGTTCTCTATCCATCAACATAGGAAGAGACCTCAATTCTTCTTTGTGGAAGGAAACAGAAACCTTTGTTGTAGTTGTGGGGGAGAACCTCTTGAACGAGCCATAATTCTGCAAATGTAAAACCAACACACACGTATTTTCTTTATGGAAAAATATAAAATATTCACTGCCATGAATTCTATTTGGCAATGTAAATTGCCCTACATAACTGTGTTTCTGTAAACTGTATTCCTGGACTGTGTGTAGATTAAAAAAATACTACTGTTTATTGGCATTGCATATGTTCTTGAGTAGCTCAAATAGGAAGTATGAAGCTGAGATAGAACTATGGAAAAAGCATACAGATATGGCTTTGCCCTAAAGCTACTAATAGTTGACTTAAAAAGTATGTGATCAGACTCAACCACTGATGTTCTATACATGATGTCATTTAGAGGGAATAATCCAAATGCACTAATATTATTATTTAATTCAGGCCATTAAGTAAGACTACATCCATTTTGGTTAAGACAGACTTTCTGTCAATATCTGATTTGATATTGAGTGGTTCAATCGGTTGAGCGACTGACTCTTGTTTTCAGCTCAGGTCATGATCGCATGGTTCGTGGGATCAAGCCCCGTGTCAGGCTCTGTGCTAACAGTGCAGAGCCTGCTTGGGATTCTCTCTCACTTCTCTCTCTCTCTCTCTCTCTGCCCCTACCTTCTTCCTGAACACTCTCTCTCTCTCTCTCTCTCAAAATAAATAAATAAGCTTAAAAATGTGATTTGATATTATTATTGTCAGCCAACCTGGACAGAGGAAAATTCTAGGGACCAAAAATGGAGATTGGAAAACAGACCTCAGGCTGGAATGAGAATGGAATATTTTCATCTCTCTGGGCCTTGGAGTACCTACTTCTTGGACACAGAACAGCCACACTCAAGGACATCCTCTTTGGAGAGGGTAAACTGGCTCTTACTACCTACCCGGCATCCAGTTGACTTGTAAGCATCAAAAAGTTCATCAGACCTTCCTTAAAAATTCTCCTGTGAACTGCAAGAGTAGCTATGTTCAAGAATACTTTTAAATTCATACCATCATTGCTTCCTTCTACCAGAGTCAAAACGTTGCTAAAAATTGTAGCATGATCTTGCTCCGTGGGTGCTCATTTTATGCTTGGAACAGGGTCCCACAGGGACTACTCCCTCCCAGAGCACCTCTCAGAACAGGAGCAGCAGCAGCCACCAGCCGTGTTTTGTGTGTTGAGTAGCACTTTCAAGAGGCCGTGCAGGAGCAGAGGCACTCCACCTCACTAATAGGTCTTACTTTAAATTCGTTTCCTTCTCTGAGGGTACTCAAGCCTGCCCAGCAAGACTAGAATATTTCCTTGAAGACTGGCATTCCCTCTCCCCTCAGAGACTATTTCATATCTCTTCTCTCCGCAAGCCCTCCAAAACCCCTCTTCCTCCCTGCTCACTCTTAAATAATAACTTTACTTTGAACTCCACTCAGATAATAGAATAATCAGATGGAATTGTCTTCAATTTCCACTGAAATGAACCTACAGCCACTGCTTTCTCTTCTCCTACCATGAAACACCAATCTTTATGTATCAAATGCCAGGCAAAGCACCTGTGTTCTATAGACAGCCTCTCTTGTCCTCTCAAAGATTTCACTGTGGCAAAGATTCCCCCTCTCTCCAAGACTGTGAATTATTCTTCCCTAAGGGTTATTAACATTGACAAATATACAGGTTCTGGATATGCCATTTGGAAAAAACAAACAAACAAACAAACAAATTTTTCTGGATCTTCCATGTTTGGCCAAAGAGTGTCTCCTTTCTTTACTTCCCTCAACAGCCAAATGTCTGGAAATACTTATCTATATCCACTTCCTCAGTTCCTATCTTATCTTCACCTCACTTCAATTAGGTTTTCACTCTCTATGTCAATGACTCCAATGAAATAGCGCCTCAGGATCTTGTCAGTGATCTCCATGCTCCCTTCTGTCTCCTTTTACTTCACTTCTTAGCCGTACAATCAAACACCCTTACCTTTTTAAAAACCTTTTTTTCTTGAGTCCAGAACATCATACATTACTTCATTTTCTCCCAAATTCATTGATTCTCTCTTAATATTCTTTACTTTCTTCTCTTCTTTAGCTGACTTCTAAATCTTAGAGAATTATAGGGATTGATCCTATAACCTCTTCTTTTTATCTTCCATTCATATTCCCCAATAACTCATCCACATCCATTGCTTTAAATACTACATATATTTTCATACCTCTCAAATTTAAATCCCCCATCCTCTCTAAACTCTGAATTTCAGACTATATATCTAATTTCTTGACATCTTCAATAGTAAGACTAGGCACAACTTATGAAAAACAGAACCCATGATCTGTATTATACCACCAAACCACTGCCAAAAAAAAAACCCTTTTTTTAATGTTTATTTTTTAGAGAGAGAGAGATAGAGAGAGAGAATCTGAAGCAGGCTCCAGGCTCTGAGCTGTCAGCACAGTGCCCGACACAGGGCTCGAACCCATGAACTGTGAGATCATGACCTGAGCCAAAGACAGACAACCAACCACTGAGCCACCCAGGTAACCCCTCTTATTTGAACTACAATAATAGCCAAAATATTTTCCCTATTTCCACACTTGTACTCATATTCTTACACATCCAGCAGCCAGAAGTTTTTTTTTTTTTAAGTAAAAAAAATTTTTTTAAGTAAATTAGATCATATGGTTTATCTGCTTAAAACATGTCAGTATCTTCCAGTCATTCTAATTGTGCTTTGATGTCCTGCAGGGACATACATAATCAGGCCCCTACACAATTGTCAGACTCACCTTGTACTATGTTATCCCTTTCTCACTGTTTCAGTTATACTCCCTGTGGTTTATAATAATAAATATATATTTAGTCTTCATCCCCATTTCTGGCACAAAGCTCCTAGAATGCTTGGAATTTCATAAGCAATGAGAATGACAAAGGGTGTCTTTTGTTATGTTAATGAGGTGTCTTTTGGAAATCCCCTATGTCCTCTAAGGATTAAGGCTGGTCACCAGAGGAACCCACGATGTGATTAGAGGGTTGGACCCTTTAGTCCCACTCACCTGACTTCCCTGGAAAGGAGGAACGGGCTGGAGACTTAATCAATCACCAGTGACCAATGATTTAATCAATAGTGTCTATACAATGAAGCCCCCATAAAAATACCAAAAGGGCAGGGTTCAGAGAGCTTCCTCACTGGTGAACACATGGAGATCCGGGAAGAGTGGTTGCAAGGAGAGTACATGGAAGCTCCGTGCCCTTTCCCTATACCTTGCCCTATGTATCTCTTCATCTGGAGGTTGACACATATCCTTTGATATCCTTCATTATAAACTAGTAATCTAGTGAGTAAACTGGTTTCCTGAGTTCTGCAAGCTGTTCTAGCAATTAATGAAACTAAAGGAGGGGGTCATGGGAAGCTCTGATGTATAGCCAGTCAGTCAGAAGCACAGGTAACAACCTGGCCTCTGAAGTGTCAGAGTGAGAGAGTATTGAGTGTTGTGGGACTAAACCCTGACCCTGAATCTGATGCTCTCTCTCGGATAGACAGTGTCAGAATTGAGTTGAATTGCACCCATCTGGTGTCAATGAATTGCTTGGTGGTGTGGGAGGAAACTTACATGTCAGAATTGGTGACCAGAATCATACTCCTCTTCCCTCAGTTGCTCTAACTCAGTGGTTCTTTCTCAAAACTACCTTTGTTGCTCCTTCAATCTGGAATGTTCCTCCTTTACTTCTGATCTTCACTTAGTAGGCTCCATCTCACCATCTAGGTTTTAGCTCACATGTCAACTTCTTAGAAAACTGTCCTAACTATCATATCTACTGTTGTTCCTTTATACAAGCTTGCTAGTCAATTTGTACAGAATTGCTCTGCTTTATTTCCTTTAGAGTATCTATTGTTATCTATAATTATTTATCTATTTGGACTCCAACACCTCCCACCTGCCACGATCTATAAGTTTCTTTTTTTTTTTTTAGTTTATTTATCTATTTTGAGAGAGAGAGAGAGAGAGAGAAGGAGACACAGCATGCACACATGGGGAAGGGGCAGAGGAGAGAGAATCCCAAGCAGACAGCTTCGGTTCTTGGCTGACAACTGAGCCCAAAGCGGGTCTCAAACTCTCAAACCCCAGGGAGATCATGACTGGAGCCAAAATCAAGAGTCAGACCCTTAACCAACTGAGCCACCCAGATGCCCCACACAATCTATAAGTTTCATGAAAACAAGGACCTTGTCAGTCCTGTTCACCAATAACCCATGTGCTAGAAAAGTTCCTAGTACAAAATAGGTATCAATAAAAATAGTTGTTATATAAATGAATATCTTGGGAGCTTGTCAAAAAAGGACAGAATGAAAAACCTGAATAAATCTGTCTTAGCCCATGTAAAAGAAAACCTGGTGTCATTTCCAGAACTAATTAGAGCATGCTTTAAGGGGATCTATCATGTCAGCATTAACTCCACCATCAAAACATGGATATGAAAGGAAATGGACCTCATTTTATATTCACAGACAGCCAAAGCCTGGCTATACCGGTTATATTTGCAACAATTCAGGCAGGTAGATATTATTATCTCTACTTTAAAATAGCAATATGAGGCCCAGAGAGATATAATAATTTGCCCAAATCCACATAGCAATTAAATGGTAAAGCTGGGATTCCGACCTCTGTGTGTTTGAGTCGAAGGTCTATGTCCTTCCTTGTATCCTAGAAATAATAGACTGCTGAGCATAATGGTGAAGAATTTTCTTTTCTGAAAACACTTATTGCTATTCATGAGCCCAAAGGGAGTTAAAGATGTGAATATAGGAGTTGGTCCAGAGGGTTAAGAGGAGAAGGAAAAGAAGAAACTGTGTATAAAAAATGCAGCTGATGGGTGTCTTTTCAAATACTATGGTGTCTCAATAGGGCCTGTTGAATCACACATACACATAATCAGTGTAATTCCAGGAGCAAGCCCGCTTGGCTCAGCAGTTTTAATATACAGATCAATTTTGCATTACCTCCTTCTGGCTGTGAGTGCTCATAGAGGGAGGTCATAAAACATTTATTGGGCCAAGGATGCAAATTGAGCAAAGAGTGAATCTTCAATCTGCGGACAGGCTCTTGAAAGAGACTTGTCAGATAAGTCTGTGATGAGCATTTGCTCTGCCCTACACCCTATGAAATTTTTATTTTCATTTCCTCTAAAGAATTCACCTCTTTAGGGGGTGGAAAATTATATACATATACACATATACATATATATGACTATAGCACAATAAATCATGTGGTACTTATATTTTAAAAATAAAAATTCATGTGACAATGACTATTTGAAAACTAAACTTGGAATATTATGACAGAAAGTCTCCAATTATATCCTATGGGTAAAACAACAATTGGAGACATCAAGGAAAAGCACAGAAAAAGTGTTCATTTCTACCATGAAATAGGATTCTAGGCCAAAAGTCTATACTGTGGCACAATAATCAGATAACTAGTTAGTTAATCACTGGTATAGGCGATTTCAAGCTTTGCACTGGAACCCAGAGAAGTAAAGAGACCAGGATAATTTCCACACTTGCTGTGTTACATTTAATTAACTCTCAGGGTGGCATGGCTTGCTGCTGCCCATCTTAATCTCTATTAACCATTTCTCCTAACTCAGCTAACAAGAAATAAATGATGTTCACCATAATTGGTTATCCTGGCACAAAAAGGCAAGAAAATGAGCAACTCCAAAGAAAACAGGGTGGCATTTAATAAATTTGGCTGGTCTAGTCCAACACTTAAAAATGCTGTTCATTATGCCCATTATTTCTGGGCATAATCTGAAGATGTCTTCCATGTTCCAGTTCCGGTTCCAGTTGGGAATGATTGTATCCTTTCCTAATCTCCCTGAGAATTTAAATCTGTAACATTCTTTGGAACAAACTAGGGCTAACTTGTACTATTGTTTTTCTTTTTAGGACAACACACTGGGTAAAAAATGGATAGAGTATGTCTTACATTGGTTTTATTTGCCTAATGGCTGGCAAAAGTGCTACAGGGAGCAAGAACTTAATATTTCTTAATGAAGGTGATAATGTGTGTTTAAATGTCTCTCTTAACAGATAAGGACAAACTTATGACAATGGTTATATTGTCCATAGCTGGACATCTCCTGCCATGCCAGATAAAATAAAGTATAAATTGGAGGAAGAGAAAGAGTTAAAAAGAAAATCTGCTAGGTTATACATATGTAAGATCACCACCAGCCAGGCCATAAGCTTCTTGAGGGCAAGAACAGCCTTCTTTATTCAGTATCCTCAGTAATTATCACAGTGTCTAGTCCACAGCTAGCTAGGTGTCCAATATTTATTTGCTTAATAAATGTCATTCTGCCAGCTCAAACACACACGTGCGCATGCACGCGCACACACACACACACACACACACACACAGTATCTTCAAAACATTTACAGAAATGGATTTTACATTTAAAGAAGGTAAAGTAAACATACAAGATTTTCTATGACTACTAACCCAAATCCCCTTGCACACTTTAAGTGTTTTATATGTTTCTAAGTTGATCCTGGTTTCACTTCATTCTGCTTTCTCCAAAAATCCAAATCATTTTTATTTTTATCCCATTTTTAAACCTTACCTCACCCGCACTGCTTTCCCAGGCACTATAGTTTTGCCAGAAGTCAGCATTATTCCCGTAAAGCCCCAGGGCAGGGGGTGCCACATAACAGAGGCCTTTGCCTGCTCTTTCTCAGCAAAAGGTTCACTAAAGAAGACTCAGGTTATCTGTCCTCTTACATTTGAGTTCTAAAAATGCAAAGAACTGCTGTGTGAAAAAACATCGTTTGTCCCTAATGGCACCCCTTTCAAATCACTTAATCAGGAAACACCTGGAAAATAATGTAATTAATTGTCAGCCAAGCAACTCGCCATCCCAAGTTACTAGAAAGGAACAGAGCTTAATCCAAAATATAACAGGCAACACTCTCCTATATTTCCCTTGTGCTTTTGTCAAAAACTGCCTCAAGAATCACAGAACTAGTGAAATCCAAATAAAGACTGAGTTTAGTTAATAGTAATATACCAATGTTGGTTCCTCAGTTGTCACAAATGTACTATAGTAAGATGTTAACAACAGGGAAGACAGGGCAAAGAGTATGAGAAGTCTGTACTATCTGTTGCCATTTTTAGGAAGTCAAAGTATTCCAAAACAAAACAAAACAAAAACTTTTGAACATTTTTTTAAAAGAAGTCAGAGAATACAAAGAGGAACTTTATCAGACAACTAGATCCCTCCCAAAGTTTTCCTGAGAAACAAAGTTCCTGTGGGAAAGGCCCAAGCCCTGTTCACAGTTTTAGACCAAACAAAGCTATAACCGAAGGCCTGTCTGAGAAAGGATAGCAATGGTGGCAGACAGATTTGGGAAGATAACACAGCATTCTAAGGGACAGTGAGATGTGAGGAATAAGATTCATCTGGCCTTAGTAGGGTCTTGAGTGGAAGCAAAGTAAAATTGTACTTGAACTTAAACCAGCCTGTGTTCCTTTCCCCTCTGCAGACTGTTTGTCCCTTTAACAGGACAGAGTCACACCATGGAGACAATAGTATTCAAGAGAGCTGAGTAATAAAAGTAAGTCAACTGCATTATATCCTGTAAAAGAAACATCTCCAAAAAAGAAAGGCTTTTCCAAACAGGTTAGAATGAAAAATCGTAATCCTAGGGACAGTGGAGAGAGTGCCGGGCAAGATCAATGGTGAAAATGGATGACCCACACCACAGAAAGATAGAGTGTGTTGGTGAATCAGAATTACAGATGTGAGGGGGACGCCTGGGTGGCTCAGTTTGTTTAGCATCTGACTCTTGATTTCAGCTCAAGTTGTAATCCTAGGGTTGTGGGAACCAGCCCTACATTGGGCTCGGGGCTGAGTGTGGAGCCTGCCTAACATTATCTCATCTATCTATCTATCTATCTATCTTTCCCCTCCCCCCGCCCCTCTCTTCTGCTCATGCTTTATCTCTCTTTCTCTCAAAAATAAACAGTAAAATTTTTTTTAATTAAAAAAAAAAAAGAGTGACAGGTGTGAGAGAAATCTGAGGCAGGCAAACTGGTCCTGGAAGAGTGGGAGTTACAGGGACTGGTACGCAGGGCCTGTGCATTGTGCAAAGAACAAAAGAACATGGCAGCTCCAGAGGATGAGAGTAACCATCAGTCTTGGTGAGAAGCTTTCAAGTGACCTTACCTGGGATCTTACAGTCCGTGGGGCCTTGAGGATATTTGGGTATATTGAAAGGGGGGATTTTAAAAGTGTTGGAATTTCACCAAAGCATCATTAGTTGAAAGTCATAGCACTTAGGAATGAAGCTAACGGCCATGTTTCCTCCACTTCAGATGAAATTGGCCTCTTTCAATTTACATGATATATCTGGAAGAAGCTAGACCATGGCAAAAGCATTGCCTAAGAGCCTAAGAGAATCTGAAATTTTTATAGACCTGATGGAGCCCCAGTTGGGCTGTAATGGAAGGAGAAGGTGGCTAATTATGTCTTTTATTTCTTATTAATTACAGAAATACTTTCAGTCATAGTAACGGTCTATAATAACAGAAGTGTTGTGTCCATTGAGGTTAGGCTGAGCTTTCCATGAATTTGACTTCAGGGATAAAAGAAAGTCCAGAAGGACCCATAAGTGGTGAAATGTTCCCCCAAATGAGATGCAGAGAGGATGGCATCCTATTTGAGGACGCCCCGTCCAGCCATATTGAGGCTAAAACTTGAAATATTGAATCTAATTTTCCTTTCAGAAGTCAAGATATTATAAATTGTTAAACAATAAGGTACATTTTAAAAGACACTTACATGCTTATTCTCCTAAAAAATCTGAGCTCTGCTTTCCTAGGCTAAGACTTAAGTCTTTTCCATAATGCTGTTCAAATCCACAAATTAGAATCTGCCATCAGGGGAATGTTTTACTTTTCTTTAAGGAAAAAAGAAGGATCAGCACTCATCCTGTCCCTATTGTAAGCCAAAAGCTTTTAAATTTTTTTATTCTGTAATTAACAAAGTAGTACCTTTTAAAAATTTATTGCAGAACCATATAAAATAGAGTAAATATACATTTTTTATTCTCACTCTCCAGCATTTGCCACTGTTAACAATTCAGTGGCTATGTTCCCACGCATCTTTCATGTGAATAAAATCATAAAAACAAACACGTTTTTACAAAGATGAGATTATACTCTACATTCTACTTTGCAATCTGCTTTGACACGTAACACTTTCTTCACATACAGAATCTTTCCGACTACACTGTCACAGATAACATTATACCTATTTCAAGAATGGGTAAGCATGCCTCAAGTACATTGTGTATTCTACCCAAGTACACAAGCAGTAAATAGGATTCAAGCACAAATCTATTGTTTCTCTAAGGCAAGCTGCATAGAATAGAATTGGTATATGTTTAGATACCTTAACCTTCATTGTATAGGTCAAGCATAGACAAACTTTTCCTCCACATGGGCAGATAGTAAATATTTTGGACTTTGTGGAACACATAAGGTCTCTCTCATATTCTTTGCATTTTTGAATATGTTTGGTTGTTTGGTTTACAACCCTTTAAAAAGGTAAAAAACATTCTTAACTTAGGGAACCATACAAAAACATGTTCAGATGATGGAGGTTGGTCTGAGTGGCTGTAGTTTATTAATCCCTGATATAGTTTCAATTGCACAGTTTAACAATATAGGCTTTTAAAAAAGCCAAAATTTGCTTCTTTGCCACTGAATGTATCTTTCCTTTTGGCTAGACATATATATTCTTAAAATACAAATCAAGCTTTGGAAAGTTTGAGATCACTGACTCCATCCTTGTACATGCCACTCACCATGACATCATTCATCAGGCAGTAAGTGACAAGGCTTCACACAACCCATTCAGGTCAAACTGAAGTGGAGATTTGGTTTTCCTGAAACTGACACTTTGGAAAAACAAAAAGACAGAAGTATAAATCTCTCAGATAGAAGTATCAGTAGAAGTCTACTTCAAAATGTTTGTATTTTGCTTCTTTCTGTTAGTTGCCAAGAATTTGCCATTATCAGAACTGAATTCTTTATTTTGAGACACTAATGAGCAAGCCACTGAAAGACTGGCTGCCATTTTTTATTACAACGAGGTCTTATTGCTTCATATTGTCAAGACACAACTCCTCCATGCCTCATCCTCCTCCTCTTAGTAGAAGAAGAAAAATAATTTGGTGTGACATTTATCTCTGTGAAAAAGCAGCAGGGTGTATTAGAAAAAAATAGGATCTTTGGAGGCAGACTTAAATTTGAATATCAATGTCTTTATTTATTATTAGTTGATATTTGGCAGGTTACTTAAACTCTCTGGGCCTCAGCTACCTTACCTCTAAAGTACAAGGCTGTTAAGAGAATGAAGATTGTAGCTTCATAGATATTTAATTTTAATAAAACAATATTACTTTATTATAAGACAATAATACTGCAACAAAAACACAATACTGCAAATAAATATGGCAAAATCATCCTAGAAAAGCAATCCTTAGCTGGTCCATGAAACACAAAATCCAGTGTATTCTTTTTTTATCACAAAAGCTCACAGCATAATAGCTTTTATAATTCTATTAAAACTCCCAGGGAACAGGAGGTAGATTTTAGAGAATATGTGAGATCATTCTCTACAATGTAGTGTTAAGATATACATTTTTCTCACCTAAAAACAACTAAAAATATAGAATGTCTTATTAAAAATCTTGTTCTGTTTGTAAATGCACATAATTAGAAAAGTAATACAACTTCTTTTAACTACCTCCGACATATTTTTTTCTCCATCAACCTGAGCAAGAACAAACAATGCTGCTAACACAATGTCTGTTCTCTGTTTAATAATGGATTCAGCAAAGGAAGAATACATCCTAAAAGATTAATAAGAAGCAAATATCCAGGACAGTGAAAAGACAAACAGCAGAGTGGCTGTTTTGCTTAACCGCCTGTCAGTAAATATTCATGCTTGGCTTTGGTCTTTCTCTGGGCCCATGCTGCTAAACTTGGCCTCCTTCTCAAATTTCTGTCAATAGCCTAAAAGCTATATTCAAACAAACATTCAAATGTACATTACACTAGTTCCTTCAGACAAACTGACACAATGCGTTTCCATTTTAATTAGGGAGGCTTCTAAAATGATTTACATCAGAACTGTCCACAGCCCAGGAACAAATGATAAAGATGAGAATTTCCTTACATATTTACATTAATGTATTCTTCATTTGTCGGCAGCATGGTTTGAGGGAGTCAAAA
Organism: Cryptoprocta ferox; assembly: GCA_028646485.1. NCBI lineage: Eukaryota > Metazoa > Chordata > Mammalia > Carnivora > Eupleridae > Cryptoprocta > Cryptoprocta ferox. The sequence continues at coordinate 43,685,209 of CM053568.1, forward strand.
GCAAAAAGTCAGAATATATAATGCTTAAAGTAATGTGAAAATCACATAAGGGACCCCAAATTATCAAATGCTGATCGATTGTTGTTAATTAGTAATCTCACAATCCTAACAGATTCATTAAAATTCTCCAGTTGTTAAGCTTTTTCCAAAAGTAAAAAAGAAAAAGATAGAAAGAAACAACAACAACAGAGATTATCTTTAATCATAGGTGACATATCTGAGACTCTTGAGCACCACCCCTTCCCAGACATTATCTGTTCACTGTGACTCAGTCCAGAACTCTCCTCTTTTCAATCCATTTTCTCAGGTTTCTCAAAGCAATCTTACCAAATAACAGATATCTTCCCTGCCACAACACACCCATTTCCGTGGCTCCCCTAATACCTACAAATTCTTAGCAAGATACACCTCAACCTGTAATTTGGTTCCACTCTATGTTTTCCACTCCATTCTACCTCTCTTTGTACCCACTGTTATGCTTGCCATTCTCCGAGAATACTACACACATCTGTGCCTCCATCCCTTTGTTGATAGCGTTCCCCTGGCAAAGCTGCAACAACAAAATTAGTAGCATTTCAAGTGACAATAGTGTTCGGTGGGTATTCTCTTCCAAGATATTCAACTTTTATCATTTTTGCATATATGTTGAGGTTTATGCTACAAGACCAGAAGTAAATATGATTTGCCCTGAACAATATTAGCACATCCTTCTTCCTACCTATCAACCCCAACTGGAAGCATAAATGAAAATTTAAAACAACACACTATCTAAATTGACTTAGGACCATACAACAAAGAACTCTCTTTTTCTCTATTCTGTGCCATCCACCTATGCCATAAACTAGAGCAATATTTAAAATAAAGGACATCCAGGCCATACAATATGTATTAATGTGATGATCTCATGATGATTAGAAATTTTATGCTACATAGTTGTAGCACACAGTGGTAACAGAATCATTCACCTTGCTGATGATTCAGAGTAATGATAGAAACTGCATGTAACCTTAGGTAAAATTTCTGCATAACAAGGCTTTGTTTAGCAACTCCCAGCCAATATGTGATCCCTCTGTGCTATCACAGAGGCTGCACATTTACTTTTCAACAATTTTCCATTTGTAGATTGAGGTAGCATTTTATGCCATGTTATTAATATCTGCTCCTCCCCACAGAACAGGAGGCTCCATGGGGACAGAGATCATGTGTGTTTTGCTCACCGTGGAATCCCTAGCACATAGCACAGAGCATGGTACTGCGTTAGCACCCAATAAATATTTGTTGAATGAGTGAACAGCATATATACACTGAGAGTCTGCTCAAATGATAATTTATCTAAGTGAATCCAGAGGATTAGCCCAAAGGGAATTTAGGCTTAACAGAGCAATATTCCTACTATCAGTGCTTCATTTAGAAGTCAACTTTTTAAAAAATTAAATAAGGAAGGGGCAACTGGGTGGCTCAATTTGCTGAGCATCTGACTTTGGCTCAGGTCAGGATCTCAAGGTTGGTGAGTTCAAGCTCCACATTGGGCTCTCTGCTGTCAGCACAGAGCCCACTTCAGATCTTCAGTCCCCCTCTCTCTCTGCACCTCCCCCACTCACACTTTCTCAAAAATAAATAAACATTAAAAAATAAGTAAATAAAGAAATCTCCTTTAATTTTAAGAAGATGCAAGTCAGGTTTGAAGTTTTAAATATTTTTCTAAGATTTTAGGACATAGTAGAATACATATAGGAAATAGTACTCTAAAAATTAAGAGCAAGATAAAAACAAAAAATACACTTTAGACTTAAGGACTTTGACTTCCTTTTGTCAAACCACTTCAATTTCTCTTTGGAATTAAGTATCATTTATATAAAAACTGATACATACCTTTGTAGAAATTTGGTAGGGGTTAGGGATCAATTTTCTAGCATTAGAAACCACATTAGAGTGTGGTTCCTCTTAAAGTGGGAACATTAGAGTTCTTCTTAAAATGGGAACTATCCTCACGTAAGAGTTAAAATCTTGGGATGGACAATGAATCCTGCCAGTTAAGGTGACAACAGAGTTCAAGGATTAAAAAAAGAAAAGACAGAGAGAGAGCAGAGAGAGAGAGAGCAGGAAGCAGTACTCTGCATAAGATAAGCAGAGGAATTTGTTATTGCTGAGGAGGAAAAGACAGAATATTACAAAAAAAGAAAGAGAGAAGGAATAGGAGGGGCCATAAAGATGGAGAAAAGCTGGATCTAGATACCAACTGGGACCAATGAAGTTTTGCAGGTGTAGCATGCTTAAAGGATTATTTTAAGAAGAACTATGACTTCATTCCACCTCTGGCATGATAGCGTGTCATGCATCAGATTAAATCTCTCTCTCTCAGATCAACAATAAAAGCAGATTTCTTTTTAATAAATACCAAAATGAATGAATGAATAAATGAATAAATACTTGAAGGCATCATAAATCTTCCAAGGAGGACAAGACTTGAGAGATCGACATCACAGAAAGTAAGCTCACTGAGGTGAAACTCAAATTTGTCTCTGCTTTCTTCCTGAGGCATTTACCAATTTGCAGCCCAGGGAAGAGAAGCAGAAAGCAATCTGGAGCTGGAGGCAATTCCATCAGGCTGGGGAGACAGAAATTAGAATCTGGAGATGTCCAGATTTGCAGGGCCAAGATCACAGAGAGGAAGGAATTGGACAAAAGTAAGTTCGAAAATTCTATATGCAATCTCCCCACGAGACATTAGCTGACACCAAAGCTATATATGCAAGTCACCAAGAAGACAAGTGGAAAGTAAGTCTGAGGGGCTAAAACAATGAACAAAAATATCTAAAGTTTTTTAGTACTGAAAGACAAGGTTAGAGCTCAGGGCCTGCCAAGGTGAAGTTTTCTTCTGGTAAAGAACCCAGAATTTCAGATGAAACCCTAAAGAGTGTGGTCCATAAAAATAGGACAAACTGCCCTAATGAAGGCTGAAACCAAGCCTTTTTCAGGGAGAAAAATGTACTAACCAAAAAGGAAAATGTTGATAAGTTGGATTATATAAAAATTAAAATGTTCTGTCACTCAACATCACCATTAAAAGAATAAAAATCTAAATGTTACACAGGATAAAGATATGTGCAATACAAATACCAATAAAAGACTAGTATTAAGGATATATATCAAGAACTCCTACAATCAATAAGAAAAATATTTCTACCAAGCAATAAGAAAAAAAGACATATTTCTATCAAATAGACTCAATAGAAAAATTGAAAATCATCAACAAGGATATCAACATGTCCAATAAGCATATGAAAAGGTAGCTACATCTTTATTCATCAGAAAAACCTGATTAAAGCCATTATGAAGTACGACTAAATCCAGCAGAATAGTTAATTTTGTTTTTTTTTGTTTGTTTGTTTTAAATAACAATGATGACCTCACCAAATGTTGACAAGGATGTGGAGATCTGATATTGTCAGGCTTCTGAGAGTGTGACTTGATACAAATCCTCTGGAAATCTGTCAGTGTCTACTAAAGTGCACATGCATGTTATGTTCGGTTATAATTAAGTAATTATAGTTCAATTCTACCCTGGGTATAGGGCAAACAGAAATCAGTTCATATGTATAACAAAAATATTCAAAATAGCTTTCTTGTAATGACTAAAACTAGAAACAACCCAACAGTATCACCCTTAGACACACAGCACTCTACCTAGCAATGCCTCAAGGAACCCCATGCTTTGGAGTGATTTCCTTGAAATTATCTGTCTCTTTCAAGTGGGTAGTATCAGTTGGAGCTAGTATTGCCATTCATGTATTGCGTCTGAGCCCAGACTAGGACTCATATGGATACTACTCCCTGTTTCCCCTCTCCTAGGTACTTTCTATCACTCTACCCCACTCATGGGGATGACCAGATGTCCCAAGGAAGCCCAGAACTCCATGGTTGGCTTTTTTTTTTCTATAAAATTACATGAGATCAAGTCACCAGAATGATGCTAATACAGTAAGTTTGGGTGACACAAGGTAGACACAGGCTCTGGGCTACTAACAGTCCACTGCCAACTTCTGCACTTGCACCTCCTATGTAGACCCATGTATCAGCCCTTACCTCAGTGCCACATCTAGTGTATTGCGCCTAGAAGTGGTGGGGTGGCAGCACTCATCCCAAATGAACACCCAGTACAATCCCCTACCCTCTCCAGAGAATGCATATCTCATACCAGCCAGTCCTCCGGGGCTGCTCATGCCTATTTCCTCCATGGGCTAACCAGACTGATGCTCTGTAATGCCAGTGGGTCCTCTCAATGCTTCCCTTGATTATCCTTAAGCTGTGCTGAACAAGGCAAGGACATACCTTGTATGAATAGGAACCACCCTGTTTGTACAAACTGATAGACTCTTAGCCTGTCATTCCCACTGGTGGGAGGATGTACAAGGCAGGCGTTATAACCCAAACTGAAAGATATCACATTCTTGGATTACAGTGATTATAGTCAAAAGACTTCAAGAGAAGACATAGCTACAAAATGTGTTGTTCTATGTTTATCCTATGAAATTCTGAATGGTTAATTTATCATGGCTAGAAAATGAATTCTTATTGACACTCTACTGCATACTATAGATAAGTCTTGCATGCGTGGTCACAATCAATGAAGTAAAGTAACAATCTTTGAGAGATGCATTGGAAGCCAATATTCACAGATGACACAATGGGTGATGCAATACCATGGGTAATAAGGTAACCAGCATTTAACAGAAAGGTATTAGGGAAATGCAAAGGCAAGAAAATCAATGGTGTTTCAATATCAACAGTTTCTGAAGAGCCATGGCAGAGCAGATAGTAAAGTGTTGCTCACTTTTCCTTATAGTAAGAAAAACATTAGCCAGGAATAAGACATGTGACACTAAAGAACATTAAGACATAATCCCTGGGCCTTATTAAGAGGATATTTGGATATTATGAAGATCTTTATGACTACTGATTGGACAATAAACAAATTTGTAAGTACCTCTTCTCTACCTATTATTCTAAATGTTTATTGATAAATCAGTATCACATAGGCCCATAAATTTTGTAATTCATTTTACTCAAATCATTTTTGTAGGCAGAGACCTTGAAAAAAAAAATTTTCCGGGATTCCACATACCTGGTTTGCAACCCTACAAACCGAATATCTTTCAACAGTCAAATTAATAAATAATGTGTAATACAGTCACACAATGAGAACAAACATACTAAAACTAAATACAATGACATGGGTGAGTCTCATGAATGAAAAAAGAAAGACATAGAAGAGTACATACTGTATGATTCCATGTGTATAATTTTCCAAAGTAGGCAAAACTAATCTATGATGGTGGAACCGTCGGGATAGTAGTAACCTTTGGATAAGGGTATGTGTGTGTGGCAAAATGGTTATTAACCAGAAGAGGGTTTAAAACTGAACCAATCATTGCAAACAAACTTAAAGTAAAATGTACGGACATTTTTTTGTTTCAATCCTTTTCTCCACCCTTAAGAGTTCATTTCATTGTTATATAAAAAATTATTCTAGGCCATTCCTTTATTTTATCTTTGCCCTACAGAGGACATGTAAAGGTAACTCACAAAAATATTTTTCAATGGTTTCAAGTTGCATGAAACAAGTGCCCTTCCAGAGACAGCACATTTACTGTGTGTTTGTTAAAGGACACATTATAAAAAACATAGAGATCAACTTTCAGTAATCGTTCATGTTACATTACAGGGAGATCATATATTTGAATTTCCAAGTGAACTTATTCTCCACTGATGTCATATGATTTGGGTTTCCATTGTTAGAAAGTACCAATCTTTCTGCCTTTTTCTATAGTTTCTTCCCCTGTATTTCTATCTCTTCAAGACTAAGAAGTAACAAAATTAGGAGGGTGGAGAAAAAAATAGGGAAGGAAAAGATGAAGCATTCTGGCATTGGAAGTATTCTAATGGCTCAGTAACCTCCTGGGCTGTTTTTCTCACCTCAGACTAATTACAATATATAAACATGCTTAATAGTATAACATTATTTAGAATTGAATTATGCATTTGTTTTTGTAGTTAATTATTTTTTAAACAATACCATTTCAAACCTATTGCAGTATTCACAGCTACTCAAGTTAAGCCTGTAAGTTTTCTTCAACAACAAATCCATTTTCTGTTACTTAGCAGTCAAGATGAAGTTGTCCTTCTGGGGCCTAAATGACTTCCTTCCTGGCCTCAGACTCAGGGCAAATCTTTGCCAAAGTTAAAGCAAAATGAAGTCCTAAGTGCAAATATCTTGCTTGGAAAGCAACTGAGGACATTAGAAAGGGACAGAAACCTAAACATCAATTGGATTTTAAGAGACAAAAAACTTTCTGGTTGTTCAGTGCAGGCTAAGGAACAGTCTCTTAGGAATTTATGGGGAAGAAATGTTTTATAAAGAGTACGCATAACACACAACTTAAAAAATGCAATTAGAAGTTCCCAGAGCCTATGTGCAGTTTATCTGAAGCTTCCAAACTTGTCCTCCACTTCTTTGATATTCATGAGCATAATAAATACATAACAGAGTCATAAGATACCTCCAAGGTTTGCGTTGCTTTGGAAGTACTGCAAAGGATTCCTGCAGCAGGTGCGGGCTGACTACAGTGCTCTCGACCAGGCTTAACTATTTCAGTTGGAAAGTCAATTTCAGCTGGCTACTGTTGAATTGTCAGTATGCCTCAGCCCAAATCAATCAGATCTGTCCTACTGTTTCTTAGAAGTAAACATTTCTGGCTTTGCCATTTGATGTTTTTTTTTTCCAGTGTACAACTGAAACAAAAAGTCAGAGATGGGATTGTTACTGCATTTATAACATGAACAAAACCTGTTTGTGCTGTTGGGGCAGCACAAACCTGTTGTCTAAAGAAGTACCTAAAATGGCCCCAGCTGGTCCTTCTGGTGCTTTTACCCTAAAGAGGTTCCAAATCCCAAGACTGTTACCTGCAAGCTTGAGATCACAATTAAATTGGTTAAACTTTCTGGAACTCAGTCTACCCATCTGTTAAATGAGAAGAATTGTAATGAACTCAACAGAGATTGGAACTTGATTGGGATAGTGCACATAAAAATTGTAGCACATTATCAGCCACACTGTAGGTGCTAGATAATATCAAAATATTATTTAAACGATGATAAGCCTAATATTTGTTTGTACATTAATTAAATCTCTTAATCATATTTTTAATCACTTTAAAATTCCAGTTTTCCATTTATCTCTATCAATGGCAGTTTTATTGGCCTTTTCCAGTAATCTACATCACTTCTTTCTACTTATTTTCCTTCCAATTAACTTCAATTGAGCACTGAACATCTCATTAATATCACCATCATTAGATAGATCTATAATAATAAGGAAAATAAACTCAACTCAATCAAGTTTGCCACTAAAATTTAATTAGATGGTATATATGAAGATGCTTCACACTGTGAATTATATATGTTTTAAATTTTCTTGTGGGAAGGATGCTTCATTTCTGAAAATGATGGGAACGTTTAGCAGAATTTAGTAAACTTTTTCCATAAAGGGCTAGATTGTAAGTATTAAGGCTTTGTGGGGTCTACTGTCTCTAGCTAAACTATCCAACTCTGCCATTGCATCATGAATACAGCCATTGACAATATATTAATAAATAGTTATGTTTTTTTTTCCAAACAGAACTTAATCTACAAAAACAAGTATTGTGCTGGATTTGTCCCATGGACCATGGTTTGCCAACCCCTGCGCAACCTTTCGACTGAAGACAAACAAAATAGTTAGATCCTCCCCATCCCTGTTTAAAATTTCTAGTAAAAATATTACAGGAAGTAGGTAATCAGGCAAAGATCAAAGAACATTATAGCTAAGTCCTGTTTCTGCCCTGGAGACTTTACAGATTGAGTGAAGGCAGCTGAAAGGTGGAGCTTTACTTTTAGGGGCTCAGTACGAAGAGGATGGCATAAAAAGCCCATCAAGATAGGTGACTCCAGTGAGTCACCATTCTTCTGAGTTCAGGCCTAGAGACTCTCCACCCTGACAGTGAGAGATTGGACTTTATTCCAATAGGTTACTTAGATGTCCCAGAAAACTCAAGCTGTGGCCCCAGCAAAGAGCAGAAGAAGCAAAACTACATCCACTGTATTTGTTATTCCTCATTTGCTCTCCAGATTTACTTTATGCCCTTCTCTTCCCTGCTCTTTGCTTCAGTATCATTAATGCCTAATTGACTACTTCATTCAGGCTCCCATGTCCTCTGGCTTCTAATTGGCTTTGGACAAAGAGAAGCATGGTCAGGAGGTCAGAGGATGGGATGACAAAAAAAATCAGGGCACTGCCTCCCCCACCTCCATTTCTGCTGTACTTCACACAGTGCCTGGACCCATCTCCAAGTAAAGTTTCACAAGTGACTTTCCACTGCTGCTTCCCCTTGTCCTTTTAAACTAGACCAAGTGACTCCATATCCCTTATTGGTTTCCTGCCCCAGAACACTCTGAAACCTTTCAACTGGATTTCTTTGCTACCATGGCCCTGACTAGTCTATCCCCTCTGGGAAAAACAAATAAACCAACAAACACCATGATCAGCCTCAAAGTATTTCTAAAAGAAATTTTTGAATATGTAAAGAAAACTGTACATATGTGGTAAATTTAAATAAACATTGATTATAGAAAATAAAATTAAAAGTGTCTTATGGGGTTTAATATACAGAAAGAAAATCAAAACACATAATATAAGAGCATATAAGTTGAGATGAGGTAATTGAATAAAAGTATTCTAAGATCCTTACATTTTCTGAACATATAATTTGGGTAAAGATAGTTATTAATCTTTGATAAATCAAAGGTACACAGCATTATCTCCCAGGGTATGGCCATGAATACCTGTATTAAAACATTTGGAAGGAAAAATTTATAACTTTAAAACTCTTAAATATATGTGTGTATATTTATATATTGTGAATATGTATGTATTTATGTGTATGTGTGTGTGTATGTGTGTATATGAAGCAAAAAAAAATGAGAAAAGGAATATAAAATAAGGAAACAATTTTTTAAAAATATTTATTCATTTTGAGAGGACAGAGAGAATGGGGGATGGGCAGAGAGAGAAGGAGAGAGAGAACCCCAAGCAGGCTCTGGCTATCAGCACAGAGCTGGACAAGTGGCTCGATCTCACAAATGGTGAGATCATGACCTGAGCCGAAATCAAGAGTTGGACACTTAACTCACTGAGCCACCTAGGCGCCCCAAGGAAACAATTTTTGATGACATAAGAATATAATCAACTCAAAGCCAAATATTTTAGTAATTGTATTAAATGTAAATTAACTACATGCTTAAGTTAAAAAAAATTATACTGATTTTTAAAAATAATATTAGCTATAAGCCCTTTTTAATATATAATTTGAAACTGGAGTTTTTAAAAAGCTTTGAAGTAAAAAGATTTATTTTTAAAAAAATTTTTAATATTTATTTATTTTTGAGAGAGAGACAGAGAGACAGAGCATGAGCAGGGGACGAGGTAAGCAGAGACAGAGGGATACAAAGAATCTGAAGCAGGCTCCAGGCTCTGAGCTGTCACCACAGAGCCTGACATGGAGCTTGAACCCACGAACCATGGGATCATGACCTGAGCCAAAGTCAGACATTTAACCGACTAAGCCACCCAGGTGCCCCAGAGATTTTTTTTAAAAAGATAAATCCAACACCCCAAAAAGCTAATGTAATTATGGCAATATCAAACAAAGCAAATTTTAAGGCAATGAGAACTATTAGAGAAATGGTCTACATGATGAAAAAATGTAAAATTCACCAGAAATACATGTTAATAAATACCAATACTCTTGACCCAGCAATTGCTCACCTACGAATGCATTCTACAGAAGTGACTTCTCAAGTATTGATACCAGCATTACCTAAGACCTTAGGATGCAAATCTCCATCAAGACCTTCTGAAAAAACTCCATGATTGGGTCCCAGAATTTGCGCTCTAACAAGTCCATCAAATGATTCCTAAGTGTGTTGAAGTGTCAGAAGCACAATTCCACAAAAAAGGGAGATTATGTGCATCAGGACATATGCACAAGTATTCTCATAATTGCATAGTTTGCAATAGCAAAAAAAAAGTAGAGACCATCAAAACCAACAATATTCCAACTAAATAGTAGAATGAAAAAATAACTCATTAGTTTCCATTAAATAAAATATTACACAGAAATAAAAATGAATACAACCATATGCAAAGCAAAAATGGATCTTAAAATATAATAAATGATTTGAGAAAACTGGGAATTCATATGAACAAAAATGGGAGGGAAAAAATAAAACAGACACAGCAAACACATAATGTGTGATCCCAAGTACATAAAATTCAAAAACAGTCAAAACTAGTCTAAATTGCCTTGAGATGTGTGGCAGGCAGATTCTTAAAGTAGCTTCTATAATCCCCATCTCCTGATGTTCAGGCTCTTATCTGACCCCTTCCTTTTGAATGTTGGTGGGACTTGTGATTGTCCTTTAACCAATAGGATACAAGAAAAGTGATGGGCTAAACATGATCATGTTGCATAAGAATGTAGCACCTGTCCTGCTAAATCTCTCTTCCTTTTCCTTGATGGTTTTGATTAACCAGGGGACCATGTTGGCAAGGAATTCCAGTTGAGTTCCTACAAATGTTTCTAGCTGACTGACAGCTAGCAAAAAAATGAAACCTTCATTTGTAGGAAATGATTTCTGCCCACAATCTGAGTTAGCTTGAAAGCAGATCCTTCCAGAGTCAACGTTTCAGATGAACTCCCCCACTCCCAGCCAACATCTTGATTGCCACCTTGCAGAGGACCTCACTAAGCCATACCTGGACTCTCTTGACCCACAGAAACTACAAGGTCATAAGTGAGTGTTGTTTTAAGTCACAAAGTCTGTTCTAATTTGTTAAAGACAGCAGAAAACTAACACAGAATGTATCTTAGTTCTAACTCCCTAGAATCAGAGCCTGAGATGGAGATTCTTGTTCAACAGATTCATTTATTGGAGCTATGCTGTCAGAAGAAGGAAGTAAAGGAAACAAAATAGGCAGGGGAAAGACTACTGCAAGAATAAAATCTTAGCTAGAGACTAGCTTTAGTCTGATCCCAAGGTGAAGCCCTGGAGCATCAAACAGTTAGATCCACTCTGAGTTCAGGGATGGCCTTTTGTGCCACAGGGCCAGTCAGTCAGTACTGAGGACACAGAGATTCCCATTTGGCCAGCGGCAATTCTCCAAATAAGTGGAAATCTGTGAACTTTTGCCATGCAGCATCTGCCAAAGGAAATGTGAGAGGCATGGTAGAGGACTAACAGCATCAACTACAGACTGCATAATCAAGGTAAAATTTTAAGGAAAGCTAGGAAATGGTTAGCATAAAAATCAGCAGCGTTAAGATGGGTAATGCAGAGATTTTCTAGGACTCTGGCAATGTTCTATTTCTTAACCTAGGTGGCATGACACAGGTGTGCTTTTTGCATTAATATTATTTATTTTATGTACTTTTCTATATACCCATTACATTCACAATAAAAGAGAATTTTAAAAATTCTGCCTGGACAGAATTGGCATCTCTACACTAAAGAAATTTGAGGAGCATTAAGAATTGCATTTACCTCTCTGATATTGTGTCCTCTTATATGGCACTGCACTGTGGCACTTCTAATCAATTTTTTAACTTTACTTTCTCCATTTCATATACTCTGAATCTTACCAGACCAAGAACTCAGAAAATTTTGTCACAATAACTATTACGGAAACAAAGTAGAGGCCACCTAGACAACCTAGATGGAGAGCTGAACTAGGGATGGGAAAGGGAAGAAGATGCACAGAGCATAAATATGTTAACTGATAATTCATGATCATGAAAGCTAGTGAACAAGGACAAAAGAATGGGAATTGTTGCCTTTCTGGAGGAGCTTATCCTTTGCATTCTAAGTATTCTAGGTCTCTAATAATAATAAAAACAGGAGAAAGCATAGAAAAAAAGAATAGACAAAACAAAGCTCAAGTTTTCAGCAGGAAGATTTTTGCCAAATAAAATTTAAATCACAAATCCCAGTCTTCATATTAAAAATGAAAAACATCAGACAGGATCCAGAGTAAGCCACTTGGGTCATGTTATCTTGAAATTCTTAGTAGTTTCCTACTATTCTCACAGTTTCCAAACAACATGATAGAACCCCATGAGACAGATTCTAAGGTGATGACCAGTCATAACCATCATACTCCCTGGAAAATTCCAAGTAGTTACCATCAATTACAGGCAGATAATTATCTCTCAGTGACTTTCATAAACCATTATTTTTCTCTAAACACAGAAAAGGAATTAAAAAGGTGCAACATAATGAATATCCAAAGAAATGAATATATGAGAAAGTTTCAACATGCGTAGCAAATAAGTAAGGAGGTTTGATTTCCTTATAATTTTTCCAGTGGATCATTACTTCAAAATGGGTAAGTAAAATACATAGGGGCAGAAAAATATTTTAGATGAAAGAAACAATACAGACTATCAGAAACAGTGAGTCCTTAGAAAGTGTGGAGTCAGAGAGCACATCCTAGAACACTTAAAGACTGAGCCAATGTAGAAAAGTCACTTCTAGGGTCTCTTTCATAGGAGCACTGCCTATAAAATAAGATTGTATACCCAAAGGCATGTAAACTTAATCTACAGAAGTCAAAGACATTATTGTAGACTACTGGAATTCACTTTTAGTTTATAACTTGGAAAGGAGACAGATTTTTCTAGACTTACAATCTTATTTCAGGATATTTTATTTATTTTTTTATTTTTATTTTAGAGAGAGAGAGAGCAAGCAGGGGAAAGGAGCAGAGGCAGAGAGAGAGAATCTTAAGCAGGCTCCACGTTCAGTATGGATGGGCTCAATCCCACCATCCTGGGATCATGACCTGAACCAAAATCAAGAGTCGGAAGTTCAACCAACTAAGCCACCCAGGCACCCCCAGAATATATTAAATAAGAGTGCTAAACAACAGCAACGACAAAAATAAGTTGTGAAGATAAAAAAAAAAAAACAGTTCATCTATGTTACTAGCTTTTCACCCAAAGGCATCAACCACTATACTGGAAACATGGGAAAAAATGTTTCCACTTTGGAAGGTTTTGTGAAATTATTCTGAGCCACAACCCAGGACACAATGTTAAAGGAAAAGATAACTCCCCAAGGTAAAAACGTCTTCCTTCTCCACTAAGTGGATCATGAATCAGTTTTAGCCTATGGTGTTCTACTCCATTGAGCCCAGAACATCCAGCAGCTTCCAGAATCTGCCAAACCATCAAGCACGACAGACAATTCCCTTTAAGCCGATTCAAGTGCCGAAAAGCAGTGGGCTAGAACTTCTCCCCAAAATCTGGAGCTCAATGATGTGTAGGCTTCATTCATCTTAAGAAAAATAACTCAAACTCCATAGTACTTTTGCAGGGTTCAGTTAAGATTTACTTCTAATTGTGGTTCTTTTTATTATTTGCTTTTGTTTTATTTTTTGGTGAATATAAAACACACTGTTGGGATTCTGATGGTGATTTTTGTTTCTTAGCTTTCTAAGTACTCTTCAACTACATATTTGCAAAATAGTTCTATTTGAAGATAGGAGGAAATAGAGAATTAAAAAGGTGACAGTGGAAAGAGTTCAAATTAAGAAAATGTGTCAAATTAGATGCAGTGCTGGGCAGTAGTGATATACTATTTATAGAGAGAGTGTGTTAGTGCGTGTATGTAAGTGTATGAGCATATATAGAGAGAATATACATATATATGCACATACATACATGTATGTATATATGCGTATGTATACATATATATGCATATATATACATACATACATACAGAGAGAGAGAAAGTGAGTTCAATATATATTCATTGAAGGAATGGATTTAATGGGACTCAAGTAATAAACATAAATGTATCATGATTCTAATAGAATATTATATCATAGACAGTGATGGTCAATAGCAAGCTAAATGGGAAGTACAACTCTAAGAAAAATTAGAATTTATTCTCTAACCAGCTAAGGAAAAAAATGTTAGGGGAGACACACATGGAGTAATCAACTTTTTCTTTTTCTTTTTTTGGCTGATACACAATGATAACTATTAACTACTATGATTATTATAATATATATTTAAAACATCAAAAATGAGATGACTGGAGTCCGTGGGTAGCTCATTCGGTTAGGCATCTGACTCGATTTCAGCTCAGGTCATGATCTCTGTTACTGGGATGGAGCCCGGCACCGGGCTCTGAGCTGGGGCCTTCTTTGGACTCTCTTTCTCTCTTTCTCTGCCTCTCCTCTCCTCATTCTCTCTGTCTCTTAAAAAAAATAAATAAAAACTTTTAAAAAATGCAATGAGATCTCAAATTATTTTTAAAAATTAACTAATTTGAGGTGCCTGGGTGGTTCATTCAGTTAAGTGTCCGACTTCGGCTCAGGTCATGATCTCACACTCCATGAGCTGGAGACCCACTTCAGGCTCTGTGCTGACAGTGCAGAGCCTGGAGCCTGCTTCTGGGACTCTGTGTCTCCGTCTGTCTCTGCCTTCTTCCCCCCTCAAAAATAAAAAACATTAAAAAATTTTTACATAAAAATTGACTAAATTTAACGTTATAGAGAACATACCATATTATTTTTATTTTGTTGTTTCTAATTTCTTGACCGATCAGAGAAGTCTGTTAGACTCTCATCTTTGGGCTCTCATTTTGGTTTGAAACCACCGTCATAGACTATATGAGATTCAAGGTCTGGAAAGATAGGTAATTGCAACAGCTGAGATTCAAGCTGATCCATGAAACAGTCCTGTCTTTTCAAGTATGTAGTTGGGTCGAAGACCATCCACAGATTGGAATTTTGGAAGCAAAGAAAATTTGTACTTTCTATGAAAAGATTTATTTCATATTTTCCATATGCCATTTAAATTATTAATAAGTTGATAATCGTCGTTATCTGGCTTAGTATGCTCAAAATTTATTTTTACATATTCCCAGTTTTCTAGAGAAGTGAGCTAGGTTAAAATAGTCAAAGTCCATGAAAGACAATACTTGGGAAATTTAAGAATGCACTGACATGAGGGACCTCATCAAGATAAAAAGCTTCCACACAGTGAAGGAAACAATCAGCAAAACTAAAGGGCAATCAATGGAATGAGAGAAGAAATTTGCAAATGACATATCTGATAAAGGGTTAGTATCCAAAATCTCTAAAGAACTTACCAAACTCAACACCCAAAAAACAAATAATCCAGTAAAGAAATGGGTAAAAGACATGAATAGACACTTTTCCAAAGAAGACATCCAGATGGCTGACACATGAAAAAATGCTCAACATCACTCATCATCAGGGAAATACAAATTAAAACCACAATGAGATACCACTTCACACCAGTCAGAATGGCTAAAATTAACAACTCAGGCAACAACAGATTTTGGCGAGGGTGCAGAGAAAGAATATCTCTTTTGCACTGCTGGCGGGAATGCAAACTGGTGCAGCCACTCTGCAGAGCAGTATGGAGGTTCCTCAAAAAATTAAAAATAGAACTACCCTACATCCCAGCAATTGCACTACTAGGTATTTATCCCAGGAATACAGGTGTGCTGTTTAGAAGGGTCACATGCACCCTAATGTTTATAGCAACACGATCGACAATAGCCAAAGTATGGAAACAGCTCAAATACCCAACAACAGATGAATGGATAAAGAAGATGCAGTATATATATATATATACACATACATACATACATACAATGGAGTATTACTTGGCAATCAAAAAGAATGAAATCTTGCCATTTGGAAGTATGTGGATGGAACTAGAGGGTATCATACTAAGCGAAATTAGAGAAAGACAAATATCATATGACTTCACTCATATGTGGAATTTAAGATACAAAACAGATGAACATAAGGGGAGGGAAGCAAAAATAATATAAAAACAACGAGGACAAAACATAAGAGACTCTTAAATACAGAGAACAAACTGAGGGTTGATGGAGGGATTGGGGGTGGGGATATTGGCTAAATGGGCAAGGGGCATTAAAGAAGACACTTGTTGGGATGAGTACTGGATGTTATACATAGGGGATGAATCACTGGAATCTATTTCTGAAATCATTATTGCACCAGATGCTAACTAACTTGGATATAAATTTAAAAATAAATTTGAAAAAAAAGATGCACTGACATGAGTGATATATACAGAAGCTTCAAGTCAGTTTTGAGTGAAATCCACCCAATAATGCAGCTTCTTCAGGCGTTAATGATATGGGTCTAGATAAAGTGGTAGGTAGTGACTAAATGATTTGATATTCAAGATGTCAGTTTGGCAACCAATAGTAGCTAAGACACTGAAGGAATCTGGCTAACCAAATGAAAGTTTTCTGGTCCTCTTTGAAGAAGATCTTTGTTACAAAGCCCTGACTTATTCAGTGAAACATTATTTCCCCTTGATACTATAAATGAAAGTACTAATGAAATTCTCTCCTTCACTATAAAGAAAAGCATCATCATAAAAGTTAATATTTATTGAGCTTTTAGTATGTGCTTGGCAAGTTACAATGTATTTTGCTTGCATTATATAATATAAATTGACAATCTTATAAAGTAAGTACTATTATTATCTCCATTTTATACATGAGGTAACTGAAGACAAGACCAGTTAAATAGTTTGCCTAAAGCACTTCATATGCCTTTATTTTTCCTTTTATTTAATTCTTTGATTTATTGAACAGATATTTATTGATGACCTACTATGTTTAAGGCCCTACAGTAGGGTGGATATTTCTAAAACTGTTTAAGGAAGAATCTGCCTAAACTTGAGAATTTGTTCCTCTGTAGACTACCTTCCCCTACTCCCATTAATAGTAATTGAAGCATTAAAAAAAATAGTAATTGAAGCATATGGTTATTTTTAAATTTTCATACAAATGGCATTCCCTCTCTGCCTGAAATTTTGTTCCCAAATCAAACTGCTCACCAGTACAGCTATATCTCAGAAGTAAAATCTGAGGGATTCTGGGAACCTCTACCCTAACAGCAACAAATCCTTGGGACTTGACATTGAGAAACCATGAATATCACAAAGCCATGAAATAACTCTGGTACAGCATTTATGCTGAATGTCGTTTATTAACTCTGGTCCCTATCTTTTTTCATATGGTCTTCCATTTAAAAAAAAAAAGTTTGGGGCACCTGGGTGGCTCAGTCGGTTGAGCATCCAACTTCAGCTCAGGTCATGATCTCACAGTCTGTGAGTTCGAGTCCTGCTTCGGGCTCTGTGCTGACAGCTCAGAGCCTGGAGCCTGCTTGGGATTCTGTGTCTCCCTCTCTCTCTGCCCCTCCCCCCTCACATTCCATCTCTCTCTCTTTCAAAAATAAACATTAAAAATTTATTTTTAAGTTCAAAATGTTTCCAGTTACTCGATTTAGAAGGAAACACATCTGTCACCTCAATCTATCAAATATTTGTTTAAATCAACATGGATCATCAACTTGTGCTCATTATTACTGTTTAGTCAGAAATGTATCTTTCTTCTCCAAATATGTGTATATCCATACCCATACATATATGAAATGACATATTAAAATATTCCTAGTGAAATGATAAACACTAAGAATAATTTGGCATTTGCAAATATGCTCAGCAAACAATAGGAGAAAAAAACTTGTATCTGAGAGCAAAAACTGTATACATTTATCTCTTTGTTGATTACCAGCAACTGTTGCAATGACCTTTTTATGACTGCAAATAATTAGCTTTCATTTCAAGAGAGCAGTTTCGGCACTTCAAATTTCCCTGATATGTTGCCATTAATTTCAAACAGTCTGTAAGGTTGTTTTACTGTAAAAATATCAATAAAATATAAGTAGTATAAAAAATTAGCTTAATCTGACAGTTGGTATAGAAAAATGAGGTTAAAAATTTTATTCTTGATGATGGGGTATCTGGGTGGCTCAATCAATTAAGCGTCCAATTCTTTTGACTTCAGCTCAGGTCATGATCTCACAGTTGTGGGATTGAGCCCCACATCAGGCTCTGTGTTGACAACACAGAGACTGCTTGGGATTCTCTCTCTCCCCCTCTCTCTCTGCCCTTTCCACCACTCTCAAAATAAATAAATAAACATTAACAAAATTATTCTTGAGGATATTATAGAGAAAGTGGCAGCTGCATACACTGATGTTAGAATTGTGAATTGGTGTAGTATCCGGGGAACATAAAAATATCTGTCAATAATTTTTTAAATACACATATACTCTTAAATATAGCAATTATATTTTCAGTTTATCAGATATGCTCAGGAATATGTGATAAGTGAGTGCATATTATACTGTCAATAATTGTTGCATTTATAAAAAGGAGGGTAGAGGGAGGGCTAGGTAAATGTGACTGAATTAATTTTCATTATATCTTTCATATAACATATTTATTTCATGTTACATATTATGATTTAAAATATATTTGTTTAAATAAATAAGTAAATGTATACAAAAAAAGGAAAAAGAAAAAATTACTATACTGACAATAATTTATAAAGCTGTCATCACCCATTCATCATTCCATCTCTGTCAACACATTCTTGGCTGTAACCAGTTACAAAATGGAAGCATCTGGATATATTTTTACACCATTACTCATCAAAATTGCCATCATATGACATTACATAATATTAACGGCAATATTTTTATTAGTTTTATACTAATAAACACTTTGAAACAGGTCAAAATTTGTGTAATTATTTATATTCACAAACTGCCTATTTGTGTTGAACAGTATGCTTAGATGCACACATAAAATGTAATACAATAATCCTATTACTTATAAGGGTGGTAATAAGACCTATGATTTTGTTGTGTGTGTGTGTTTTTTTTTTATTTTATGTTTACTTAATTTTGAGAGAGAGTGACAGAGCAGGATTCGGGGAGGAGCAGAGAGAGAGACACAGAATCCGAAGGAGCTCCAGGCTCTGAGCCATCAGCACAGAGCCCGATGCAGGGCTTGAACCCATGAACCGCAAGATCATGACCTGAGCCAAAGTCAGCCGCTAAACCAACTGAGCCACCCAGGCACCTCAGACCTATGATTTTGGATGAGAAAATTGAGGCTCATACTGCCAGTAAGTGGAGGATCTTGGATTTAAATCAAGGTCCCTCCTTTCACTAAGCTATATTGCACCTACCACGTGCCCATGGTTCTCCAGTATGGTGTGCAAGGTAGCAGATACATGAGTAAAGTCCCCAAAGTTATCCCACCAAAGCAGAATTTATTCTGCACTGCCAGAGTATAAAGTGACCCCAAGTTTAACAACAATTTAGAATGGAGAAATTTTATCTCCAGCCCAAACCTTTTCCCTCAAGTCAAGATTGGTATATCCAACTACCTAGTCGGCAACTTGACTCGGATGTGGAACACACATTTCATACATAATATATCCAAAACCCATCTTCTCTACTCATGGCTATCTAAACTTGTTCTACTCACAATGTCCCTCATCTCCATAAAGGGAAACTCCATTCTTCTAGTTGTTCAGGCATATTTCTCTCTTGCACTCCTTTCCTCTCCCTTCTCCTCCCCTCCCCCTTCTTTTCCCCTACCTCCCTTCCTGCCTTTTATTCTCCTTTCCTCTCCCTGTCCTATATCCAAAACTTTAGCAAATTCCATTTTCTCTATTATCAAAATATTCACATAATCTGAGCTTTTCCCACTAGTTCATCATTAGTTACTCCTCTGATCCCAGTAACCACCAACTCATGCCTGAATTACTTCAAAAGATTTTTAATAAGTTTCCTTCCTTCTATCCTTCCCCCTACTATCTATTCTCTATTCAGCAGCCAGAATTATCCACATGAACTAAGTAAGATAATGTGTTACTTTCATGTCCCAAAATTCTAATGACTCATAAAAAAGCCAGAAGTTTACAATCATCTATATAGCTGGCCTCCATTATCTCTTAAGTTTCAGCTTTACAATTTATCCCTCCCCTAATGTGCTTTAGCCATCTGGGCTCTCTACCAGTCTTTAAAACTAGGTAACCTCAGGGCCTTTGAATTTGTTCTTCATTCTGCTGGAAACACTTCCCAGCCCCCTAATATTGGCATGGTTTTCTCCACCACCTCCTTTAAATATTTGTTCAAATATCACTCTTGCTGTGAACCTTTGGAAGACCACCTATTTCAAACTCTAGCCCTATTTCAAGTGCTTCATGTCTCCTCTCTGATTTATTTCACACCACAACTCCTGTTACCTTCTAATATACTTCACTATTTTCTTTGTTATTATGTTTATTGACTGTCTCCTCCACAAAAATGTAATTACCATGAAGGTAAGGATTGTTTTTCCTACTGTTTTAATTTCTCTTGTATTCCTAGTGATCAACACATAAATATTTATTGATAGAATTAATGAATAAATGAGATTTACCAAAATGTATTCCACAGAACACCATTCCTGTGAGATGCTTTACTAAAAAAAAGATAGGCCTGTGATTAAATAAATTTGGAAAATTCTGCATACTATATTCACCTTTTATATATATACTCTTTCTATAAATATAAGTAAATATACATAGGATAAACATTTATAAATATTAATGGTATATTGTATTATTCTATAATAATATAAATATATATAATGTATACACAATTATATATTTATAAATATATATGCATACATTTTATGTAAGTTCTACAACTGTCCTAATAATTGAAGATAGGTATCAGCACAAAGAAATGGCTTAAATTAAGGGTTCCTGGGTGGCTCAGTCAGTTTACTGTTCAACTTCAACTCATGATCTCATAGTTCATGAATTCGAGCCCCACATTGGACACTGTGCTGACAGCTTAGTGCCTCTTCGGATCCTCTGTCTCCCTCTCTCTCTCTGCCCTTTCCCTGAGTCTTCTCTCTCAAAAAAATAAAAATAAAATAAACATTAAAAAAAGAAGATATGACTGGAACTAAAGATTGTGAATGAGCTGACAGATTGCAAATAAAGACTCCAACTAATTGAATAGGAAGGAAATAGTGAGGAATTACTAAAGATACTAGTAATGGAAAAGGAAGCATTTAACAAAATTAGGTAATAAAAAACATTATGAGTATAGCCCAAAAGACTTGGAAATTATACCAAAAAACACTGCACAAAGAAATGTAGAGAAGATATATGGATCGTAGACACTAAAATTTTCAATTTATGGGAAATAATCTAAATTCATCTCTACATTTCATGAAAGTTGTTATTTAGTGACAAATATTTAGTGACATATTATAATAAATTTCACTTTTTGAATGTAAAATCAGAGAAAACAGATTTCTATAGTCCACTTGTCAGTCCATTAGATCTACTATTTTGAAAAGTAGTTTAACATGGGTGTAGGACATGCAGGTAGTTTAGCACGTTGCCAAAGACAATTTAGGACTTGATGTTCCTTATGAATGATGTCATCACTTTAAGACTACTATACTTTTGGGCTAATAAAGTCTTGCTCTAGAACTTGCCCAGCACTTAGCCTGTCCTAGATGTTAATACGTGTCTGTTAATACTGACCATTTTCCTTTCCTTTGAATGAAAAAGTCTTAATTTGTAGACTGGAAGCCAAAAGGCAAAACCTTTCATTCTCCATTCCCCACATTCCCCTGCACCCTCCATTTTTGTTCAATGGAAGAACAAAAACCTTTTATTGCTTTTGATAGAAAGCTCAACCCTAAAGACTCCACACAAAAAATTGCTAGAACTAATACAATGAATTCAGCAAAGATGCAGGATATAAAAGTAACATGCAGAAATCTGTTGCATTTCTATAGACCAATAACAAAGCAGCAGAAAAAGAAATAAAGTAATCAATCCCACTTACAATTGTACCAAAAACAATAAGATATCTTTGGATATTTATCTACATAAAGAGGTGAAAGATCTGTATGCTGAAAACCCTAGAAATTTTATGAAAGCTATTAAAGAGGACACAAAGAAATGGAAAAGCATTCCATGCTTATGGATTGGAAGAAGAAACATTGCTAAAATGTCTATACTACCCAAAGCAATCTACACATTTAATGCAATCCCTACCAAAATACCACCAGCATTCTTCAAAGAACGAGAACAAACAATCCTAAAATGTGTATGGAACCACAAAGACCATGAATAGCCAAAGCAATCCTAAAAAGAAAAACAAAACTGGAGGCATCACGATTCCAGATTTCAAGCTGTACTACAAAGTTACAGTTATCAAGGTAGTATGGTACTGGCACAAAAACAGACACATAGATCAATGGTACAGAAAAGAAAACTCAGAAATGGACCCACAACTATATGGTCAACTCGTCATCAACAAAGCAGGAAAGAATATCCAATGGAAAAAAGACAATCTCTTCACCAAATTGTGTTAAGAAAATTGGACGCCAAGGCAACATGCAGAAGAATGAAACTGGACCACTTTCTTACATCATACACAAAAATAAATTGAAAATAAATGAAAGACTAAATGTGAGACAGGAAAGCATCAAAATCCTAGGGTAGAAAACAGGCAGCAACTTCTTTGTCCTTGGCCATAGCAACTTCTTACTAGACACATCGCCAAAGGCAAGGGAAATAAAAGCAAAAATAAACTATTGGGACCTCATCAAGATAAAAAGCTCTGTAAAGCAAAGGAAGTAATCAACAAAACTAAAAGGCAGTCTATGGAATGGGAGAAGATCTTTTCAAATGATATAGCTGACAAAGAATTAGTATCCAAAATCTATAAGGAACTTAGCAAACTCAACACCCAAAAACCAAACAACCCAGTTAAGAAATGGGCAGAGGATATGAATAGACATTTTTCCAAAGAAGACATCCAGATGGCTAAGAGACACATAAAAGATGCTCAATGTCACTCATCATCAGGGAAATACAAATCAAAACCATGATGAGATATCACCTCCCACCTGTCAGAATGGCTAAAATTAACAAGACAAGAAACAAAAATTTTTGGCAAGGATGTGGAGAAAGAGAAACACTCTTGCACTGTTGATTGGAATGCAAAATGGTACAGCCACTCTAGAGAACAGTATGGAGGCTTCCCAAAAAACTTAAAATAGAACTACCTTATGATCCAGCAATTTGCACTATTAGGTATTTACCCAAAGGATATGAAATATAGATTCAGAGAGGTACATGCACCCCAATGTTTATAGCATCATTATCAACAATAGCCAAACTAGGGAGAGAGACCAAATATCCATCAACTGATGACTGGATAAAGAAGATTTGGTATATATATATACAATGGAATATTATTCAGCCATCAAAAAGAATGAAATCTTGCCATTTTCAGTGATATGGGTGGAGCTAGAATGGATTATGCTAAGTGAACTAAGTCAATCATAGAAAGAAAAATACCATATGATTTCACTTATAGGTGGAATTTAAGAAAGAAAACAGATGAACACATGGGAAGGGGGAGGAAAAAGAGAAGAGAGGGAAACAAATCAAAGAGACTCTTACCAATAGAGAACAAACTGAGGGTTGCTGGAGAGAGGTGGGTGGGAGATGGGCTAGTTGGGTGATGGTTAGTAAGGAGGACATTTGCTGTGATGAGCACGGGGTGTTGTATGCAAGTGTGATGAATCACTGAATTCTACTCCTGAAACCATTATTGCACTGTATGTTAACTAATGAAATTTAAATTAAAAAATTAAAATAGAAATAAATAAATAAATAAAAGAATCAAACTCTGCTAAACTTGAGCAGTATAAAACAATAGTCATTCACTCGGTCAAGAAACAACAAGTGAGAAAATTAACGTGATACATTATTTCTTATATGGAAATACTTTCCATTAAATAATAATAATATCCGTACTTCTACATTAGCAAAATGTGAAAAATAAGAAAATTAAAGAAATGTCAATATTTTATATGTACTCACAAAATAAGGAAAGTTACACATGCTAAAAAAAAAAGAAAGAAAGATAAAAGAAATCTCAGCCTGATGTTGACAGAGACACGGCACGCAATCACTGTACTCTACACCTATGTAAGTAGCAAGTATATAGCTACGCTAGTAAAATGAGCTCTTTTCTACCATCTGAGGGTTTGACAGTTGACTGTCCATTTAAAGACTAGATAGTACTTATTAAGAGGAAGGAGATTCACTTATGCTGAAGTCTTAGGAGAGGGGATGGTTCACTACCATATTAAAGTGGAAAACCACTATTTGCTGTACTCCTTTGTAATGAAATCCTTTGTTAAGAGTATTAACCTTTTTTAAATTTTTATGTCTTTGTTATTTTATTTTGAGAGACAGAGAAAGTGCGGGGAGGGGCAGAGAAAGAGGGAGACACAGAATCTGAAGCAGGCTCCAGGCTCTGAGCTGTCAGCACAGAGCCCAATGCGGGGCTTGAACCCACGGGCTGTGAGATCATGACCTGAGCCGAAGTCGGACGGTTAACTGACTGAGCCACCCAGGCACCCCAAGAGTATTGATCTTAAAGAAGAAGAAAAAAAGGATGAATCTAAGTGTCCATTTTTGACAAAAATAAAAACAGAGCTATGTTACAAAAAACAATCCAGATTTAGAGGTAATAGTATTGTTCACATGACGGACTTTCTTAAAGATACACACACACACACACACACACACACACACATACACACACACACACACACACCTGCAGATTTCAGTTGGAAGAGCAATTTATTTCCTAATAAACTTCCAAATCATTGACTGAATAACACCAAAATATAAAGACACATAAATTAGGTCCTAGAAGCAATACTAGGGCTGAAAGGGAGGGGAGTGTGGGGGAAGGGGGGGCAGAAAACCCAATACTGATCAATCATCAATTAGCTTGAAGCCTCTACCAATGTAAATACATGTTGACTCATTTATTCACTGAGTGTCTTATGTACAGTAGTGACCTGAACAAAGTGGGGCAAAAGGAATGGGAAAAAATAATGACTGGTTTGAGACAAGCGAGAGATAGGCTGGGCAAGAGTTGATAATTGTCTGGAACATGTGGAAGAAGGATAACTCTTCTTCTTGAAGACTGACTAAGCCAATACTAGCTGCTGACCCCATTCTCTGACAGAGCAAACCCAGCAGAGAAAGCTCACTGGAAGAGGATCAGGTAAACATGGAAAGTTCACTTTTGGACACATTGAGATAGGGATTCCTGTGGGATGTCCAAGTGGAGATGTCAAAAAAAAAAAAAAAAGATATTGAGGCACCTGGGTGTCTCAGTCACTTAAGCGTCCAACTCTTGACTTTGACTCAGGTCATGATCTCACAGTTTGTGTTTCGAGCCCACATCAGGCAGTGCAGTGTTACTTGGGATTCTCTCTCTGTCTCTGTCTCTGTCTCTGTCTCTGTCTCTCTTTCCCTTCCCCTGCTCATGCTCTCTCTCTCAGAAAATAAATAAAAATAAACTTTAAAAAATAGATATTAAGAGTTCTATCCCAGGGAGACATCTGGGCTGAAGACACCTTCAATGGGTAATTAAAATCATGAAAATGGATGAGTTTACTCCAAAAGTATGTTTACAAATAGAAAAGTGCCCAAGACAGTCATGAGAAACTCCAATGAAAACACAAAAGGGAATCTGCAAAGTAGAGTAGACTCCACAGAATTTCCATCTGGGATAGAAGAATCCTTTGTCTGACCTTCCAAAAATAGGATTATAGAAATTATCTCACTACCTTGCCACCATGGGTGGCTTTAAGTGTGTACTACTGAGCTAAGGTCCTTTAGCCAGGGTTTTAGGTGGCTTAAAGGAATCCTTTGTGCACATCCATCTACAGCTTGTGAAGCAGTGGCAGAGAGCTATATCATGTGCAACCAGAGAGGTGCAACCAGGTAACTTATTGCAGAAGGCAGATTTCTCAAGTTGCTCTCAGCTTTCAAGGTTAAATTATGGGAGGGCTTTCTCTATTGTACCTTCTCAAGAAGGTGAAACTGGGAGATTTAACCTGAATAATTCACATGAAAATAAAACCATTTGGGGCTTGTCATTGTTTAATGTAGAAATCCATCATTATTTTAAACAATTGGATACACTTAGTTCTCCACGTTTACCACGGAAACTCAGGAGGTGTGTAACTATATATTCATTCTGAGTAAAACTCTTTGTTGCCAAGATAAAGTATAAAAGCTGAAAGGTCAGACGATTGTGCGTTCTCTCAGAGTGTTTCAGTTTTGAGGTGACTTCACTGGATTGCAGAATACTTAACCCTGATCACACCTGGCCTTCTTCACAACAGCGCAGTAGAAGGCTTTAGCTGTATTGAAATAATTTCCCACAAATATTCCATAGTCCTCTGTGATTTGAAAAAAACTCAATTCCTAAATGAACTGAAACATCCTTTGTCAGAAAATTAGCATCATCATCAGGGGTGACATTATAGGAATGCAATCCAGGAACTAAACTAAAGGGTATATATAGTCCATCTGGAAATAAAGATATCTACAGTTCCCCTGCAAGTGGAAACTTCCTTGCAAGATGTAGGACCTCCTAGGAAATGTTACTATAAGTGATGGTCTCCTTTGGTCATAACATAATCTCCTAATCCAGAGTAATTGCAGCCTACTGAGGTCCTGCATCATTAAAGTATTTAATTAGAATAAACTAATTTGAATTTAGGCACAAATGTTATGTCTGACTCAAAAGAGAATGATATTTTTGATGATATAATCTAAGAGGACCCCTGGATTACCTACATGTGTGTGTGGCCCATCTCTGAAATCCCTCTCTGCTTCCAGTAAGAGCAAAAATTATACTCTGTTAGCTTCAGAGAGGAAAGAGTCCTCTGGGCCCTTTCCCTGGAGCAACTTAACACAGCATGACACATTTTTATCCTTGCTTTTGTGGTTGCATCTGCAGGAACGTGCTAATAGAAGAGCTGTCTCTGTGTGGTCTGAACAACGTTCTGTCCCCCATTAGCATGGAGTGATGGGAAACTGCATCCTGCTTCCCTTCTGAGAAATAAGAGGTGGGAGTTGCTTGCTTTTTGGTTTGACCTTCCAGTGTGAATCTCTGTTCTTTCTTTCTTTGATTGGAAGAAAACACCTACTCTTAGTTTCATCCTTAGGAAATTCTTCTTTGACCAGTCCAAAATAGCAGTGCCATAACAGAAGCATGTACAAGGTACCTTATGGGAGAGAGGAGGCAGGGGACCTCTCTGCCTGGGAAAATCAGAGACCACTTCAAAGACTAGACAACTCTTGAACTGCTGCTCTTGAAGACTAAGTATATGTTTTCCATGAGGGCAAAGCAGCAAGAATACATTTGGTACAGGAAACAGCATGTGCAAAGGCACATAAAATGGCAATATTTTCTTGGATAACTACAAAAATATTTATTAAGCCTAAGGTATAAGCAGTAGGGGATGAGTCTAGTAGATAAGAACTCAAATTGTTGAACTGTGTACAATGCAAATAATACCGGATTTGTTCTCTAAAGGTGATGAATTTCAATAAAAGTTTCTAAGCAAGGAAGAGCATGATCAGATTTACACTGTAGACTGACCATGAAGATTGTCTCAATCAGAAGGCTTGGGGAACAAGCCTTCTCAGAATGTGGGACCAATTATGTTACACAATTCTTCGCTTTGCCATCTACTTTACACAGAGAAGTACAATGATTGTATATCACTTATAATAGCAAATATAGTCTAGACTTACAAATACATGTCCTTTAATTTCACTTCAGCAGCTAGAGAAAGAAGTGATATACAAGAAATTTCAAGAAGCATATTTTTTTGGATAGAGAGGGGTGACATTTGTTCACAAGAAAATGCCAGGGTAAGTAAATTAGCACTATCTCCCCCTCAACAGAAAATCATAGAATATACATCCTTTCTAAAGGGATACAGAGTCAAGAAGCTTTAATTCCATAGTAGGTACCACTCTCTCCTTAGTTCATTATAATAATATTAATATCACGTTTCTTAGATATTTATAAATTATAAATTCTTTTCAAAGTTGATATCTCATGTAATTGATACAACATCTCATGTAGTGGCCTAGAAAGTAAGCGGGACCTACTCTTTTATCTCTGCTTTTTATATATATCAAAACTAAGCCCACAAAAGTAGAAAAGAGGAGAATCCAAGTAGTAGTTCTTGAATCTAAGTCCTTTAACTTTGGGTTTGTTGGGTTTTTTTACTATTCAATACTATGTATGTAGAAAATAATAGACTTGTGCACATCCTTTGCTTTAACAACTATGGATTCCAGAAAAACAAGCTAACTAATTTTCAATGGACTGAGCAAGCTCACCCTAAGTTCTCCGGTCTCTTCATGCTCTCAGAAACCAAAGAGGTTCAGGTAAGCAGGACGTTTCAAAGACAAATCCACCAGACACACCCTATGAATATCAGCAGCACTTTTCCCCCCAGCCTTCCCCTTTCCACCTCATCATCTCCTCCCTTTTCAACAGCTTGATTATACACTTCAGAATACCAACACATTAATAACAACAACTTTAAATTTATATAGTGGTTTTTTTTAGAAACTCAAACTATTTTTGTAATTGCTTATGGGAAATTGGTAAGGAGTTTGTGTAGTGTGTTTGTCTTTCCCTCTATGTTGTTATTTGACTCCATGGTATTTTTCCTTCCTGACCCCCTGCCTCTACCCAAAGGTAGAAGAGGAAATGCAAGAAAAAGAAGGTGGCATACAATCATCACAAAATTAAAATCCCCACTGTTTTAACCTATCATACATGGTTTATGAGAGAGGAATGTCTAAAAACCTGGATATTAATTCAAAAATTGAGTGAAAGCAAAGCACTGCTTAGTTCAGTTCTGTGAGTTCGCCTATGGGGTGGTAACCATCACTTTTCTGTTTGCTACTAACACCATTGTGTAGTATAAAAGAGCCACAACAGCTAGCGTTTGAATTACACAGTAGTCAAGCCAGATAATTAAATTTCCCTTCCAGAAAGAATATGTCCCTGCTGAGGAAACCTTATTGCATACTGCTGTTCATGGTGACCATTATCAAATTTGTAGGACATGTCTCTGTATTATAACGATTCATTTAAAAGTTATCATTACATAACCCAATATGGTTAGGAAAGGAAGCAAAAATTCCAGCCTAGTTCGAAGGAGGATCTGAAATGCTCCCAAGATTTATTTAACACATTTTAGCTCTGCATCAATGGCAAAAAGAACAATTGCCCAAAGAGTTCTTGCTTTTCTCTGATGGATGGTAAATAAAAATCTTCTGCTATAGGAAAATTGCATCCAATCCCCTAGAAGCCTCTTCTCAACTGTTCTTTTGAGATATTTCAGTGTACTGAGTTGATTTGGCATAGGAGAAAGGAGTAATGGTGATCTGCTAACACGAAAATCAGTTCTGTTTATTTTTAAGGAAATCTAATCCTCATATCAATTCTGCTTTTGTGAATATATTATTGTGAATGTTTTCTCAAATATTAAGTGGGCACCTTGATGTATATTTTAATAAGGTTTAAGAATGCACTGCATAAGACATAAATACAATTTCAGTAGATTCACAGCAATCTCTCAAGATTTTTGGCTGTTGTGAATAGCCCTCATATTTTCTTTAGAGACAGAAAAAGAAAGACAGATGTTACTATTATGCTATGTGGACATAAAGTACATTTGTGTCTCTCCGTTCTATTTGGTTTGATTCAGATGTAACATCAATGGAATGAACTATGGCTATCTCTTATACCTTTTTCAAGCTCCCATAGAATGTAGTTCAGAGTTAGTGCCTAAAAAATTTGCAAACAAAGAATTTGTGAATCACCAAGTAATGACTGAATATCTTTCGTGTAATTATGCATGATTCTTATGCATTATGGAGAATAAAGAAAGTATAAGATAAGAGCCTTGCTTTTTAAAATCTTATAACCTTGTGCCAAGAGGCAACAATATTAATATTTTCAAATGTTCAGGTATTTTAATTGTATCATAAATTTTAATTCTAAATTATAATCATACATACGGTACGGGTCTTTAAGGGTCTTTACATCTTCCTTTGAGTTTATCAAATGAAACTTTCATTTCTCATTCATCCTTTCCATACCCCTTCATGTCCTTCTGAAAAGCAGATGTTTTTCCATCAGTGAGATTGACTTAAATGGGTATGCAATAAAGTACAAGACAGAAAAGGTACTATTTGTTTAATGAATATAGGTCTTCAATAAGATTTGTGTTTTCAAGTATTTTTCCTCCTTCGTATTAAAATATCATTTATTGGCAGAAGAAAGAGTATCATATGGTTAAAATGTTAATCTATTGACTGACAAATTTGGGGATGGGATTGCAGATAGGGTCTTTTCAATCACTGAGGAAGCTTTGTTGGCTACTTCAAACAGTATCTTTCTGGTTTTATCATTACTGTTTTTTACTCCAACTAGAAATGCATCATTCAGTCCCTTCTTAAAAACTTCACCTGGCTCACTGGCACACAGGACAGGATCCAAGCATTCTATCTTGCCAAAATAAAGTCTTTCATAAATGAACTCTTATCTACCTTTCCAGTCTCGTTTTAGGCGGAGGTAGATGGCAATTTTCTAGGTTGACTTTGAGAAAGCAGCCAAAGAGGGTCACTCCTATTTTGGCTGAGACTGGAATCCCAACATTTTGGAAATTTTCATTTTACAAAGGCTTATATCAGTACTTGATTCAAAAGAGAGTGTTTTAACAGCACAAAAATAAGCAGGGAAGCTGAGATGTTATCAAGGAACCAAGAGCACAGAATTCAGCAAATTCTGCAGCTGATTGCTTTTTAGTAGAATACAACATATATCAGAGGAGTAGAAATTCCAGACAGCTCATTATTAAACAGAAAGATGAATAAAAGCAGACTGTATTTTATCTAAGTTATCTAGCTGATCAATCAATTCAAATGAGACTTTCTATTACAGGGATATCAGCCAAACTGGCACTCCAATCACTGATTGATAGAGGAGAGTAGGATTAATTGTGGGTCATGAGAAAGAATATAACAACTATTCTTTTTTTTATTATTATTTATAGATCTCTTAAAGAGATGATAGGTTCTTAAGACAGTCAGATACATAAGCAAGCATTCATTTCAAAAACTCTAGACCGCTGCTTATGCTATTCAGGTGATAACAAACTACAGCATAACTCTCTTTTAATCAATCAAAAGAATTTAGATTCCCAAAGACTCAACCTAATCCCAGGATTTATAATCCATGCTATAAAAAAAACTTTGAGTGTCTGTGAGTCTCTGCCTTTACCCATCAAACTGGATACTCACAAACCATTTAATGGGCTTTGGACTACCCATGGGTTAGACTAGCGATGTGCTTCCTTATAAGCTCTCTTGCCCCTTTGACTAGCTTGAAGGTCCCAGGGATGTTATGTTGCTCTTAAATGGGCAGTCTGAAATGTGCTGCAAGTGACAGATTATGGTCAGGAGCCAGCTGTTCACATATTTGATCAGCCAGCGGGAAATCTTTCAGCAGCTCTTAAATAAAAAATACAGGATGGTGTCAGTGTTTGGTGACACTGTTTTTAATCTTCACATTTCTCACTGACAGGAGGTAATGGTTATCCATGGGAGACCTGTCACATGACAACAGCTTCTTTACCACCAGGAGAGTCACAATATGGCCTCCCAAACCACCTTAACAGTCATAGCATCTTGGGCTTCTCTTTCTGAAAATGCTATCTCACATCAGAGAGATAAAAATAAGACTTTTATTAGTTCTAGAATTTATTATTTCTAAATAATTATAAAATGCCTTCTCTGATCTTAACATTACTATAATCACATAAATTAGAACATAATGTTCCATTTCTATTCCAATGTTCTTACAATTAGACCATAAAGCAAATTGATTTATTGATAGGTCAAACTGACAAAAGAATTGGTAGTAAAGACTGACATCTACCATTCCAGTCACCACTCATGAGAAGTAAAACTTTATTTCTGCTGCACAGCATGGAAGAATGGGTTTCAGTAGAAGGTTCTAGTCCAGGGGAGCCTGGGTGGCTCAGTCAGTTTCGCATCTGACTTTGGCTCATGTAAGTGTCCGACTTCAGCTCAGGTCGTGATCTCCCATTTCATTAGTTCAAGCCCCGCTCTTGCTCTCAGTGCGCCAGTTTCCAACCCTCCCTCTCTGCCCCTCCCCCACTTATGCGCGCTCTGTCTCCATCTCTGTCTCTGTCTGTCTCTCAAAAATAAATAAACATTAAAAAAAGAAGGTTCTATTCCAGGAATGTTTTATTTCAAATTCTGGAAATAATTTGTAGGATGGATATTGCAGGAATATCCATCACCAATTTATACAAGGTCCAGAGACAGCTTCATTGTATTCCATAATCAATCACTAAAAATCAACATTTATAGTAATAACACAAAGTATCCAGGCACAATGCAAACAAAGCAAAGATTTGATCAATACTTTTTAAAAAGAAAGCTTCAAAGCAAATTAAAGCATTTATTTACTTCAGACAAGATCATAAGGAAAGAAGTCCATTTCTTTGTTCCCACAAGCTTAACTTGGGCTTTGCTAGTTGATTTTCGTGTACTGATCAGGGATTGTTAGGTATATGACATTATTTGTGAAGATCATTACCATGCTGGTGATAGATAATTGTAGAAGAACTTATTCTGGTGTATGTGTGTGTATTTAAGTACATTCCTGTAACCATATAAATAATCACAATTGACTTCAAGCTTTCCCATCCCCAGAAAGGAATCTCCTCAAAATATCTAAAATTCAGGGCTTCTAAACGTCAAAAATTTTGACATTTTGGACCCGATAATCCTTTGTGGTAAAGGGAAGTCCTGTGCATTATAGGATGTTTAGCAACATCTTTAGCCTCTACCCAGTAGATACCAATGTCCCTCCTCTCCTCACTCCAAGTTCTAACAACTAAAATTGTCTCCAATAGTTGCCAAATGTGCCCTAGGTGGAAAACTACTCCCAGTCAAGAATCATTAGTCTACATGATTAAAAAGTGGGGGCACCTGGTTGGCTCAGTCAGTTAAGCATCCAACTCTTCATCTCAGCTCAGGTCTTGATCCCAGGTTTATGATTTCAAGACTCATGTTGGGCTCCATGCTGGGCATGGAGCTTACTTAAAAAAAAAAAAGTGAGTCAAACTTTTCCCTTAATTTTCTACATAATCTTCAAGAAACATCACTGAAAGTTTGAAGTTTTAAAAAAATGTGGCTCAAGAATAAATGAGGACTGTTATATATGCAGTTCCCAGTCCTTTCATTCCCTTACTGGGAGTCATCCTGTCAAGTATCTCTCACTACTGACATATTTGCCCTCAGAAACCAGTATTTCAAAATGCTTGATGATAAAACAAATTTCTTTTCTTTTTTTTTTTTCAAGGATTTAAGCATATATTTATTCCAACATGCTGATACCTATAGTTTTCTACTTATATCTCTTTTTAAGTTTTTATTTAAATTATAGTTAGTTAACCTACAATGTAATAATACCTTCAGGTATCACAATTTAGTGATTAATACTTCCATACAGTACTCAGTGCATTCATGAGTCAATAGACATTTGAGCCCTTTCCATAAATTAAGTCTTGCTGATAATGCTGCTATAAACATCAGGGCCCATGTATCCCTTTGAATTAGTATTTTGTATTTTTGGGTAAATATTTAGTACTGCAGTTGCTGGATCATAGGGAAGTTCTATTTTTAACTTTTTGAGGAACCTCTATACTGTTCTCCAGAGTGGCAGCACCGGTTTGCATTCCCACCAACAGTATGAGGGTTCCCCTTTCTCTACATCCTTACCAACATCTGTTGTTTCTTGTGTTTATATTTTAGCCATTCTGATGAGTATGAGATGACATATCAATGTAGTTTAGATTTGTATTTCGTTAATGATGAGTGATGTTGAGCATCTTTCCATGTGTCTGTTGACCATCTGTATGTCTTCTTTGTAAAAATTCATGTCTTCTGCCCCTTTTTTAACTGGATTACTTGTTTAGTGGGGGTGCTAAGTTTGATAAGTTCTTTATATATTTTGGATGCTAACCCTTTTTCAGATACCTCATTTGCAGATATCTTCTCCATCCCATCGGTTGTCTTTTAGTTTTGTTGATTTATTTTTATCTTGTGTAGAAGCTTTTTATCTTGATGAAGTCCCAACAGCTCATTTTTGTTTGTGTTTCCTTTGCCTCAGGAGACATATTTATAAGAAGCTGCTACAGCCAATGTCAAAGAGGTTACTGCCTGTGTTCTCCTCTAGGATTTTAATGGTTTCCTGTGTTACATGTAAGTCTTTTTCCATTTTGAATTTATTCTTCTACATGATGTAAGAAAGTGGTCCACTTTCATTCGTTTGCATGTTGCTGTCCAGTTTTCCCAGCACTACTTGTTGAAGAAACTGTATTTTTAACATTGAAGATTATTTCCTGCTTTGTCCAAGATTAATTGACAGCAATCAGGCAAAAGAAAGAATTAAAAGACATCCAAATCAGCAAAGTCAAACTTCTACTATATTATATCATGCCACCTGTTTATGCAGATGACCTGATAATTTATATAGAAAACCCAAAGGACTCCACCAAAAAATTGCTAGAACTGATACACAAATTCAGTAAAGTCACAGGTTACAAAATCAATGTACAGAACCCACTACATTTCTATACACCAATAATGAAGCAGAAAAAGAGAAAGTAAGAAAACAATCCTGCTTACAATTGCACCAAAAACCATAAGATACCTAGGAATAAACCTAACGAACGAGGTAAAAGATCTGTACTCTGAAAACTATAAAACACTGATGAAAGAAATTGAAGACAACACAAAGAAATGGGAAAACATTCCATGCACATGGATCAGAAGAACAAATATTGTTAAAATATGTATATTACCCAAAGCAATCTACACATTTAATGCAATACCTATCAAAATACCAAAATCATTTCTCACAGAGCTAGAACAAACAATCCTAAAATTTGTATGGAACCACAAAAGACCTTGAATAGCCAAAATAACCTTTAAAAGAAAAACAAAGCTGGAAGCATCACAATTCAATTCCAGACTTCAACTTATATTACAAA
Source organism: Cryptoprocta ferox (assembly GCA_028646485.1). Taxonomy (NCBI): domain Eukaryota; kingdom Metazoa; phylum Chordata; class Mammalia; order Carnivora; family Eupleridae; genus Cryptoprocta; species Cryptoprocta ferox. The sequence goes on from CM053568.1 coordinate 43,720,254, forward strand.
GCTGTAGTGATCAAGACAGTATGGTGCTGGCACAAAAATAGATCAGTAGAACAGAGTAGAAAACCCAGAAATGAACCCACAACTGTATGGTCAATTACTCTTTGAGAGGAAGAATTTTACACTCATCATTTGACTCTCATACTATTCAGAACTACCCTTTCTCGTCAACTGCCATTAGCGAGCATCAGGAAATTAATACAGTGTATAATTATTTATTAATACAGTGTATAAGATATTAATATCTAGGCTCATTTTTTATAGTTTTAAATCCAGCATGAGTGAATTGAGCCCATAGTTCTCTCTGCTTATACTCATCATTGCCCACTAAATTGAGACAAATGAAAAACATTCAAAATTCTGCTTGGACAAGTCATAGATTGTATATGGCAGAATGCATTCTAAATATACAGAAAGCTGGGGTGCCTGGATGGTTCAGTTGGTTAAGTGTCAGACTTCAGCTCGGGTCATGATCTGACGGTTCATGAGTTCAAGCCCCATGTTGGGCTCTGTGCTCACAGCTCAGAGCCTGGAGCCTGCTTCACATTCTGTGTCTCCTTCTGCCTCTGCCCCTCCCCACTCACATTCTGTCTCTGTCTCTTAATAATAAACATTAAAAAAAATAAATAAATATACAGAAAGCCGACAAATGTGTTTTTTCCTCTTTCTTTCTCTACAAAAGAAAGAAAGAAAGAAAGAAAGAAAGAAAGAAAGAAAGAAAGAAAGAAAAGGAAAAAAAGAAGAAGAAATCCTGAGAGAGTAGACTCAGGAATAGCACACTGGAACTCTTAGTCTGAAATGGAGGTATTAGTGGTATTTTCCACTCAGGACAAATTGAAGGCTTCCATTCTGAACAACCAAAACTGCTTGCGGCTTTGAAAAAGTGGCTTTTAGAGCCCTACCTTCTTAAGATTTTAAAAACCATAGAGACTAATCTCAGCTAAGGTGCCCATTCACCGTGTGTTTCAGTAGGACATCAGTTAAGCTTCACTCAAAGTATTTATCGACTATTTATGCATACTGTGCAGGCAGCAAACAAAAAATTTAAGGTTTAAATAGTTTGTAAATACCTTTGTTTCTAAGCAATAGGAAATGTGAAAAATAAATGCAATGAAGAAAAGAAAGACTGCTTTTTTTAGAATATCATAGAGAATTGGTTTATATTTTTTAAAACAGAAAATGTGAATGTTTATCTTTGTAAGTGGTTGATCAACAGTTCTAAGTGCAACTCTATTTTGGTTATTTTTACCAATAAACTTCTAATTATTTACATTTACAAAGGTTTTGAATTCTATGCTTTTAATATACTTACAGTGCTTAGAAAGAGAACAACATAGTTTGTTGTATGTTGCTGGGAAAAAAGAACAATAAATCATATTTGATAAATATACAAGTTGTATTATTATATCTTTTAAACTGGATAGGAGCACCTGGGTGGTTCAGTTGGTTAAGCATCTGACTTTGGCTCAGGTCATGATCTCACGGTTGGTGAGTTCTAGCCCTGCATCAGGCTCTGTACTGAGGGCTTAGAGCCTGGAGCCAGCTTCAGATTCTGTGTCTCCCTCTCTCTCTGTCCGTCCCCTGCTCACGCCGTCTCTCTCTCTCTCTCTCAAAAATAAATAAAACATAAAAAAATAAATAAACTAGACAATTTTGTACATGGCCAATTTTTTTCTTTTATAGCAGTCTAAAACTCTGTTTAAAATGGGATAGATAGATAGGTAGGTTGGTAGGCAGGTAGACAGATAGATGTGAAATCTTGTCATTTTCCCCTTAGAATTTCTAGGACACGTGTTTTCCACTATCTTATTTGCCCTAGTGAAAGGACAATGAAATCAAGAAAATTATTTTGATGTATAGCCCTCAAAAATTATAAACAGTTATGTCAGGAGATGATTTTTTTTAAAGATGATCAATCCAATTCCAGTTTTCAAATCCAACATGTAGATAGTGTAAAAGCTGTGATTTTCATCTTTATGGTAAGTAAAAGTTGGAATTTTACTAAAACTGAAAATAAATGAATGACATCATAAGAGATGAGGCAGAATTGGAAATACTCTTGTGTAAATTACTGGCATCACACATAAAGTGATTTAGTGTTATTTGAAGATGGACTTAGATTAGTTAAAAATGTTATTTTACAGTCTTCACTAATATTCTTTTACAAAAAAGGAACTATAAATGATATGCAAAGACAGGAAATAAAATGTACTAACACAAAATACTCAAAATGAGAGAAGGCATAAAAAAGAGGGGGAAATGAAAGAAACAAAAAACAAATGCAATAAATAGAAAATATTTTCAAATATAAGATATATTACCTAACTATATCAATAATCACTTTAAATGTGAATGATCTAAATACACCAATTAAAAGAAAGAGATTGTCATAGTGCTTAGAAATAAAAAAGAAAAAGAAATAAAAAACAAGATCCCGTATGTTGTGTATAAGAAACCTACTATGTGTATATACCTAATGATACAGCTTCAAAATATGTGAAGCAAAAACTGATAAACCTACAATGAGAAATAGAAAAATCCACTATTACTATTCATAACTTCAACACCTCCCTTTCAGGTAACTGACAGATTGAACAGGCAGAAAATCAGTCAGAACATAATTGACCTGAACAACACTACCAGTCTATTTGACCTAATTGACACCTATTGGATAGCCCAATCAACAACAGCAGAATACACATTCTTTTCACGTTGAGGATTTACCAATATATAGACCACATTCTGGGCCATAAAACACACCTTAACAATTTTAGAAAATAGAATTCATACACAAACCACATTCTGGGCCATAAAACACACCTTAACAATTTTAGAAAATAGAATTCATACACAGACCACTCTGGCATCTAACTACAAATCAGAAAGATAGCTAGAAAATTCAAAATATTTAGGGAGTAAATAGCATGCTTCTAAAAGCAGAAGGTCAAAGAAGAAATATCAAGAGAAAAAATTTTAATGAACTAAGTAAAAATTAAAATACAAGTTATCAAAATTTGTGGTATACAGCTAAAATAGTGCTTAGAGGGGAATTTACAGCATTAAATGCACATATCAGAAAAGATGGATGACCTAAAATCAGTTATCTAATTTTCCATCTAGAGAAAAAAGAGTGATTTGAGCCCTAAGCTAGCAGGAGAAATAATTTTAAAAATAGAGCATAGATCAGTGAAAACAGAAAATAAAGATAATCAACAAAACCAAAAGACTGCTATTTGAAAATATCAATAAAATTGATAAACCTCTATCCAGATTAACCAAGGGAAAAAGGAGAGAAGACATGAATTACTGATATCAGAAATGAGAGGTCATCAGTTCTGTTCACATTGACAGTAAAAAGATAAAGAAACCCTTTAAACACCATAGTCACAAATTTGAAATGAACCAATTCCTTCAAAGACACAATCCACCAAAAGACATACAAAGATAAATAGATAATTGGAATCAACCTCTATCAGTTTTAAAAAAAATGGCATCAGTACTTAACAATCTTCCATAAAGAAAGGACCAAGCCAGATGATTTCCTTTATGAATTCTATCAAATATTTAAGAAAGAATTGTATCTGTTCTTCACAATCTTTTCCAGAAACAGAAGGAGAACACTTCCTAATTCATTCCATGAGTTAATTTACTCTAGCCACATGGCCTCCTTGGTTTTACTTAAATAAACTTGACACACCTCTACCTCAGTTTTTGTTCCATGGAATCTGATGTATATTTAAAATAGCAACAAACTTTCACTTCAACCATCACTATTTATTCTCTATGTTTTTTTTCTTCCTCAGCACTTAGCTCTATCTAGCCTATTATATATTTTACAACTCATTTACTGTTTCCCCTCATGGAACAGTCTGTAAAGATGTAAGTTCTTGCATAGATTTTTCACTGTTGCATCTTCAGTAAGATAGCACATCATCATAATATTTGCTCAATATATAACCATAATTGTTGAATAAATGAATGGATGAATTATGCAGAAGAACATTAGCTTTTTTCCTAAGCCTAGGTTACATTGTAAAGAGTAATTCAAGAGCTACAGATGACTCTTTTTCCTTTAGGAAGGCTCTTTTTTCCTGTAGCAAGGTTAATTATAAGTTTTCTAATAAATTAATAAATGATGTGAATGTTCATGTGTCTTTTGGGAATGGAAGGTGTAGTCCATCATCCTATTGAAATCTTATTATAACTTTTTTTATTTAAATCATTCATATTCCATTCAATCTTATACTTTATACTAATATAATTACCTTATATTGTCATTTAAATTTCAGTGTGTTATAGTATGTTAATAAATGTGATGCTGTATATAAATCTTAGCACAGGTTCTAGATACATAATAATTTCTCAATAAATGTTAGCTCTTATAAGTTTGTCCTCAGGGGATACGTACCTGCTCTTTGTGTAAATAATCACCAGATGGCACTCTGGTTCACTATGGTGAACACAATTTATGTATTTCTCCTCCTGAAGACTATCCAGAAAATTAAGTCTTAGCCACCATCTTTTACTAGCCAAACTCTACTATTAAACACCAAACATCAAAATTGACATAGTTAACCCTTTATATATATACAAGAAACTGAAATCCATGACTGTCATTACAATCTCAAATGGACACACAAAGATCCTTCATTATTTAATACTGAAATACTGTTTGATGTTTTTAATATTAATTAAAGTTCTCTAACTCAAGTGAATTTCTCTCTCTCATTCTCAAGCCAAATACCTTGAAATCATACATGACACCTCCAACTCTCTTATCCACTAGATAGGTTTTATCACCAAATTCTGTTGGCTTTATTGCCTAAATATTTCTCAAACCCATCCATTTTTCTTCCCACTCCATTCCTTTTGCCATAACAAACTAAAATCAACTCTTCCCCTGGACTAAACCTGATCACATTAGATACCTGACTTCAGTTAAATGCCATTGTTCTCCTAATGGAGACAAAAATCTTAACATACCAATCAAGACCCTCCATGCTTACTTCCCATTCTTTTCCAGTTATCAGTGTTCAAGCACTGGGATACCAAGGTCCTTTCTTGTATCCTGGGGCCTCTGACATGCTTTTCCTCTCCCTTAAATGTCTCACTCTTAGCCACATCCACTTTTCACCTTCTTAACATTCTTTCTAAACATTAAAAGGTCAGATAGAAAAGTAAATTTTACTTCTTTATAGAAGTCTTCCCAATCTTTTGTGCTACTGGTTCTACATGTTATTTTCTATCATGGAACGATATTCCATTTTTTCATTTATATTAGTTTATAATTTTAATTAATTTTGTGAGTGTTTAACTATTGTCTTCCTCTTTCTGAATAATCTATAAATTCCTTAAGAACAGAGATTATGTTCTTTTGTTTTTTTTTTTTTTTTGTTTAATCCCCAGCCTCTGTTTGGTGCCTGGAATATTTATGGCATTCAATATGTATTTGTTGAATGAATGAATGAATGAATGAAGAAAAGTTTGTTGTGTTTTTTTATTTTAATTCCAATATAATTAACATATTAGTTTTGGGTGTACAATAAAGTGAGTCAACAATTCCATGCAGAAAACTTCTTTGTTGACTGCATTAACATGACTCCACCCCAACAATTCTTAATCTCTCTCCAACCCACTTTTCCAGTTCCTAGAAGATAAAATCTGGCTATCCCTGCTTGGGTCATATCCAACCCTGGATCAACAAACTATGGACTAAAAACTTTAAGGTTAAGAGTACAAATGTAATCACTATGGGCTCATATATTTTTCCCAGAAAAGGGTAGATTACTTTGAGCCAGCAGCTCACTGAAGAAGTATCTACTACAAATCCCTACCTCACTATATTGTTACCAGGAGTAAATGGGATGTCATACTTAAAGCATGGTGTTCTGCACAGTGTGGAGTATTTGTTTGACATTTCGGTTTTTTTTCTTTTTTTTTTTATTTTTTTATTAACTTTATAGTTTATTGTCAGGTTGGTTTCCATATAACACCCAGTGCTTCAAAGACTTGTTTTTGTTTTCAGCTACCTTTTCAAGTATTTTACACACACACATGAAGATTATAAGTCTGCCCTCAAATATTTCAACATAGATTTTTTTTTCCACTGGCCTATTCTAGAGTTATAAAATCTTCAAACAGGAAAATGATTTACAGCATGTATCCATAATACTTAATTATCTGGCATAGATTATAAATTGCAGACCATCCACTAATAATCATATATTGAAAACCAATTATCAAAAAAGTACTGACTTAGTAATAAGTGTGGATAAGTAAGCCCACACCCAAGGAACTCATAGCAAGGGTGGTAAAAGATAAGCAACCAGGAAGAAATAAAAAGTCTTATGAAAGAGCTGTGAACCAAATACCACAGAGGTACAAAGTGGGAGCAACACCATAAAATACGGGAAAGCAGATTCTTATAAGAGTATTTAAATGTATACATAGGAAACATTCTGCTGCATAAATTGCTATTGGGTGTTTTATTCCTTCACAGGACAAATGTGGAGAATGTTCTCCTTTTCACTCAAAAAGCCTTATGTAGGTCTATCAAATTCATAAATGCCAGGTGTCTTATAGTCATAGAAAACCTAGATCACTATGAACATCTCCCTCTTCCCTACAAATACCCATTTTCCTCTGATCTAATGGTGAAAAGGTTAGTTTAAATCTTGTAAAAATTAGAAATAGAAAGCAAATACTAACAAGTGAGGACTATAAAGTCTGTTGTTTCATGGCCTTCAGGAATCTGCTCTCTCTTAAATTCCTTGACTCCTAAGACTCCACAGCGATACTGAATTTTTCTTCAAAGTGATCAATATTCTAATTCTCTCAGTTTAGAAGAATCAAGCTAACAAAACAATGTTTTTACCAATTTAAAAGTTTTACATTTTACCAACTTAAAATCAATGATGAAATCATGGGGTAGAGGAAGAATGTGAATTCCAGTATGGTCTGGTTTAAATCAGTTGACTCAACATAAAATATTTTACACACTTATAGGATTTCTATGATTAGACTTGTTTATATATTCCCTTTTCTTTTACAAATTATGGATTAGATCTAAACCTTAGAAAAACTATAGCTAATTCCATGGAGCAAGTATCCACAACTCCTGGGCAACAGGTTGTCCTTCTACCTTTTAGTAAGTTCAAACTCCCCCATGTACTCTAAATTATTTTGTTTTACTTACTTACTTATTTATTTTTAATATAATTTATTTTCAAGTTGGCTAACGTACACTATATACAGTGTGCTCTTGGTTTTGGGGGTAGAGTCCCATGATTCATAGCCTACATGCAACACCCAGGGCTCATCCAAACAAGTGCCCTCCTCAATGCCCATCACCATTTTCCCCTCTCCCCTACCCCTCCATCAACCCTCTGCTTGTTCTCTGTATTTAAGAGTCTTTTATGGTTTGCCTCCCTCTCTGTTTGTACCTATTTTTCCCCTTCCCTTCCCCCATCGTCTTCTATTAAGTTTCTCAAGTTCCACATATGATATCTGTCTTTCTCCGATTGACTTATTTCACTTAGCATAATATCCTCCAGTTCCATCCATGTTGCTGCAAAAGGCAGGATTTAATTCTTTTTCATGGCCAAGTAGTATTCCATTGTATATATAAACCACATCTTCTTTATCCATTCATCAGTTGATGGACATTTAGGCTCTTTCCATAATTTGACTATTGTTGAAAGTGTACTATAAACATTGGGGTACATGTGCCCCCTATGCATCAGCACTCCTGTATTATTTGGATAAATTCCTAGTACTGCTATTTGCTGGGTCATAGGGTAGTTCTACTGTTAATTTTTTGAGGAACCTCCACACTGTTTTCCAGTGTGGAGGCACCAGGTTGCATTCCCACCAATAGTGTAAGAGGGTTCCCATTTCTCCACATCCTCGCCAGCATCTGTTGTTTCCTGAGTTGTTAATTTTAGCCATTCTGACTGGTATGAGGTGGTATCTCAGTGTGGTTTTGATTTGTATTTCCCTGATGATGAGTGATGTTGAACATCTTTTCATGTGTCTGTTGGCCATCTGGATGTCTTTTTTAGAAAAGTGTCTATTCATGTCTACTGCCTATCTCTTCACTGGATTATTTGTTTTGGGGGAGTTGAGTTTGATAAGTTCTTTATAGATTTTGGATACTAACCCTTTATCCAATATGTAATTTGCAAATATCTTTTCCCATTCTGTCGGTTGCCTTTTAGTTTTGTTGATTGTTTCTTTTGCAGTGCAGAAACTTTTTATCTTGATGTGGTCCCAATAGTTTATTTTTGCTTTTAATTCCCTTGCCTTTGGAGATGTGTTGAGCAAGAAATTGCTGCGGCTGAGGTCAAAGAGGTTGTTGCCTGTTTTCTTGATGGATTCCTGTCTCACATTTAGGTCTTTCATCCATTTTGAGTTTTTGTGTGTGTGTGTGTATCGTGTAATAAAGTGGTCTAGTTTTATTCTTCTGCATGTTGCTGTCCAGTTCTCCCAGCACCATTTGCTAAAAAGACTGTCTTTTTTTCCATTGCATACTCTTTCCTGCTTTGTCAAAGAGTAGTTGGCCATACACTTGTGAGTCCAATTCTGGGTTCTCTATTCTATTCCATTGGTCTATATGTCTGTTTTTGTGCCAATACCATACTGCCTTGATGATGACAGCTTTGTAGTAGAGGCTAAAGTCTGGGATTGTGATGCCTCCCATTTTGGTTTTCTTCTTCAATATTACTTTGGCTATTCGGGGTCTTTTGTGGTTCCATACAAATTTTAGGATTGTCTGTTCTAGCTTTGAGAAGAATGCTGGTGCAGTTTTGATCGGGATTGCATTGAATATGTTGATTGTTTTGGGTAGTATTGACATTTTAACAATATTTGTTCTTCCAATCCATAAGTATGGAATGTTTTTCCATTTCTTTCTGTCTTCTTCAATTTCCTTCATAAATTTTCTATAGTTTTCAGCATACAGATCTTTTACATCTTTGGTTAGGTTTATTCTTATGTATTTTATGGTTCTTGGTGCAACTGTAAATGGGATCAATTTCTTGATTTCTCTTTCCATTGCTTCATTATTGGTGTATAGAAATGCAACCGATTTCTGTACATTGATTTTGTATCCTGTGACTTTGCTGAATTCATGTATCAGTTCTAGCAGCTTTTTGGTGGAATCTTTCAGGTTTTCCATGTTGAGTATCATGTCATCTGCAAAAAGTGTAAGTCCGACTTTATCTTTGCTAATTTGGATGCCTTTTATTTCCTTTTGTTTTCTGATTGCCGAGGCTAGGACTTCTAGCACTATGTTAAACAATAGTGGTGAGAGTGGACATCCCTATTGTGTTCCTGATCTCTACTCTAAGTTATTTTAAATCATTTGAGAATCAATTGTAAATGTTAAGTGGTTATTTCTGAGACGCTAATACTATTTTTACCCATCCTCAAGACAAATTCTATTTATTTTTATTTATCAGCACTTTCCCATGTTTCTCCTCATTTTATACTTTTTTGGTTAAACACTGCTTAGTGAGATCTTCCTCCAAGCAATCAATTCATTTTAGGATAAATTTGTTTTCCTTTGTTTTGCTAATCCATCACCCAAAAGTAGGAAAGATGCAGTATGTTTTTAATTAAAATTTTGTTTACAATGAAATGTATTAACTTCAAATTGTACAAAAATAAAAACTCTCATCTTGCCCAATATGTTATTAATGCAGATAATAAGAGCCCACAGTAAAAATCAAACCCCAGTAAATGAACATGCTATCCTCACATGATCAACTGCACACACTGTAGTTCAGCTCTCTGACTGAATGCACTTATGTTTAGAGCAAATACTCATAAATTTCCATTCTCATCTATTGCTCCATTGATCTGGCCTTCTAAATATGCTTGTCTTAAAGACAAAGCAACTCAATAATATTCAGAATCAGCAAGAAATAAATGAACCACAGTTATATATTACTGGGAGAAGAAAAGGTCTGATACAATTAAAATAATGCAGTAGACTCACATGTGTACAGAGAAAGACCCAGAATAGCACACAAGACAAACTCTTAACACCAAATGCACAAGTGACACCAGTAATGGGAGTAAAGGAGATGTTCTGACAACTACATCTGTTACCAAAATAGATACCATGACAAATAAAAATAGCAAGAACAAGCCCTATAATGGAATTAAGACAGAGCATAGGAAACTAATGACTGAGGATAAAGACAAACGTGGTGACAATGGCAGGTAGTGTGACAAATGAAATGCTTGGATAAGCAAAATTCGGGAAACCAGACAGCTGAAAGACCCAAGACCAAGACTGAGACAAATCTGTCAGCAATACAGATAGCATCACACTGTGCCAGAAGACAGTGCTAAATTATAAATGTTAATGATGGATGGATTCAGCAAAGCCACAAGCAGAACAAAAGAAATGAAATGGAAAAACACCCTTGCTGCAGTGCTTGGTATAGGTCCTCATTTAAGGAAGCTGTAAAAGTTATTTTCTCTTATGAAGGGGCCATCTTTGATTTCACAGAAAATGGCAGCAGGCTATTATGACCTTTCGTTATTAGGAAATATTCACAGAATCTTGAACTCAGCAGTAAAATAGTCTTCACAAATTAAGAGGAGAGAAGGAAGAAATGAGAAATAAAGAAAAAGAACAAAGGGGAAAAGGAAGAAAGAGGCTAAAAAAAGAAGAGAAATAAAATGTAAAAGGAAAGGGGGGAAAATGTGGGAGACTTTTAAAAAATCAATTATGCAAGTACTTATTGAGCAACTACTGTGTGACAGATACTACACAAAGCATTTGAGAAAATGTGGTAGAAAAAAGCCATCCTGGCCTCATGGAGCTTATGATTTGGTAGCAGTAAAAGACATTATTCAAACAACCACACAAAGAAATGTACAGTTGAAATACTGACACATGTCATGAAGAAGGGGTTCATGGTACTCTGAGTGCACATAACAGAGATTTTAGGAAGGCCAGGGATGTCTGCTCTAAGGAACTGATAATGCAGCTGAGATGTAAAGGAGCAGAGGTTTGACAGCACAGGTGGAGAGTCCTCCAGGCAGTGGAACTGCACAAAGGCCCTATGGTGAGAAGAAGAGTGAGAGAGGAGGACTAAAAGAAGGAGGAGGTGGGGCTAACAGAGAGAGAGCTTGAGAGAGTCTGGCATGCCTAATGAGGCTGGGGATCCAGCTTTCATTCAAGCTTTTTCAATATCATCCTAAGAGCAGTAAAAGCCACTGAAAGTTTAAAGCATAAACGAGCATAATCTCTGTTTACTGAGCAGTTCGCACACCAACTGAAAGAATTATTAATCTGAACCACCTACTTACTTTTCCTACACACAAAGATAGATGGAGAAAAGCATGTATATAAGATTGTTCTACTTCAGGCATGCCCCAAAGAGGATATTTGCAAAGTCACAGGTAGGACTGGTAAGACTGGAGATACTATTTCTAAAAATAGTGTTGCCATTTGATTGAAAAATACACAAATATATAAAGAATAGAGAATAATTACATCACCATAGTCTAAAGAGGGAAACCAAAACCCACAAGTATTGTCCTTATATCACTGAAAACCAGCACGGAGATGAGTTACTTCAAAGAGCCAGAGCAATTAAATGCCATGAATAGTTAAGTGTATATTTATTCATCAAGACTTCACTGAACATATTAATATATGAGGTCACCATAAAAGATGCTGGAACAAAATTGAGCCATACCTCTAGGCACACTGTATAACATTTAGAGAGGAAGACAAATTCTAACTCTGCTTTTGAGAAGGCAATTACGGAGAGAAAAAAACAGAGTAGAAGATAGATGCGGAAGAAATGGATCACCATGGGGGCTGGAGCAAGAAGAAGAAAACTAATTTCCTCCCAAATTAAAATGAAAACCTACTTACTGCTTCTACCAACTAAAAAATAAAGAATAGTCAATAAAGGTATCTTTTCCTCTTAAAGGCAAATAATATTAGCACCTTGTACATGAGAAATTCTTAATGTATTTATGAAGTAGGTGGAGTGGGGGGAAGAAATGCACAAGAAGAGGGAATTGTCTGCTCATGGTTGAAACTTGTGATCTGTGAGGGATAATTTATTTGACCTTCTGGGCTCTCTTCTATGTAAAGACCTCAAAGGGGCTTAACAGAATGGACCTCATGCAGAGGCAATAACCACCTGACTGTATGTTGTGATACATGGATTGTCAAAAACACACTTGCCTGAAATTCCCATGTTAAGTCACTTTACAGGTTAAAATATTAAATGTCCTCTATTAAAATGCAAATGTTTTAAATATTACAGCAATTGTCTTATTGCTCAGAGTGTGGCCAATGAACCAGCAGCATCACCTGAGACAACTTAGAAATGCATAATCTCAGATTTCACCCAGACCTGGTGAATGGGAGTCTGCATTTTAAGATCTCTGGGTGAATTACATGCACATGAAAGTGTATAACACTTGGGCATGTGCGCGTACACACACAGGTTCCACTGGAAGGTAATCCAGTAAATGGTTGCTTATCTTTTATACCTAGAATATATTCACCCTATAGTAAGAAGAACACAGAATTCCTGAATAACTTACAAAAAAACCAAATCAACAACAAGACAGTATTTGTGAATTAAGAGTAACAAGAAAGTTATGGATCTTGGGACACAGCCAAAATGGTAAGCCTGAGGCTAACAACAGTCAAAGTATTTATGGAACCAGAATCTGACATTGAGCACAAGCTTCCTACACACTGAGGTGGGATGAAATAGGAAAAGAGGGAAAGGGAAAGAATGAAAGGCTGTGGGAAAATACTACTTTATGATTTTCTTTATAGGTATCCCTGGGGTTTATGCAATTCACCAACATATTTGCTTCGAGGTGCCATTTTACAATAAATTAACAATTCCCTAACTTGCCCATACCTTTCAAAGAGAGTAGCCAAGGCATCCATAACCTTGGCTTAGGGGTTCCTTAGCTTCTAGGCCTCTCTAGGATACTAACTCACTTCAGCGCTCTAAAACAAGGTACTTAGCTTTCTGAGCCTCGGTCTCTCACCTGCAGAGACGATGTTTGCACTGCAAGCTCTCTAGGATGATTTCCAGCTACAGTATACCATGATTCTAAGTGGCATCTTACCAGAGCACCCGGGTGGCTCAGCCAGTTGAGCATCTGACTTTGGTTCAGGTCATGATCTTGCAGTTCATGAGTTCAAGCCCTGCATTGGGCACTCTGCTCTCAGCGCAGAGCCCACTGCGGATCCTCTGTCTCCCTCTCTCTCTCTCTCTCTGCCCCTTCCCTGCTCTTGCATGCACTCTCTTTATCTCTCTCTAAAACATAAATAAACATTAAAAAAAGAAAGAAGTGGCATCTTACCATCATATGCCAAATCATGTTAGAATCACACATTTCTAACTAAACTATCCATCTGCTCCTCCCTCATCACCCCTTCAAAGTGCTACCCACGTTACTAGTAGAGATCCCTCAGAGTCAGTACCTGGGTGAAAGAATGCATAAAGGAGCTGGAATTAATGTAGTGGAGGTATTAAGTATGTATGTATATATTAACACATTCAATATATATTCAGGTGTGTGCAGATGCATATTATATATAAGCTGTAAATAATATTTTTCTCTTTCCCTCTCATAGTTCAGTAACTTTTCACTTAAAGTTAATGTAGTTGCAGCTATCACTGAAATTAATGGAAAGTATCCATGTCTCTACATATGGGAAACATACTAGCCTAAGGGAAATCTCTCACCCAGAAATTGCAGAAGATTTGTGGAAGGCATGCCTCCTGAGTGGAATGGAGGAATATCCTAAGGATAGATTTGTATAATACACAAGCATCCTCCATGAAGTCCCCCAAATCCTAGGAAGGTGATCCTATAAAAACAACTATATCTCCTTTAACAAGGCATGGTGGAGACCTGGAATTGTTGAATTTGTAGAGTTAATTATGGAAAGCTTTGGGGGGAAATGTAGTTGTTGTTTTTTTTTTTCAAATGCTCTCATGAAGAACTTTTTTTTATTAACTTCATGTTTGATGAGAGTAGGATTAGCAACATGTGTCTAAATGGTTTTCAAGTATAATATAGAGCTCACATTATACTTGGATTGGTTGAATTGGGACCCATTTTTAGCTAATCATATCCCTGGTTATACTTGCAGTAGATAGAGAGATTAATCCGACCCAGAAAAAACAAAGCCTCTGCCCGTTTTGCAAATACCCATCCATGCTGGAAAGAAAAATTGAAACAAAGGTGTTTCCACAGGGTACCCCACAAGAATTCTCCCTTGAAAAATGGTCACAATTTCTCTCCAGTATGTATTCCTACTCTAAGATCTCAAGTTCCCAACTGTGGCTTCTGAAAACTCCCTCTTATCATTTGAAAGTCTAGGGAAAACCTGCTTGAGTAAGTATTCCACTGTATTCTTTCCACATTTCCACTCTTTCATAAATGTATTTATTAAAATGATGACTGATGATTTTCTTTTTATTCACTTATCATTGGCAGAAGCATTAACCACCTGATCCACATATTTGCATCTGGTGAAATAGCCATGCTCTTTCACAGGCTATTTTCTCTTTTTCTTTGCTGCTGAGCTCAATTCTACAATAGCAAACATCTGAGTAGCAGCAGGACCTGCCAGTCTGAGCACAAGTCTGGGAGTCAGTAACTTTGAGTTCAAATCCCGACTCTGACACATGTTTGTTCTGAAGATGTGAGCTGTCTTATAAAAGCACTCTCCATGCCTGGAAACTACCGTGTTTATATGCTACCACAAAGAAATCTTCCTTGCAGCTGGGCTTATGGAATTTTCAATAGTCTTCTAATAGAGGTTTGGTCTGCCACAAAAAAATGTAGTAAAAGGCAGAGAGCAAATAGCCCAGCTCGCCCTTCAGTCAGAATGACTTTGACTGCTCAGAGTCCAGGAGGTGGCAAAAGGACGATTTCAAGGTTAATTTCTTCACCTTTCAAACCTGTGATTTCATATTAGAGGATCAGGCTGTCAGCCGTTCTGTGTAGAGAATTCTCTCTGGGAAGGTTAATGTCACTCCTAAGCTTAATAATGACCCCAACGTTAGGAATGTAATGTAAACATCCGGAATGTGATGAATAAGTCAAAATAAACAAGAATGATAAAAGCAAACTGTGCCTGAAATTATTTAAAGCTAATACTGGCTGCAAAATAAGGGGAAAACATAAGCTCAGGTTGTATCCACTGAGGATCAAATTTGTATATGAAAAGGAAAGCATTTAATCAAATATGCAGATGTAACTTCTTCTTGCTATGAAACTGAAAATTTCCAGTCTAATGTTTAGCAACACATAATCCAACACAAATCTTCTGAAAATTAAGTACTCAATGAAATGTACAAAATATGAAGTCTCACCATTTTCATCTGTAAATTGTGCATAGCATCTTCTCTCTTAGTCGTGTCACAAGATCATAATGGGTTTAAATATGGTTTTTATGTTAAAGAACTGAAGTGAAATGTACATCACTATAGAATCATTAAATCTGGCCCCTGGTCTTAAAGCCTTGTCCAAAGGTTATTCTAAGCATCATGATTTTTGCTTTTCTCTAGTGCAATGGTCCTCAACCTGGCTGCACATTGAAATCATCTAGGGAGCTTTTCAAAAATTTCCAATTCCTGACCCCATCCTAGATCAATTAAACTAGAAGATCTAGGGGTGGACCTGAGAAATTACTATTCTCAAAGGGTGCTTCTAAAGTGTGGTTAGGGCAGAAACTCGTTAATGGAGTGTAAATCTACTTATACAATAACAAACAGGAAAGCCAAGAGCTAACAAATGAAAACTAGGCATGCTCCAGGATGTGATGCAAACATCTTCCTCACCTTTATATTTCTTCTTATATACCATTTTCCACTAAGCTTCTAATTATTATCTCACCTAATAGAGCTTGGGAGACCAAAAGATTAGTGAAAAGAGAAAATCAGGACCCATTCCCAAATTTCCACAATTTGGATTAATTAGAAAAGTCTATCTAAATTAATGGAAATTCAACATGTTAAGATACTTCTAAAAGAAATTTAATTTTCTGCCTCAAAATACCATCTTTATCCAAACAAAGGCTTTCAGGTTCAACTAATGCATCTTTCATTCATTGAGTGAGTCTCAAAAAAGTCCTTCAGGGATTTCTTTCCATGAATAGGCTTTTAAAATGTGTCGAATCACTATGTTGTGCATATGAAATGAGCATAACATGTGTGTCAACTATAATTTAATTTAAAAAATAATTTAAAAAACTAAATTAAATTGTATAAGAGGACATGGGGAAAAATAAATAAAATGTGTCATTAGCAAGTAAGTTGCCTCAGTATATCATCTGTATATAAGATGTTAATATATTTGTATAAAGCTTAGATGACTATAACTTTAGAATAAGAAACAAACATAATATTTGTAGGGGCCTCTATTTTCCTAATTCTTCCCGACTATAGTTGGGAGGTTCTAATACTTTCTTCTACCAGTAAACTCAGTTGCAGACATCCACATCTGATTTCTCATTCGATCTCTCTCTCTCTCTCTCTCTCTCTCTCTCTCTCTCTCTCTCTCTCTCTCTCTCTCTCTCTCTCTCTCTCTCTGTCTCACACACACACACACACACACACACACACACACACACACACAATCTTTGAAAATGTAGATGTGTCATCAGGTCAGCTGCCTAACTAGCAGAGCCTAGAGTTAGTCTTGTTTCCCACACACCTGATTTCCACTGTGCTGGGGATGAGAACTGGCATCTTAATCATTGCTGAGACTGTATTGCTTTATCATCATGTGACTCAGAGCTAAACTGAAGAACCTGCCAGTCAGGGACAATAAAATATTATAAGAAGTATAATTAT
The DNA here is from genome assembly GCA_028646485.1 of Cryptoprocta ferox. NCBI lineage: Eukaryota > Metazoa > Chordata > Mammalia > Carnivora > Eupleridae > Cryptoprocta > Cryptoprocta ferox. Next base: position 43,737,116 of record CM053568.1, read on the forward strand.
TACTGGAAATGTGATGAGAAAACTGATTAATCAGAATCTTCTCAAGAAGAGTACTATATTACATTGGTAGGAATGAGCCACCTTCTGAGGAAAGAAGAATAAGATCATCAAGGAATCTAACTACCTGCCAAAGAGAAGGACCTGGCTAATTGCTGGTCTGTTAAGGTGAGTAAGTTTAGGACTATGGTTGACTTGCTCACAACCATGTTAGGGAGGCTGGGCACTGCCACCATTAGTTCTCAGTCTACCTTCCCTTCCTGCCCCTTGCTTTTCCTTTAAATCAGTGGTCGTCTAAGTGAGATTTCTAGACTTGCAATGTCTTCTGAAATCTTGTTAGGCATACATATTCTCAGGCCTTTCCCCAGATCTACTCAATCAAAAACTATAGGATGGAACCCAGTAATCTGTGTTTTAACAAGTTCTTCGGGTCATGCTGAGGTATTCCCAACTTCAGAACCATTGCTCTAAGGGCTGAATAAAAATTGAATAGTGATAAACAAACTTAATAATGGGTGTTAAATTATTAGTCTCCCTACATGCTACAGATAGTATTCCATCCCTGACTAATATTCTGTGTAATTTCTCTGTCTAGAATTCCAGTTCCTCATTAGGAGTGGAACCATTTCCTCACCTCTAACCCATTGTGGCTGAGATCCTGTCACTATTTAGCTACTATTACTCCTCCATTATTAATGATGTAGATCCTGTACCATTATCCATGCAACCATTCCCTGAACATAGTCATGAATGTACTGACTGCTTCAAATAACTACCAATACTTCTTATACCCCTTTCCAGCTCATGACTACTGATCTTCTACATGCAGATTATCCTGGTGTGTCTCCCTTTCATAGAACTTATTCCCTTAATCATGAATGACTAAATGAAATCCTAGAGCTTTATACAGCAAAGGACCTGCTACAGTCTGTAGCTGAATGGGCTAGGTATCTTCACTATCAAATCACCTTCCTTTAACCCTTCCATATACTATCCAGCAACCAGGGATGTGTTAAAATATTTAATAACCCAGTCTATGAGGAAAAGAACTCATGATCTGTTATGTTTGCCAATTTCTAAGATGTAAATACTTCCACCTGGCTACCAACGTGATGTCACCAAATGCAGAGTTGCAACAAGGTGTGTAAAATCAGCTCTGGAGAACCTGTGTAAGCTATCTACAGCCCACCACTGTCAGAGGCTCAAGTAATCCAAATAACCACTCTGTCCAAGTCTACCAAATTTATAAATGCAGAACTGTTAAAATGAAAATATAATACCAGCAAGTATGAGAATATAAACCTACAAAACCTCTGGTTAACATAGTGATGTCTACAATTCACTTTTCAACATTCATTGTGTTTCTACTAGGCAATATGAATAGAGCAGTGGGCAAAATAAACATGGTGCTTCTTTACAAAGGGTAGATAATAGGCACAATAGGTATTAAAATAAGTATATTAGATGGTGATAGTGCTACAAAGAAAAGTTAAAGGAGATAGGGAATATTCAGGGTTACAATTTTAAATAGTATAGTCAGAGAAAGTCTCACTGAGAGGCAGGCATTTATGCACAGGCCTAAAGGAAATGAAGGAAGTATTTTACATGGAGAACCAACAGGCAAGTGCAAAGGTCCTAAGGCAGAAAAGCATTTAGCCTTCTCTAGGCACAAGGAAGCAGTAAGAACTGAATGGAATGAATAAGGAAATAAATGAGACAATGATGAGGACAGATCATATGAGGGTTTGTAGGATTTTTACAGTAATATGGGAGCCCTTGGAGGGTTTTAAGCAGAAGAATGGCATGACCTGATATACATTTTAGCAGGGTCATTACAGAGAATGAAGTGTGCAAACAGGACAACTGTGTAAGAAGGTATTACAGCGGCCCACGGGAGAGATGGTGGTAGAATGAGCCAAAGTGGTTGTGTTGGAGATCAAGAGAAATAGTCAGATTCTGAATGTGTTATGGATATAGAGGCAACAGATTTGCTAGTGGATTGGTTGTGGGGTATAAAAGAAAGGAACTCCAAGGTCTTTGATTTGAGCAACTAGAGGATCCAGGTGGCATTAGATGAGGTAAAGAACCTGGTAGGAGCAGACTGAGAAATCCAGTTTTGGACATGTTATGTTTGAAATGACTGTTAGATAAGATGTAAGTAGCATAAGTAGTACCTGTAAGAACTTGGAGTTTATGGCACAATTCCAGGCTAGAGCTGTACCTTTGTGACTAGTCAGTGCATAGATAGTATTTTAAGCCATGAGACTGGATGATCCCAACAGTCTGTTCAGACATAGAATGGAAGCAGTCCAAGAACTGAGTCAGGAAAAGCCAGTAAAGGTGATAAAGAGAGGAATCAAACAAGAAGGATCATTTGGTTCATTGTTTTCTGTGACTAACTTGAGATAGAATCAGCTGAGTTAACAAATAGAAAGCATTTACTAAATGCTAGGCACTATTTCATGTAGTGTCAAAGTCTGATAACACTAATTTGCATTAATAATGAAGAGAAGATTGATAACAAAACCCTGTGCTTGCTAGGGAAGGGTTATTTTACTTATAATGCCCTACTTTCCAAATAAAGAGCATCCAAGTTAAGGTTGATTCACTGTTTTCATTCAAACTGGAAAAAAAAATAATAAGTCCAACATTATTTTAAACTTTCATTCCACTCACCTCAACTACCAAGACCTCCATGAAATATGTCCTGATTGTAATCCCTCAAAATTCATCTTACATTTGATCTACTACTCCATAAATTCTGTGTTTCTTCTCCTAACTGTATGCTAATTCTCTCTCTTCTTAACCTTCCACAAAAGTAGGATTGGCTTACTCTTACAGCACCCACTTAACTTCAACTTATGACAGTCATTTACATTTTTTTCCAATTTCTTGTCCACGCTTCCTTCCTTCCTTCTTTCGTATATACTCGCCATTCATTTCATCAACAAATAAGAATGTGCTGCGTACTGTGCTCAAGGCATGTGATCTTTACATTTCTTTATATCTCTAACCTTCTGACAGGGAACTTTGAAGATTTTAGAAGACCAATTAAATATCAGGCAATTTAAAGAATAATTTTCTCAAAATGTCCTGTCTTTTATCTGAAGTTAAATATCTGTGCCAATCCACAAGCCTAACCCAAATAATAGCACAATGAGAGAAAGTTTGGTGGAGTGGAAAGAATACTTGGGCCACTGCTTAGTAGCTCCCAATTTTAAATCTTGTTTGTTAAGGAGAAAGACAAAGCATTGCTGTGAGTCTCAAAGCAAACTGCACAAATGTAGTCCCAATAATACAATAAGAATTAGTTCCTTATATAAATTTTATTCCTTTGCTTCTGTCATCAAGAATAAGCGTGAATATGTTCCTTCAGGTTGTGTTTTCAGAAGTGGGAATTCAGGTTGTGTTTTCAGAAGTGGGAATTCATTCCCAAGTGGCTGATTTACTCCCGACACTAGCTCATTAGTAGCTGTATCCTGCCTTTTGGTTCTTTTTTTTTTCTTTTCCACTAAAGTTTAATTATTGTACAACAAAGAAGCAACATCTACTGTTGTATATATGAACAAAAGACTACATTCTGAACCAAATACTTTCTAACTTTTTCATGATCCTCATCACTTTCTTTTATTCTAAGAAGAATTAATATTAAAAAGGTCTTGAGGAAATCCTTCTTTAGTCCTAAATTCAAAGGATCAGAACTCAAAATGTTATTTGTGGGTATAGCTATATTTATGCAAAAATGTCCTATCATGTGGGAAATAAAATGATATAAGTGAATATGGCATGCTGTCTTTCACTGGATGTTACAAATGCTATATGATATAATGATAGCAGGTTTTTTAATTTATTTATTTAAGTATTAGTTTTTATCTGCACAAGATAAGCTCATCATATTTGTACTTGGAATCCATGAATACCTAGAAAGCAATAAATATGCAATTAAACTTGTCAACAACAACAAAAAAATTTTCTTTTCCGTTGACAGAAAACACAAAACAAAATTACATGATGCCGGGAAATATGTGATAAATATATTTGTCCAAAGGAGTAAAAGAACAAAAGTTTGTCAAAGATATGTTTCATCCACCAAATGCTGTATGAAGGTCGTAATTATATATCTTTATGTGTAAATTATAGATATTGGAACCAAAGCACTTGAAAATATTGTTACCTTACACATTAGAAATTTTACAAAAATTTACTTGGTTACTTATGCCAGAACAATAAAAAACAAAATTATTTTATTATTCAACAGGAAATTCTTGTCTTTTATGTTCTTGATATAATTAAAAACATGTCTAATTGAAGTAGATTTTAAGTGGAATAAATCACTCATGAGCACTGTGTTTTAGAGGCTCATTCATAAGGTGGAACAAAAATAGAAAGTTCCACACCCTGAAACTTTCACAGATTTCTGAGAATTAGAAATGATAATGTATACATATGTTCCTGTTAACAAATTGAAATCCACTGTAAACTAAAAGCATATGAAATATATGACTTTGCTTTTTTTAATTTTTATGAAATATGCATGCAGAACAGTGTAGGACACAGCCATTGTACAGTTTATAATTATTAGTATAATTACTAACTCCTGTGTAACCATCACAGGTCAAGAACAGGACATTGCCAACACTCCAAGGTAGGGAACTGCTGGGTCATGGAAAAGGAAAGAAGGAAGGAAAAGATGGAGGAAGGAAGAGTGGAAGGAAGAGAGGAAGGGAGGAAGGAAAAAAGGAAGGCAAAAAGAAAGGAAGAGAGAAAGTATAGAAATAATGTAAATAGTTAATTTAGTCCACTAAAATCAACTATGTTTTGGTTACTAAAGTATAAAAGGAAAATGTTGGGAGGGAGGACAAGATGGCGGAAGAGCAGGGAGCTCTGTAATCCG
>CM053568.1:43742506-43786037 GCA_028646485.1 Cryptoprocta ferox
AACAAGAAGATGTGGTTCATCTATACAATGGAATACTACATGGCAATGAGAAAGAATGAAATCTGGCCATTCGTAGCAACGTGGATGGACCTCGAGGGTGTCATGCTAAGCGAAATAAGTCAGGTGGAGAAGGACAGATACCATATGTTTTCACTCATAGGTCTAACAGGAGAAACCTAACAGAGGACCATGGGGAGGGGAAGGAGGAAAAAGAGGGAGAGGGAGGGAGACAAAGCACGGGAGACTCTTGGATACTGAAAACAAACTGAGGGCAGAAGAGGGAGGGGGAAAGGGGAAGGGGGGTGATGGTCATGGTGGAGGTCACTTGTGGGGAAGAGCACTGGGTGTTATATGGAAACCAACCTGATAATTATAAAGTTAATAAAAAAAAAGAAAATATAGGCAAAGAATGTGAACATATATTTCATGGAACTGTAAATACAGATGGCTTTCTCATATGCTGATCAAGAAAAGGAATAAGAATTGTTGACCTTACCCTCAGGACTTATCATTAATCACAAGTAATTAAAAGGTAGGTATTTAGGAGTGACACTGTCACCTGTAATATTTGCAATTTGCAATTTAATAATATTTGATTAGTCTCCAGGTAAATTTTTCTTCCATCCCTGTTAAGTGTACAGAGTGAGTTTGTATTGAAAAAACTGAAAAGTAAAAATTATAAAACTTTGCAAAAATCAAGGGATAAGAAATAATAGGGGTGGGTGTGGTTTTTATTTGTGATTTTTTTAGTTGGTTTTTTTTGGAGGGGGAAGGGGACTGTCAACTTTATAAAAACACATGATTTGCAAATTGTAAAGAGTAAAAAATAAACATAATAAACATCATCATCCATAATCACACCTGAAAATGGTCACATTAAGCACTGTAATGTAATTTTACTCTCCATTTCCTCTATAAATATACACTTTTTAAGTATACAAACACACAACACAACACACACACCATACATACAATATACATTATATGTACAGAATATATTATACACTGTACTAGGGCAGAATTTCCTAATCTGCATTTTTCACTGAACATATCATAAGCTGGTAAAAGAGTTTTAACCAGCTTTGAAGGAAATACAAAGGTATTTTAATATATGAGATAGCTATTTCCAAAACTGTAAGTAAAAATGGGAGGTTAGCAGAGGGAAACTAAATTTGAGTTTCTTCACAGCAACGTGTGTATCTGTTGGAGAGACTTATTATTTTCTGTCCTCATGTTTTCTTTCCAAGCAGATAGACTTCCCCCCACCCCAAAATAGCACTTTTCTTTATTTCTTTTCCATATAAGGTAGAGTGATTTATCCAACTGCTGTGTTTGAAAACAGAACTGTCCAGGGGCACCTGGGTGGCTCAGTTTGTTAAGTTTCTGACTTCAGCTCAGGTCATGATCTCACGGTTCTGGGTTCGAGCCCCGCGTCAGGCTCTGTGCTGACTGCTAAGAGCCTGGAGCCTGCTTCAGGATTCTGTGTCTCATTCTCTCTGTGCCCCTCTCCCATTTGTGCTCTGCCTCTCTCTGTCTCTCAAAAATAAATAAATGTAAAAAAAAATTTTTTTTAAAAACAAAACTGTCCATGTGCAACTCTGCTCCAGGGTTCTCTTGGCCTCTGTACAGGACATACGTTACCTGTCCCAGTGGATAAGACTTGCACCTACCCTTTTCTGCATATGCCTGAGTGGGTAAATGTAATACTAGAGTAAAGCATTGGGAAGCACATCAAAACTACAATCTTCAATACAGCTTTAATCTGTAATTAGGTTGCTACTTTGATCTTGAGATGTCTGCCTCTTTTCTCATTTGACTTGAACTTGCAAGGTGAAGAAAGTGGTAGCATGTGTTAACTCCCTATAACTCTAACTTTGTCTATGACTATGTTTACAATTCACAAAGCATTTTCAAGTTCATTATCATATTTGATTCTCACAGTAACCCTTGGATGCAGGAGGGAAGATACTAACATTTGTTGAGTGAATGCCTACTATTGGTCAGAAATATGCCAAGACATTTACTTTTTTTTTAAATCTAATTAATCCTCACAACTTTCAAAACTACCATTAGCCCTTATTTTAAAGATCTGAAAGTAGAGTTTCAGAGAGGTGAAATGATTTGCCTGAGAGACAACTGGTGAGTGGCAAGACTAGAAGTTCAAACAGACTGTAAACACCAGGATCAGTCACATCCCTCATTCACTTTGTATTCTCAGGTCCTGCTGGTCTCATGCTTGGCACTGAGGAGGCATTCAATAAAAATGGTTAAGTAAATGATTCCAAATAAAAGCTCTTTTCACTGCATCATAAAGGGAGAACAGACATTTTTTAAACTACAAAAGTCAGGGAAATTTCAAGCTACAATCCTATTTCCCTGGGAGTTAGTGGGGGCTATGCAGGGAGAGCCTGAGGCTCATTTCTGGAGATGTGTATGGAAATCCTATGAGGTTGTATGCGATATGTCAGAAAACAGAACGGACTATGAAATGTGAGATCTAGTATTTCATAGGGTCCTTGTCACTACTGAAGCAGTGAGATCTTTGACACAATAATTTGCTTGCTCCTATCTACAATTCTCTCATCTGTAAAATAGAAATATTAAAGAAATTATCTTGGAAGGTGTTGTAACCCTAACATTCTATGAGTATATGAAGCTCAAAGCTTAATCTTAAAAAGAAAAAATGCTGCTGCTCTCTAAGCAACAATGACTATGTATTTATTTGCAGTTATATTAAGAAATTGGAATTTAATTCATCATTATAGGTGAATAAAGACACCTATAGTTTTGACTATAACATAGTTCCCTCATATCCACAAGTCTACAAACCCAGAAACTCCTGCAGCTAGGAAGACAAGAGATGTTAATCCATAAAATTGGAACATTCTAACAGGAAGTCATGGCATAGATTTGTTTGGAAATGTATTGTTCCAAAAGTCATGATTTAGGACTACTGTTAACACTGAGCAGATCTAAGATGAAATAGGAAAACAGTTTTGCCTAAGGAAAGTAAAAGAGATATACTTACCTTTCAGCTTTCTCTCTCCTTTTTGTCTCACACATGCACATGCAAACATACACACACACACACACACACACACACACACACACACCATGAATGATATTTTGCCACAAACACACACCAAAGAGGTAAAAGGACAGGAAAAGGAAATTAAAAGAAGCGGTCATTGTCTTTTTCACATCTGACAATGCACGCCCAGCAACAGGTAACAATGAAGGATATCTGCAACAGTATGCATACTGCTGTATCTTTGCTGACCTGCATCTTTCACAGTCAAAAAAAAAAAAAAAAAAAAAAAAAAAAAAAGGCAGGTAACATCTTCCATTACCAAAAGAAAAGCTTTAAAATTTGCTCAAGTTCACCAGCATAGTTATTATGCTGTTTGAATTTTTTAAAGATGCAGATGTAAGATTCAAAATGACAGCAGAATGTACATGTCAAAAAATATTCTATCTAGTGGCCTGACTATTGAGGAAATAACGAAACCTGAAAATTAACTTAATCTACTTACAACAGGTTTAAACCATAGTGTTATAAAACAGAAAAAATAACCACAAAATACATTAAAATCATCATTTGCCTGCATCCAGAGGCATATAAGTAATTAACTATTGGATAGAAGCTCTAGCCAAATCATTCCTACAAAGTAGCAACAAAGGAGTGTTTCTTGCTAGATAACCAGCAAGTATCATCTTGCCAATTTTCCAAAGAAAAGGGCATGGGGGAAGGACCAATGTATCATTGTCAAAAAGTGGTGCTATATATATGTTAGAATTATTAAGCAAGTAGTTTTTTTAATTTAATTTTTTTTTTGAGAGAGAGATTGTAGAGAGACTGTGAGCAGGGGAAGGGCAAAGGGGGATAGAGAATCTTTTTTTTAATGTTTTATTTATTTTTGAGAGAGAGAGAGAGAGAGAGAGAGAGCATGAACAGGGGAGGGTCAGAGAAAGAGGGAGACACACAATCCGAAGACAAGCTCCAGGCTCTGAGCTAGCTGTCAGCACAGAGCCCGACATGACAGAGCCTGACATGGGGCTAGAACCCACCAACCAGGAGACCATGACCCGAGCGGGAGCCGGACGCTCAACTGACTGAGCCACCCAGGCGCCCCAGGAGAGAATTTTAAGCAGGCTCCACACCCAGTGCATAGCCCAATGCGGGGCTCTTTCCCATGACCCTGGGATCATGATTGAAGCCAAAATCAAGAGTCGGACACTCAACCGACTGAGCCCAGGCACCCCTAGTAAGTACTTTTAAAACAAACTGGGTAGGGTGGCCTATCTAATATTAATATGTAAATGATTATTATTTAGTCCATCAGAGATTTATAGTCCTCACTGTAAATTTTGACTCCCTACTGAAAAATCTAACCCTGACAACAGTTACCTAGCATTAATATCAATAAAAATCTCTTCTGCTTCAGCAGCTTCATAGTGGTATTCTAGCCAGAATTAAAAAATTGTCTCTTACGAATGTACCCTTTAGCATTTGGAGCACTTATATGTATAAGTTACCATAGAAATATAGAATACACAAACAAAAAGGGGCATCAGGTATAATCTTCTAAAATCTTTTCATATGACAAATCATTTAATTCAATAAATACCATTTGTGTTTTTACTAAATAGGTGCTACGCTGGGGATAAGGAGGAAAACAAAATATAAAATAAAAAATGCAAATGCTGTCATCACAGCGTTTTCCCAGGTGTCAAAGTTAATCTAACTTACAAGAGCCCGACCCCAGACTGTGACCAGAGAGCCTTACTCATAAGCTGTCTTCAGTATGTAGCATGCCCTTCTGTTCTTTTTTGGTCCTTTAAACCACATAGCTACTATGACTCCCATTTCACAGATGAAGCAATGGAGAACTAAAAAATTAATCAACTTAAAATCACGTACCTAAAAAGCTTCAAAGCCAGGCTTTATCCTGTGTTTCCAGACACCTAGCCCACTGCTACTACTACTCTACCGGAAGTGGTAAGTAATACTCTGTGAACAGGTAAGCTTACATAATTTGGTAGTGGCTGTCTGAACTGCATGGTTAAAGAGGTAATTTTTTACTTCATTATCTATGTTTAGGGGGAAAGAGTTCTTTAAGTGATTACTGATGGCTGCCCTGGGCACAAGAATGGAAATGACAACAAGTGTGCCCAATACTTTCCAATTGGGCACAGAGTTTTATTACTAACTTGAGTCATTCATATTACCAAACAAATACATTATTATGATGTAATTAAAAAGTTATATAATATGTAATATTTCCCATTTTATCTACCCAAAAAGCTATTATATATATACACATATATATAATATGCTATTATGTGATGTGCTAGGTATTGGTAATACAAAAATGGGTAAGATTTGGTCTCTGTCCTAAAATAGCTCATAGTCTAGCAAGAAATTTAGAAATCTGAACTGCTAATACAATAAGATAAGCATTGTATTTATAAACATGGCTCCAATATTCTTATGTAATATATTTAAATTTATAACACGAGAAAAGCAAGCTTTGGTATCTTCTTATACCAAATATTAAGTGAATGTTTTAGTATGACCTAAAATTATCACAATAACCACAGTTAAAGTACATATAATGAATGTAAATTTATAAGCTTATTGTATAAAGTAAATGATATAATGCCTTTTAAGTGTTTTAATACACTGTCAGAAACATAGAGTACTCCAACACCAGCTACTGTAAATTAGTCAACTGCCCCTTCCTGAAGCTCTACCATAACATCCACTAAAATGCTCATGAAAGCACAAATATAAAAATTCACACAACCAAAAATTGAACTAAGATTCAAACTATTCTCAAAACCTGAAATAAATTAACAATAAATACAAAAGCTATGAAAATGATTTGGAAAATATCAATAGACTTGTTTCTGAGTGGGTATAGTAAGTTGCAGATAGCAGCAAGTAGGAAAAAAATTGGTAAATTGGCAGAAGTCTTTAATATGGAAAACTGGAGAAATTTGAAAGCGAAGAACACTAGATGAATTAAAATTCCAGAGGGAAAAAAGGTCCTCCCTAGGGATTATGTGTTAAATTATGTCCCTCAAAAAGATACATTGAATGGGTGCCTGGGTGGCTAGGTCGGTTAAGTGTCCGACTTCACCTCAACTCATGACCTCACAGTTTGTGGGTTTGAGCCCCGTGGCCCCGTGTCGGGCTCTGTGCTGAATGCTGGCTCAGAGCCTGGGGCCTGCTTCAGATTCTGTGTCTCCTTCTCTCTCTGCCCCTCCCCTGCTCTCACTCTGTCTCACTGTCTCTCAAAAATAAATAAATGTAAAAAAAAATTTTGTTAAGATATGTTGAAGACCTACCCACAGTACCTATGAATGTGACCATATTATAAAATAGAGACTTGGCAAATGTTATCAAGTAAACATGAGGTAAGGGGGGAACCTATCCTCCAGAATTGTGAGAAAAAAAATTTCTCTTGTTTAAGCCACCTAATTTGTGGTATTTGTTAAAGCAGCCACAGGACACTAATACACTACATGAGGAAACACTCCTGACCATTTCCTTCCCCGGGGGTATTTTCTGATTCTGGCCATGGCTTAAGATCAGCTTTTCCCAGGTTGAAAGACTCCATAGCATAGCATTTGGCAGCCCAACGGGGTTGGCAGGGCACAGTCGAAACTGGTGAGGCACAAAAGTTGAGCCCAAATTTCCCCATTTGCTGAGTCCTACAAGTAGAATGGCAAGCTGGGAGGCTAGATCAAAAGGCTTTTAAATGCACAGAAAAATCCTAAAAGTCTTATGAAGAGATAGATAAATGTAACCAATAATCAAGAGAGGAAGATAGCAGAAGCAGATCCAAATATTATTCACATATTGGGCTGAATAGAGAAGGACTCTCAAATATTATGATTAATTAGCCCCTGGTAGGACCTTCTAGGGAGAGAGGGAGGAGGGAATTCATATTATCAAAATCTGGATAAAAAGGCAACATTACTAAAATTTGTTAACAAAATAAAAAGGGAGCAGGGGGATATAATGAACAACTTTATGCCAACGAGTTTGAAATTTAGTGGAAATGGAAGAACTTCTTGAAAACTATAAAATAGCAAAGCTGAAACAAGAAAAACATCTAAATTATCATTTATCAATTAAAGAAGTTTAATTCGCAGTTAAAACCTTTCTCACTCCTACTGTTTACCTTCTTCTTAAATCAGTCAGTAAAAGAACAAAATATATGAAACGAGAGTTTTCAAGCACCTAACAACAGGCCAAAGGACAGTGATTACAGGGAAACCAAAAGAAATGGGATGAGCCATACCATTACCCAAATTCACTGCTTTTAGAGACTTTCTAGGTACCTACTTGGGAAGAGGAAATCCAGGCAGAGTCCAGTAGACTCCCTGAGATGAAGAGACAGTGCTGGAAATCTGGAGACACCAAGTCAGTGAGAGTTTGCTGGAAAAAGTGCCAGGAGGAAAGAGCAATAAAAAGAAAGAATGTCGGAGAACTGTACAGTCCCCTTCAAATTTTCAGATGAGTCTCATCAGCACAACCATGTGAGGAAACTATCTTAGGCCAAGGAAACAAAGCTGAAAGGGTTATAGATATTAAGGCTTGATGCTTACACAGGTCCAGAAATAGTGCCACTTAACAGCTAAAAAAAAAAAAAAAAAAAGGAAAAATCCTAATTCCTGAAGTACACAAAAGGGTTTATCCCAGGAGTGAGGAAAATTCAACTCTAGACTGAGCATGGCTCCTGTCCCACCTCATAAATCTTAAAAGCAATACTTAAAAGGATCAAACTATTTCCAAGTAACTTAATTATAGCCCAGAAAAAATGTCAAGAATATTTATAAGAAGAGAAAAGTATCTGGAAGTAAAAAGACAAAATTCATAATATCTGACATCCAAGCAAAGATTATCAGTTGTGCGGAGAAGCTGGGTAACATGACCCATTAACAAGATTTAGAAGATATAAAAAATAACTAAAACTACAATTTGAAAGATTTAAAAATGCAATAGATAAAATAACCAGAAGCTTTAAAGAAATAGCAATAAAAAAACACCCCAAAGAAAACACAGAATAAAAAAGACGTTTTAGGGGCGCCTGGGAGGCTCAGTTGGTTGAGCATCCGACTTCGGCTCAGGTCATGATCTCCGTCTGTAAATTCAAGTCCTGTGTCGGGCTCTGTGCTGACGGCTCAGAGCCTGGAGCTGCTTCGGATTCTGTGTCTCCCTCTCTCTCGGCCCCTCCCCCGCTTGCACTCTGTCTCTCTCTCTCAAAAATAAATAAACATTAAAAAAAGAATGTTTAAAAATTAACAGAGCACCAGAGACCTCCATTACAACTCCAAGCAGACTAATATACATACAATGAAAAGCTATATAGCAGAAAAAAATTATAAATTACACAGATGATAAAGGGCTTGTCTCCAAAATATATAAATAACTCTAAAAAGTCAATAATAATAAAACAGCTCGTTTCAATGAGCCAAAGATCTGAATACACATTTCATCAGAAAAGATATACAGATAGTAAAGGGGCATATGACAAGATACTTAACAGTATTAGACATTAAAGAAATACAAATTAAAATCACAGTAAGATACTACTACACACCTATTAAAATAGCTAAAATTTGAAAGACTGACTATACCAAATGTTCATGACGATGTGGATAGTGGACCCTCATATGCTTCTGGTAGCAATATAAATGACACAACACCTTTGGAAAACAGCTTAGCACTTTCTAAAACTTTATATATTCACCTATCAATCGGTCTAGTCATTCCACTCCTTGGTATCTACCCAAGAAAAACAAAAGCAAATGACCATACAAAGTCTTGCACATAAAAGTTCATAGTAAGTTGATTTGTAATAAGCAAAAACCGAAAGCAACCCAACAAAGGGTAAGTGAATTAATGTAATATATCTGTACAATGGAATACTACTGAGCAATAAAAAAGGACAAACCATTGGTACACACTAAACATGATGAATATCTAAATGATTATGCTGAATGAAAGAAGCCAGGCTAAAAAGATCATACACTGCATGAGTCCATTTATATAAAATTTTAGAAAATATAAACTAATACAAAGTTACAGAAGGGATGTTGATAGCTGTCTGGGGTCAGGGAAGTGGAGAGTCAGAAAGGAGGAATTTCAAAGGATCATGAGAAAATACATGGTACATACATTTGTAAAATTATCAAAATGTTTTGCAATTTCTATAATTTACTGCATGTCAATTAGATCTCAATGATACTTTTAAAAATTCCCACAAAGAATACTCCAGGCCCAGTTGGATTCAGTAGTGAATTCTACAAAACATTAAAAATAAAAAAAATAAAAAACCCATATAGGGGCATCCGGGTGACTCTGTTGGTTAAGCCTCCAACTCTTGATTTCAGCTCGGGTCATGATCTCACCATTCATGAGCTCAGGTCCCTCATGGGGATCCTCGCTGATAGTGCAGAGCCTGCTTGGGATTCTCTCTCTCTCTCTGCCCCTCCCCCATTCACACACACACACACACACACACACACACACACACTCTCTCTCTCTCTCTCTCTCTCTCTCTCTCTCTCTCACTCCCTTTCTCTCTCAAAATAATTAAACTTTTTAGAAAACCATACAGGGCCACCTGGGTGACCCAGTCGGTTGAGGGTCCGACTTTGACTCAGGTCATGATCTCACAGTTCATGGGTTTGAGCCCCACGTCAGGCTCTGTGCTGACAGCTCAGAGCCTGGAGCCTGCTTCAGATTCTATGTCTCCCATCTCTCTCTGCCCTTCCCCCGCTTGCACTCTGTCTCTCTCAAAAATAAATGGATACTAAATTTTTTTAAAAACCATATATTTCATGTAAACTCTTCCAAAGAATACAGAAAGGGAAAATTCCTTCCACCATCCCAGATACCAACATATATCTGATACCAAAACCTGGCAAGGACATTACATAAAAGGAAAACACAAGACAATATGGCTTATAAAAATAAATTCAAAGGTCTTTTGAATAAATTCAAAGGCTTATAAAAATAAATTCAAATTAAAAAATAAATTCAAATTCAAGATATTAAGTTGAATTCAGCAATATATAAAATATATCTTTACCAAGGAGGAGAGTAAGTTTGGATTAACATATATAATTAGTGTAATTCACCATGTTAACAGAAGTTTAAAAATAATCATTTTAATATATGCATAAAAGTTATTTGATAAAATCTAAAACTTGTTCATGATAAAAGCTCTTAGCATCCTAGTAGATAGGAGATATCTACTAGAGAGATATCTTACTAGATAGAAGGAAACTATCTAAATCTGAGAAAAATTAGCAACAAAAATCCTACAGTTAGCATCTTATTTAATGGCAAAATATTATATACTCTTTCTTTTAGTTAAGAAACATGATAAGGATATCCACATCACCATTTCTATTCAATATTATACTCACTAACACAAGACAAATGAATAAAAGCTTTTAAACTTGAAAAGGATATGACTGGGTACATAGGAAACCTAACAAAATCTGCAAATATTAGGATTAGTAAGTAAATTAGTAGACAAAGTGAATTAATGGTCTATAAATATGAGTTCAATATACAAAATGCATTTTTATACACTTGCAAGAAACAGTTGGAAAATATAATTTTAAAAAGAATACCATTTATTTAGCATCCAAATATAAAATATATAGGAATAAGTCTAATAAAATCTATAAAAGATTTATATGGTTAAAAACCATAAAATGTTGCTAAGAGGAATTTAAGAAACCTAAATAAATGTAAAAATATGCAATATTCATGGATTAAGAGAATGTTATTTAAATTTCAATTCTTTTCAAATTAATCTATTAATCTATCAATGCAAACCTAATCAAAATACCAACATGTTTATTATGTGAAAGAGAAATAACAAGTTGATTCTAAAATTTATATGAAATTAGAAGGACCTAAAGTAGCCGAGGCAATCTTAAAAAAAAAAAAAACACAATCTGAGATCTTAAGATACCAGACTTCAAGACTTGCCAGAAGCAACATTAATCAAGATAATGTGGTATTTGCAAAATGACGTACAAGTACACCAGTGGAGCAAACTAGAGACCAGAGACATATAAATAGTCACCTAATTTACTTTACATGTATCTTTACTTTTTATATAGGAAGGATGGTCTTTCGAATAATGGTGTTAGAATAATTGGATATATAAATGAGAAAGAATGAACCATAGCTACATCATATCATACACAAATTAGTTTTATATAAAAAACACATTAATTTGATATGGATCATAGACCTAAATGTTAAACAATACATCTTTTAGAATAAAAAAAAAAAGAAAATATTGCCTTGACCTTGGGCTGGGCAAAATTTTCATAAAAGAACACAGAAAATCACTAACCATTAAAGAAAAAAATTGAGAAATGGAATTTCATTAAAGTTAGGATATTGTGGCCATCCAAAGCATAATTAAGAAAGTGAACATGTAAGCCACAGAGAGAGAAAATATAACTGATAAAAGGGTTCACATCCAGAAAACATTAAAAAAAAAACCTCCTAAAAATCATTAAGAAAGACAGACATCTCAACATTTCTTAAAGTGGTGCCTATAACAAAGGATATAAAATGGCTATTTACATATATAAAAAGATACATAATTAGTCATCAAGAATATTTAAATTAAAACAACAGTGAAATACTTATACACATCAACCACAATGGCTGAAAAAATAATGATTGATCAATCCAAGTGCTGGTAAAAATATAGAGCAACTGGAATTCTCATGTGTTACTAACTGGAGTGTAAGCTGGTAAAACTACTTTGGAAAACTGAACTGGCAAAGTTATGACCCACCAATTCCAATCCTAGGTATATATCCAAGAAAAATTGATGTATTTATATACCAAGATATATGTTCAAGCATGTTCCAAATTCCTTTATTATAACCAAGTGCCAGAAACAACCAAAATAACTATCGACAGTAAAATGAAAACATAAATTGTAACATGGGATGATACACACCAATTCTAAAAAATGAACTACCACCAGATACAACAAAAGAGGTCATAATGCATGATTCTACTTATATAAGAAGCTGCCTTAGGTTGTAAACAAAGACAGTACATGATTGGAGAATACTAAAGTTAATTCAGTCACCAACCATTAAGCAAGCAAGGAGAATAATGAAAAACAAGGAAGATAATATAAAAACATACAGTAAAAATTCTGCCATGAGGGTATACATGGGATCCAAAATATTAAGTAAAGTTTGGAGTTCCAGGATCTGGCTGCTTTTTACAGATTTGTTCTAATGTCTGACATAGATCTCACTGAGCAAAAACTATGGTGTTTATAGGGCTATGTTCCTTCTAGCGGTTCTAGAGGAGAATCCATTGTCCTTACTTTTTCCAGCTTTCAGAAGTTGCTTGCATTCCTTGGTATGTGACCCCTTCCATTTTCAAAATCAGCAATGCCAGCCAAGTGTTTCTCACATTGCAATGTTCTGATACTGACTTTTCTGCCTCCCTCTTTCACTTTTAAGGACCTTTGTGATTACATCGGACCTACCCAGATTCTCCAGGATAATATCCTTATTTTAAAGTCACCCATTAGCAATCTTAATCTGCAGCCTTAATTCCCATTAGCCATGTAATACAACATATTCACAGGTTTCGGGGGGGCCATTGTTTTGCCAACTACACTTGGGTACCCATCCATGATCCAAATTCCCTCACACCTTCCCTCTCAAGATATAAATAATACCCTGAATTTAGTGGTTAGCAATAGTATATGTATTTTGAGCTATTCTATTCTACATGTTTGTAGGCAAAGCAATAAACAGTGTATTTTAAAGTCTTTTTATGGACAGCATAATATATGTAAATCTCTGCAATTTATCTTTTCATTTAATATTTTGGTTTTGTATAGTCCTACATCATTTATTTTGAGTGGTGTTCTATATGTATATATCATGATGGACATTCTTGTATCTATCAATTCGTGCCCATGTGCAAAAGTTTTTTGGGTAAATATCTAAAGGTAGAATTACAGGATGGAAGATAAGCATGCCTTTAAATTAATTTATTATCAAATTGCTCTCCAACATGAGTTTGCGGATTTACATTTCTATGAGCACTGTATTGAGCTCTCATTTCTCTGGATCCTCACAGCCTTTTAAATATTTCCCTGCTGTTATAGGCTGAATTGTGTTCTCCAAAATTTCAAGTTCTAACCCCTAGTTCAGACATTGACTATATTTGGAGATTAGGATTTTTAAAGAGTTAATTAAGTTACACTGAGGTAATTTGATGGGCCTTAATCCAATAGCTCTGGTGCCTACACAGTATCTTTTCATAAATTTATTGGTCATCCAGGGTTTTTATGAGTGTTGTCTTTTTTCTTACTGACTTGTGTATGTCTGATACATTCTAATGAGTCCTTTCCTTAAATAGTTATATATATTACAGATATCTTTTTGTTTCTTTTTTGTCTCCCTCTGATATAGCTTAGTTTTAACTTTGTTAAACAGAAGTTTTAAATTGAATACTTAATTTAAATACTTAAACCTTTCTGGTTTATTCGTTTCTGTTTCTTTTCCACAAAAAATATGTCTGTCCTGATGTCATACAGTGCCCTATATTTTCTTCTCTAGGGTTTAAGATTTTGCTTCACAAATTTTTGTATGATATGGGTGATAGGATCCAGATCCTCTTTCAAGACCAAAGCATTCATTCTGCTTACTTCCCCTCACCTGTCAGGTGTGTTGGCTGCTTATGGCTTGCAACTATATCTCTAAGGATCACCTTCAGCCAAATAATGCAGCCTGACCCAAGGTTGCAATCCTTCCCTGAGAATGGTCCATGTATAATAACTACTCAATAAGAGTTTACAAAGGCCAGGTCCCCCAATTGTATTTTTACCTTTCTAACACATAAAATTTAGTGGATACCATTGTTTTAGCAATATTTAATTGAATTTTATCAATTTCTATGGCTGTCATTATTTTCTTTTCCATATATTTCATCTACGTTTATGTTTCTTTTTGTTGTGGTGCATCTTTTTATGATTCTTTTAGTGATAGTCTATGTGTTATAAACACTCATACTTTGTCTAAGATGTTTTTACTCTTCTCTTTATTAAAAATTTTTGTCTTAAAAATGTTTTAATATTTATTTTTATTTGAGAGAGAGAGACAGACAGACAGACAGAGTACAAGCAAGGCAGGGACAGAGAAAGAGAAGGGGAGACAGAATGTGAAGCAGGCTCCGGACTCTGAGCTGTCAGCACAGAGCCCAATGTAGGGCTCAAACTCACTAGCCGAGAGATCATGACCAGAGCCGAGGTCAGTCGGTTAATCGACTGAGCCTCCAGGTGTCCCCAACTCTTCCCTTTTTCTCAAGTAATTGTAAGCTAATAGTATTTATTCTCATTACATTGAAGATATTACTCTATTATCTCCTATTATTAATTATTGCTAAGAAAGGTGTATTGGGTCCAACTGCTATTCTCTTCTATGTAGCCTAATATTCTCTCTGGAAGTTTTCGAGATTTTCACATTTTAAACCTGATGTTCTTCAATCAAGCAGTCTCTAAGCATAGGCTCATTTTTGTATTTGTGTTTATCTTATATAGTATTGTGCATCTCTTTTAAATGACATGACTTTATTTTTGAAAAATGTGTAGGCATTATTTCTTCTAATTATGCATCTCTACCATGTGTATTGGTGCCTGTCAGTCTATTCTCTACATCTCTTATGGTCACTTGGAAATTTTTAATTATGTTTCTCTTTTGTATTCTGGATATTTTTCTCAGTACCGCCTTCCAATTCACTCTTTTTTTGATTAATGTCATTCCTGAGTGTATCTCATCTACCATATATTAAAAAAATTTTTTTAATGTTTATTTATCTTTGAGAGAGACACACACACACAGAATGTGACCAGGGAAGCAACAGAGAGAGGGAGACACAGAATCCAAAGCAGGCTCCGGGCTCTGAGCTATCAACACAGAGCCCAATGCAGGACTCAAACCCACAAACCATGAGATCATAACCTGAGCCGAAGTCGGACCCTCAACCAACTGAACCACCCAGGTGCTCCTATAGTATTTTAATTAATATTTTTGCCATTATATTTTTTAATTTCCAAGATTTTTTAAAATACTTATTATTTTTGAGAGAGGGTATTTTTGAGAGAGAGAGAGAGAAAGAGACAGAGCATGAGCAGGGGAGGGGCAGAGAGAGAGGGAGACACAGAATCTGAAGCAGGCTCCAGGCTCTAAGCTGTCAGCACAGAGCCCAACGTAGGGCTCGAACTCACGAACTGTGAGATCATGACCTGAGCCGAAGTCGAATGCTTAACCGACTGAGCCACCCAGGTGCCCCTAATTTCCAAGATTTTTAACTGGTTCCTTCATTTTCCACCTATTCTTGTTTCATTTCTACTCTTTTATAATTTACTGCTCTTTTTAAATGGAAGCTATTTTTATTTACTTCATTCAGAATTTTAATTCCAAGCCTATTATTTTGATGTTTTTGCCAGACTGTTGCATAAAATTGATTATATGTGGAGCAAGTTTTTTTTTTAATTTTGAATGTGTTGGCTCTTGCTGTTAGCATTAGATATCTTCATGTAGTTTGCATTATTAGGGGAAATTTTTAATGCTGTTTCAATAATCTATCCACCTATCTATTTTGCCATCCTCTGTGTTCACCTCTCTTTCTCATAATTTTGCAATTGTTTCTTCCTAGCCCCTAACCTCGTATGAAACCAGGTCTTATAATGGCATTTGACAGCTTCTGCCCCTTGGTGAGATTGAGAATATCTGAAATGAATACAAATTCATTCATGTACCATTAGAAGGGTTTTTAATTCTTCGTCCTGAAGTGGTGAATATGTTGATTTTTCCAATTGGATGAAATGTAGAAAATACTGTAGCTGCTAGCAGTGATCTGAAATAAACTTTTTTAGCTCCCTTATCTGCAAGAAATTCTCATCCAAAACCCTAATTTCAAGCAGTAAATTTAATTTTCATCTGCCCCTTTCCTTCCTTTCCTCTTGTCTGGAGTACTTTTAGTTACCTTCACCCTTAGCATATCCCATTCCTGGCTGTGCCTATGTGTAGTGGACCAAGATACCAGAAAGTCTGTGACTTCAGTCCTGCTAATATAATTTTTCTATTCATTTTCTGGGTCTCAAGATTTTTATCTTATGTTTGAACATTGCTAGGTCCACATGGTTTCCCATTGTTATAAATTATTTTCACTGCTAGAATTTGAGGAGAAAGTAGTGTATGATAGCTTGAACTTATGCTTGCATTTAATTTTCTCACAAAAAAATTCTGATAAAATTTCTCCATTTTCTCATTATATAAAAACATTCAGGAATTAAATACAGAACAGAAAAAGATCTCATTATCCTTGTGTGGAATAATGCCAATAGGATTTTTTCTTTAAGAAAGAATAATCCATTTAAATCAGTGGTTTTCAGAATTTCTGAGATTTTTAATATCCTGAGGGTCATGTTAAAAACGTGAAATTCTGGGCCCTAATTTTCAAGTATTCTGATTTTGTAAGTCTTGTATTAAACCCATGAAGGGGGGAAACAATTTTGGTTCACACCAGGTGTTATATGCTATAAAAATGATTTTTAAAAACTATAAATTGAATTTCATATGTAATGATTGGTTTTTAAAAACTAACCTATTCCAAATCTGCATGCCTTATGGCAAAATGAAAGAAAAAGATAATTTCATTGGAAAAATCTTTTTTTCTTTTCCTCTCAAAGTTTCTATTTTTCTTTTAGTTTGTTTAATTATCTCAAAGAAAACTGGTTTAAGAATAAATTATATCTAACTGAACTTACAAGAAATGAGGTTATACCTCTCACCTTAACAATAAAGTGTCCCAGATTATACTTCTTGAGATAAATAAGGGACATTCTTTTGGTCATAGACATTACTTAACAATGTTTTAGTGGAGTTAAAAATAACCCCTTTTCAGGGCACCTGGGTGGCTCAGTTGGTTGGGCATCCTGACTTCAGTTCAGGTCATGATCTTGCGGTCTGTGGTTCGAGCCTGTGTTGGGCTCTGTGCTGACAGCTCAGAGCCTGGAGCCTGCTTCGAATCTGTGTCTCCCTCCCTCTCTGCCCCTCCCCTGCTCGCTCTCGCTCTCTCTCTCTCATAAAAATAAATAAACATTTAAAAAATAGCCTCTTTTCCAAAGATGAGTAGGTGTCTTCCATACTTTGAATCAGTGTGTGTGTGTGTGTGTGTGTGTGTGTGTCTGTCTGTCTGTCTGTCTGTGTTTTGTTTGTTTGAGTGCAATACAGGTAGAAAAGGGAGGGGTTATAAGGAGACAGAAATGAAATATATTCCAGTTTAAAGGTCACTGATTTAGGTCAGGGCAATGGGGGAAACAGTAATAAATGCTAAGCCGTGTCGAAAAAGTCAAAGTGACTGACTAATTACTCCCTTCTTTTCCCAGCCTCACATTTCATGAAACAATGTAGTTTAGTACCTTAGTACTGCCAAAGCCAATTACCAAAGCCAATTTCATGCATGGACAGCACTGAGTTTTACCCTCTCTCTTCTTCCTCCTCCCTGTTTAAGCCAGAGAAAATGTATGCCTAAGTTATCACAAATTCAAATGTATAAATGAGCACAAATACTAGGATCCGTATTTTAGAATATGTTGCTACTGGAACTCATGTTTCACCAAGACAACCTGGATATAAGGGAGAGCTGTTTATTGTGTGCCTCTAAGATTGAGAGTAGAGAGATTTCACAAAGAGTATTAAACAGTCTTCCAAAAAAGCTTAGTTAGGAAAAATATCCTAACACAAATATCAAGCGTTTGGAATTAAAGTCTAATTTTATAATAAAGAAACTGGGAGAACCTCTTTTAACATATCATGTCACTATTACATATAACTATGCAGAATTAATAGGGCAGACACTAACTATTTCTCTGAATCCCTAATAAAATATACAATCATCTTTTAATAATACAAGAAACATAAAGAAAATAGAAGAGCTTCTCACTATAAGAATTTGATAGTTTTATGAATTTTTTAATTACCTTGATTTCTTTCCAAGAATAAGAAAACGACTTGGCAATTTTTAACCACCGAAGATATGTCATTGCAATCTAGAAAGAAGATAGTTATGTTTCTAACTTTTCTAAATAGAAAATAGGATGATCACTGAATCAAACTTAGACATGAAGGGTTTTTCACAGTTTCTTAAAACACAAAATTATACTCAGAGTGTATGCATTCTTTGATTTTGGATGTGAAAATGATGTAGTGTGATAGAATTAGATGATGGAAATAAGATATGTTCTTAAAATCTGACTCAAATAATGAATCATAGCTAGTTAGTGAAACCAAGAATTGAACATAGGGATCTTTCTGATTTTAAAGCATATCATCTTCCCATTCCACCATACTGCCTAGAATGTCTTGCCTTCCATCCCTTCATATCCAACTTTTATATTTCCAACTCCAGATAAAATGCTGCCTCCTTGATGAAATCTGTGATTCACATAATTGGGAGTAATCGCTCTCTCCTCACATAAAACACAACATCAATTTATGACTCCTTCTCTTTCAGTAGACGTATAGCTTATTAGCCTACTATTTTAGTTATTTTGAAAGCATGATGGTATCCTCTGCTAGAATGTAATTTTGTTTAGGGCAGGTTATCTGCCATATCTTTACAGCACCCAATGAATTAAAGACTCTGCCTTGTCTCTAGTACATATTTAATAATTATTTTCTAAATGAATGAAGAGATGAATGAAATCCAACTCTTCTATAATGTAACTGAGTTAATAATGCACTGATCTAATCACTATAAAGTTAGGTTTTATTAGCTAGATTTAGAAACAGGTTCACAATATTGTTTCTTATAGCTAAATAATAATTATGTAAGCTAATGAAATTTCTATAATTTTTCATATAAAGTGTCACTATGCTAGTTATTGATGAAATATCAGGATTTTATGTTTATTGCCATTAAATTTTAAGCTGCTACTTTTCATCTAATCATCACAAACCATTGTTCTATTTCTTTACAGTAATTCTGTAAACCAATGCCCAGATTATCCTTTCTTGTTTTGGGGTATTTATATCTAGTAAGATTTTAGACATAAGTGGACAATAATGTGTTGAAGAAAAGAAGTACAAGAACAGCACTGGAAATCTTTCAAATGAATGAAAGTGGCTTATTAACAAGACATCTTTCAGTAAGCTCTTTTAATCTAACTATGTATTAATTAAGGGCACATTTCTATATCATTTTCAAGACCTTATTATTAGACTTACTATAGAATTACTTGTTTAAATTAAGATTGGCTACCTATTTGAAAATCCTATTTCGGAATTTTCAAAGGACAAGCCTATTTCAAATTACCTTCCTAATGTCAATAAATAGAGAATTAAAACAAAGAGAACTTAAAAATACAAAATATGATAAATATAAATGCCAGATGAAAAATATAATTACTGAAATTAAAATCTCAATACATGGAGTTAATAATAGCTCTATGTAACTGAAGGAAATGTTAGTGAACAGAAAAAGTTAATCAAAAGGAAATATACAAACTAAAGCCAGAGAAAATACAAAGAAGAAAAATAAAGGACACTGTAAGAGGCAAATGGAAAATAGTGAGAATATGTTGAAAGAGTCTAACATATGCAAATAAAATGGACAAAAACTTTCTCAAATTAAAAAATAACATGATGTCAGAACCTTAAGAAGGGCAAGCAGGATAAATACAAGAGAATCACACCTAACTACCTTAGAGAAAACCTACTGCAAACTAAAGACCAAGAAATATCTTAAAAACAGCTGGAGAGGGGCGCATTCATGGCTCAGTCAGTTGGGCGGCCGACTTCAGCTCAGGTCATATGTGAATTTGAGCCCCACGTTGGGCTCTGTGCTGGCAGCTCAGAGCCTGGAGCTTGCTTCTGATTCTGTGTCTCCCTCTCTCTCTGCCTCTCGCTTGCTCTCTCTCTCTCTCTCTCTCTCTCTCAAATATGATAAAAAAAGTTAAAAAGTAAAAAAAAAAGCAGCTGGAGAAAAGAGACCTGTTACTTTCACAGGAGAAGCAGTAAGTTTGATAACTGATTTCTCAATAGAAACAATGGAAGCAAGCAGACAGGTAAATAATCTTCAGATTGTAGGAATAACTTCCTGGAGAAAGAAATAAAATTTAAGAAGTATCACTAAAGACAAGCAAGGACATTTTCTAATGACAAAAAGGTAATCTACTAAGAAAACAAAACACATCTAAATTCATATGGACAATCACTTAGGCTTAAATATATAGAACTAAAAGGAGAAACAGGCAAACCCACAATCATTGCTAGATTTAACCCACGTCACTCAGTAACTGATAGAATAGGCAGGCAAAAAGAAAAGGAGTATGGATACGAATGATTTGAATGGCATGATTTAAAAACTTGATCTTGGGACATATAAACAACACTGAATTCAATAACTACATAATAGACATTCTTTTGAAGTGAGTATTAACATTTAGGAAAGTTGATAAGCTAAAGTAAGTTTCAACAAATGTCAAAGGTTGAAATTACAGAGTTCACTGTCTGAACACAGTGGGAATAAAGCTAGAAAAAGATAATAAACAGAAAAATCAAAAGTCCCCAAATGTTGAAAATAAAGCAATTATACTTCTCCATAATCTATAGGTCAACTAAAAAAAAATCACAATATAATTAAATATTTTAAATTAATGATCATTAAAATGTGATATATCAAACAAAAATACGTGATGCAGTTAAAGCCATGATTACAGGGATAATTATAGCCTTGAATCTATAAGTTAGAAAAGATGAAACATTGAAATTTCATGATTAAAGCATCTGTAACAAAAGTAGGAGGGCCTAGGTGTCTCAGTCTGTTAAGCATCCAACTCTTTATTTCAGCTCAGATCACGATCTCATGGTTTGAGAGATTGAGCACCGCATCAGGCTCTGTGCTGACAACATGGAGCCTGCTTGGGATTCCCTCTCTCCCTCCCTCTCTGTCCCTCCCAAGCTCAGACTGCCCCCCTCTCAAAAATAAATAAACATTTTAAAAAACTAAAAAAATTAGCAAAAAGAAAAATATTAATAAAACCAATAAAACACTAACAAGATTTATTTTTTAAAATGGAAGAAATGCACACACCAAAAAAACAGCATCGGGAGAGAGTACAACAAATCCTATAAACATTAAAAAAATAAATGGATATATAAATCCAAGTTGGGTGTATTTCAGAAACTAAAGATTCATTAACATTTAAAAAATAACCAATGAAATTTACCATATTGACAGAAAAAGAAAAATAATAGTTATTTTAACTGATACAAAAAAATTTTGACAGGGTTCAATATCTAGTTGTTATAAAAACTGTGAACAAATTAGGAATAGAAATATATGTCCCTAGTCTGATAAAGGGTAGCTAAATGGTGATTATCAACAGATGTATCTCTGTGATTGGAAATAGGACGAAGATGCCCCCTATCACCATTTCTATCCAAAGTTGGTTTACGTAGAAACTCAAAAGACTCCACAGCGAATTATTAAAATTACTAAGTGAATTTAACTTGGGTTTGGAGTACTTGATCAATATAGAACACTGAATTGTATTTATATATCCTAGCCACACACAATTAAATTATAACTTTCAAAATGTACTACTTACAGTAGCATAAAATTCAAATAGCAAGAAATCAATTTGATAAAAATTGGACAAGTCTTCTGCACCATAACAGTTACATGGTGGAGGAAAGGGGATGCTGATGCGCTGTTGATAAGAATATAAACTGGCACAGCCAATTATTAATATTAAAAGATTGACAATGCCAAGTGTTTGCAAGGAGGTTGTCTTAGTCCATAGAGGCTGCTACAACAAATTACCACTGACTGGGTAGCTTATAAACTACAAACATTTATTTTTCACAGCTCTGCAGGCTGGGAATTCCAAGATCTAGGAGCTAGCGTGGCTGTGTTTTGGTGAGGGCTCTGTTCGTGGTTCAGAGCCAGCACCTTCTCACTGTGTCTTCAAAGGGTAGAAAGGTGGAGCAGGAGGAACTGTGTGGAGTCTTAGAAGAGACACAGGAGTTAATCCCCTTCAAGAAAGCTCCACCCTCATGACCTAATCACCCCCAAAGGCCCCACCTCTTAATACCATCACAATGGGCCCTAGGATTTCAATATATGATTTGGAGGCAGAGGCGGGGTAGTACATAAACATTCAGAACACCGCAGATGTAACACATCTAAAATTCTCAATCACTGCTGGAGGACATGTAAATTGGTTAACCACTTTGGAAAAATGTCATTATCTACTTAAGTTGAAAGAATGTAACCCACATGTATACTAACAAAAAGTATATACACAGATATATGTACCAACAGATATAACAACATTCATGTCAGCATCATTTATAATAACCCAAACTAGAAAAAAACCCACATTTATCAATAGATAAATTGTAATAGATTTGTACAATGGAATAATATGTACAGCAATGAAGGCCCACCCTACGGGCTTCATTTTAACTTAATTACCTCCTTAAAAGCACTATCTTCAAATACAGTCACATTCTAAGGTACTGGGGGTTAGGGCCTAGATTTATGAATCTGGGGGATGGGAGGCAGGGACACAATTCAGCTCTAACACAAGGCATTGTGTATAAGTATAATGAGGCAAATAAACTTAGTGAATGAAGAGACTTCTTATATTCCTGATTAGAAAGTTGAATTCCAGGTTAGTCAAATGAGGTGTCCAGGAAACACCAGTGAGTGGTAGAACCAGGATTAACATCAGAGAGGAAACATACTCTTATAGCAGGTAGATAAGTGTTGAAGACAAACCTCAATTCTTAAAAAGGCCTTCACATTTTCTAGCTGCATTTCATAGGGAAGTCTTTTCCCCTCTGAGCCTCAGTTTCCTCATTTATAAAATGGAGACAACTGATTGGATTGTGATTTTCATGTGCTTTACACATGATAGCACATGTTAAGTGTTTGGCCCAGATACTGTCCTGTAATGGGTAATCAGTAAATATTATCTCCCTTCCTCTCCAGCTGTTCTGATACCTGGTGCAGAGCCTTACCAGTGTATGAGCCAGCAGCTTCTCTTGACTTACTATTTTTGGGATACTTATTACAAATTTAGGGGGGGAATGGAAAAAAGATTATTTCCCAAGAAATATCTTCCCATCAGGCTGTATTTGCTTGGGAAGACAACAGAAATACATTGTCAAATACACAAAGGTTCGAAATTGAAATATTGAAATATTTACTTAGAACATACTCCGTCGGACCAAGAACCAAAAGAAAGTATCAATCATGAGGAATCTGAGGGTAAAAGATTCTACAGTGAGCAGAACTACTATATAAAGCAATGATGTTTTCAAAACAGTTACTGAAATTATGGTAAATTCAAGTGAAAATTTCAGAAATAATTCTTAAAAGAAAAGATAAATAATATAATCATAAGTCAAGCAAAACAAAACTTTTAAAAGTTTAGTAGCAGTAGTTTTTGGTCATGTACCTAATTTTAGGTATCATGAATAAGAACATGAGCTTGGAGCCAAACAAATCTGGATTCTACATCCTCACTGTATTAACTGAGGCAAATTATTGATCTCGAGCCTCTGCCTTCTCATCTATTAAATACCCACCTTATGTGTATTGCTCTGAGGATTAAAAGGAAGCACAGACTAAAGCCCTTCAACAGAGTAGAGACTGTAAATAAGAGTCCAACTCCCTTCTCCCCAACTGCATTTACTTTTCCAAGAAAGTAATTTTTCTTAGTCTACCGACTAGAAATGATTTTCATGTTCTTTTTTTTTATCTCCATCCATGCTTAATCACCACTTAGCCATGGCACTATTCTTCCAAGTTCATTCTCAGTTATTTGTTCTGCCTTCCGTCACATCCCTCAAAAATATGAGCCACCAAAGCGGGCATCCTGTGCAGATACATTGCTGTGTGAAATTGCCTCATTCTTTTCTTCCCTTAGTGGTAGTAGCTAGAATCTTCAACACTGATACAGTAACATCAAGACTCCAACGACGTATTTGCCATAGAATGTATATAATCAGTGAAAGTAATAGCTATTTTCCATGTCATAGATTTTTATTCTTAAAAGTCCACTTTTTGTTCATAACTGAAGCTAGATTTATCTTAATTTAAATTTATACTCATGGAAATTTCTCAGAGTGTATATACTTTAAGTTGATATTAAATTAACAAGAACTCAGATTATCTATATATTTAATTCAAAATTTAAAAACCCAGATTATTCCTATGCTTGCAGTAAAAGTATTTCTTCAACTCTAAGAATCCAGTGTTATATAAGATTTTCACCTATCTTTATAGAGATCAGAAGAATCTGACCTTCATAGCCCTCCATGCTAAATAGGAAACTTACAAAACTAGATATTCAAGTCATGCCTAGGCACTATTTTAACATCCAGTATTTGTCAACAAAATAAATATTTCCATATATCTGAAATTGTATTAATTTGGTGTATCTATTTGATTAAATTAATTGTAGAAATTGCATCAGTATCATAATCTGGTAATTGATTCCTAACAACAATTAGAGAGTACCCTTCTTATAATTAATAAGTCAAAAAAATGAAAAGAAACATGGATTTGATAACATGTGGAATTCATCCATGAATTCAAATTATACTGCTATTTTTATAATTTTCAAATTGTAACTTGGCAATTTTTATACCTACAAAAAATGATTTTTCATTTATGGAATCTATCCCAACCTCTACTATCATGAACTTTTAAAGATTAGTCTTAAATTAATCTTTCAAAGTACTGCTCATACTAAATAATCAGCCAGCATTCACACTTCCCAAAGACTCACATAATGACTCACACCTCTTCTCTCTGAATCCTTTCTTTTTTGTCCCCCGATACATAATAAAGGATAATTCCACAGGACTTAAATATCTGCTGAAAGTAGCTTATTCAGTCAATTTGAGGAGAAAAGTGAGCCTTCCCATTTGTTATAGAAAATACACTCCATGGTTTCACACTCTGGCACTAACTGACCTAATGTATTCTATTGAAAAGCAATACAACTGAACAAATGATCCGCAAGGCATTGGACATAAAATAGATGCTCAAATATTTACTGATTCTGTATCTTCATTATTAGTGTCTATTCTTTGTAGTAGTGAAATTTCAGAAGTAGCTTTCTCAGACATTGCTAAGACCGTTACTTCTTCCATATGAGCTACCGGGATTCAAAGATGACAGCCATAGTGAAGTGTCATGCATTTTTTTTCTGCTGAGGGAATTTATGGAAAAAGACAACCCATTCTTCATGGGCCCACTTTCCTGGCAAATGACTAGACAATGTTCACTGTAATCAGAACCATCCCATCCATATTCAGCAAAAGAAGAAGCAAAACCCTATTAGCTCATCTTAGCATCTTATTAGCCATAAGAGCTGATCATAACTACAAATCTTTAATTCAGTAATAAAACCATCACAGAGAAATTCCCAGGTGCCAAAATTTGAGAATGTAATATTTTAAAAAGTGAACACATTAAATAAGTATGGTAGTTGGGAATAACTGGTAAAGTGACCTCAGCAAGATAGAAATGAGCTGAGTCAATTTTAGATGTGTGTTTATACCCAAGAGGCAGAATTTTAAGTAAGCCAAAGTCAATATAGGATATTGTCAGCTGAGGTTAATATAATACAATCATAACTCAGGGCAAATGCATGGGTTCGCATAATTTTTCTCATCACTTGTTGGATAAAAAAATGAAATAGTGATCTGGATAGAAACTCATATTTCTCCTTTTTATTATTTTTAATCACAGCCTCCTCTGAGACCTTATATATGGTCACAGAATTTTCTAAAGCTTTTTCACACATTTCCACGGGAAAAGGTAAACATTGTTTTCTTCTAAATGGAATCTAATTTTCATCTCTGCTTTTGTAGTTTATTAACTAGTCACAAGCAACTGATTGGACCATCTCTATGAGAATAAATGGTCGTTAACACATATTATAGAGAGAAAAAATGTGAGAGTAAGCAGTCCTATTTCTGACACCTTGGTGGCTCAGGGGAGCAGGAACATTAATGAGGCATCTCGCCCCCAGTCACTAATTTGCATCACAAGCAAGTTAGTTCATAACTTCAGAAGTTCTTTGCCATCTGGAGATGGTCTTATGACCTGGGAGAGGTGAGCTGCTCTGTCCTATTCCCCAGGCACCGGTGTCCAGTGAGCCCTGATTGACACTTGACAGGCTCAGGGGTGGGGGTGGGGGTCAAAGGTTAAATGGACACAGAGAGCAAAGCACTGTCTGTATGCACTCCAGACAGTGACTTCTTCCAGAACAGGCTGGAATTCTCTAATCTCTGAAGAGTTGAATGAAAGGAGAAGAATGACTGTGAATTCAACACAGTAGAGTTCATGTTAAATGGGCCTTCAGGCCTCATTACTTTCAATACTTTTAAAGTAATTTCTTTCAATTAGTCAATATGGATCTTCTTGTGAAATTGTATAATGCTTATCTGCTATAATTGTGAGCTTAAAGGAATTCCTCGAGCAGTGCAATTTGCCCTAGAGAAAGTAGAGTGAAAACCTATGGTCATATGCCTCAACTTCTCTATTCCTTATTTTAAGACAAAAGGTTTTATAAACTCATCATTCCTGTTTCCAAACAATGCTTAATATATAGTATTCTCTTATTTTGTAACTAAAACCATAAAGGAAACATAAATGTATTAGACTTGAGGGAAAAATAGTCTAGGCTAAATATACATATATAGTATATTTTCCATAAAATTCCAATGTTACTTCAAAAACAAATAATGAAAAGTTAGTAGAGTACATGGCTTTTGTATAAATTGAAAAAAATATATATTGTATAGCTTTAAAAATATATTTATTTTTTAAATTTTGTTCAAAAATAATTAGAATAATTTTTAACAACTTTCACCAAGTAAACAGAAAAATCCAAATCAATACAATTAACAACACTTTTCACTGTCTGAAAATAATGTTTATTATTTTTTCTTAATCTTTTAATATTAAATAGTTGTAGGCTATAGTACAGATTTCTCTTGAATTTCAGAAAGGCAGCAAGAATCCAGTGTCTAAACACATACAGACTAGGTCCTTTTTTCCAATACCAATGTTATGAGATGGGATAACAACTGTATTGTAAAGTTTTTAGGTTGAGAAGATATATTATAAATCACACTGTGTAAGTTGAACATAATTGAATCTAGAAAACAGCCAGTTCTCTCATACATTAAGGTACATTGCAGGAAGATTTTATTTTATATATAAATATCACATATATCATATATATGACATATATATCCAATAGGAATTCATAATCACCGTTTTTTTTAATGTTTTACAAAATCTCCACTGTCTAATCAAAAGTCGATTTTACAAAATGCTCCTCACACTACCCTTGTCCAATGTGGATTCATATGGATTGAATCCTCTATTCAGTTTTAGGTTTTTCTTCCTAAAATTTATGAACCTGATTACATATCACTGCTGAGTGACATTCAGAAGATATTGCAAGGGCGTCTAACTCTACCTCGCTTGTCAAGTGTGTTTGAGCAGAAGGATTATTGATGGAAGCCTGAGACACAGATGAAGAGGAATTAGAGCTGTGAGGTATAGAATTGCAGAAATTGCATCTATACAAACAGCTGAAAGCAAGATGATATTCTGTTCAAATGTTTCCTATTTCAAAGAAATCTCTAGAGTCCCATTTACTCCTGACAAGTACTAACAGTGCTTACAAGTTTTCTTCAACCCGGCGAATTGCTCAAATTAAGAAAATAGTTTTAGTTAAAATGAAAGCTACATCAGGACTTGAAAGCTATAGAACGAAACCTGAAAAGGATTTCATCAGACAATAAGATCTAGCTAGCTCTGGTGACTTAATCTGCAAAATAAAACCATGAAATAACTGATTCTTGCTCCATGCTATCGAACAAGAAAATTATTTCAGCTAGTCATAAGCCAGAACCAAAAGATTCCACTACATTCTTCACGAATGACTAAAATATCAACACTGAGAAAGCATAAAGAGTACATTTCCGGAGATGTAAAATTGTAAATGTCTGTCTCCCTGAAACAACTTACTCCTTCCTATTACCATATATGGAATTCTATTTTTTTCCTAAGTGCCAATTACAGGATTTCCCCAAGTATGTTTTCCAGATCACTAGCACAACACGATGTTTATTTAAAAATTCTTTGATAAACAATGCTGGTGCTAAAATTAGGGAAGTGCTGAACTATTCCATAATTAATCAGCTTTTAACTGCAGAACTTCTCAGAGCTTTTCATACGCTAATCTATATGGTGATGATCCTTGGTGTGGACATAATGTTTACCATTTCCAAACTTATTTGACAATGTAAAAGCTGCTCCTCCTTTTTTTCATGGAATGCCTTGACTACTCTTCTAAGGAGTGTATATAACAATTTTGTAGGCTTAAGGTTGGGGTTATTAGCGTATCATGTCACTGGCTGTTTTTTCAAAGACCAATCTTATTAGTTATTTGGCTTTGTGGGATATGTACAGCAGGATAAAAACACATTGTCTCAGTGACTGCAATTTTATCCCCACCTTTCCATACTGGTACTCTCCACCCCAGCCAGCCACATTAGCAAGCTCACTATCAGTCAGGTAATCACAGCATATTCATATAATCACACATATTCATGCTGGCCACCCATACCAATATGGTCTCTCGAAAGCGTACCCCAGACCTGCAAAGTAACATCCTTTTCGATGTTTTATAATGGCTTTTCTTATTTTTGTTTGCAACATACTATTACTGTGCTGGAAGATTGTTATTTATGTCCCATAAATCTCCCTGCCTTCTCTCAGTAGTTACCTTTATGACCCGAAAACTTTTGCCAAATTCTGTTTTACTGGGGGAAAAAATTATCTCACAGATTCTCTCGCTTGGCTTTATTTATGGTTTTTTTTTTCTTTTTTGGTCTATTCAACAAACAAGATTGAAAGTTGAAATACCAGCCATTGGGAAATAAGAATTTAAGAATTTCTTCCTACAGAATGTTTTTGACATTCATTTGTTGGGAAATAAAAAACAGCCACTGAAATTACTGACACTTCGTCCGTGTTATTTTGTGCTCATTTTTTATTTTTAATGACTTCCATTTAATAAGCACCTACTTTACGCAAGAGATATTGCTCAGCAGTTTACACATATCATCTCAATGTATCTATCAACAGCCCATAGACAAGTTGTTATTAGCCTTATCTTATAGGCAGGGAAACCAAGTCTCAGAGGAATTAAACTTGTAATGGAAAGTCCCAGTTATTAAGTTTTGAGCAAAGCTTTGAACTTATATGTCTGATTTTTCCAGTCCCCGATCTTCCCAGGATACCAAGCAGACATCTAGATCATCATTTCTAACAACCCCTTAGTAAAGCAATGATCACATGGTATCATACCATTTGATAAGAAATGGAAGAACCTTTTCCATTCCATGAGGAGGTGCTCTTAGTTACATCTTCTCAAAAAGCACACACATCACAAAAAGCAAAGGATTTCAGCTTCTGTGAAACTGGGCCTGAATTGCTTGATAAAAAAAGAATGAAACAAGAATAGAAAGTCCCCAGGAGGAACTGAGGTGTAGGGGCATGCACATTAGCTCTTACAAACTCTACACTCAGCTTATTTTAGCATCAACTGAGCTACCCTGCCTCTTGTAGTATTATTTATGGTACTATCTTTCCTCAAATCGAGTACAGTATGTCCTTATAAATGCATAGAAGTCTTCACATGAGGACCCCCTCCTCTACAATGTTGGTTAAAAAATCTTGCCTATGAAGTGAAATGCAAGAGAATTATTGTGTAAGAACTGCCCCTTTATCAGCAAAAGTTCTGACTAGTGAGGTTGCATGGTATCAGTGTTAATAATTAGGCAGAAATGAAAGGTCATGAGAGACAGAAAAGCAGCTGAGGCCACCAAGGCACAAGTTTGTGAAATGACTTTCCCTTTGGAGGAAAAAAACAAAACACAGTCATCAAATATCACATAGCTACATGACTCCTTATTCCACTTCTCTACATTGCTCCATCTAGCATATCTTGGCTACAGTATGGACAGGACAATCTATAAGTCTGAGAATAACTATACTATCACAACCAAATATTGGAGAGTCCCTTTAAAAGAGACTCACTAGCTTCTGCTAATCAGAGTAAAAGAAGATGGAAACAGAAACTGACATTTAATGAGTACCTGCTATATGCCAGGAACTCTGTAGGTATTTTGAACATGTTATTGCAATAAGTCACACAAGGCTATAAAACAGGTGTTCTGCAAATAAGAATAACTAAGGAAATGATGCCCTTCCTCCAGAGACCTCTCAACTTATACAAAATCCAGCCAGGTTCAATGTGAAGTTTGCTGACTTCAAAGATTACACTCATTCTACTATTCAGTATGCCTGTCTTGGGTTATTTTCACTGTCCTGGCCATTCTATAGAATTAGAGAATGCTTTAAAAGGTAGGGAAGACGATAGAGTTTCCTAGTTAGCCTCTCAGTTGACACATGAGAAAATTTAGACCCTGTGAGGATTTATAACTTAAATCAAAAGCTTCTTGGTGTCGGAATGAGGAATTAAACTCAAGTCTTTTGATTCATACTTACTTTGCATTTTTACTATTTCCTACTGGTTTCATTGCTCTCTTTTTGAATGATGGTTAAAACTAAGTTTACCACTTTTCACAAATCCAGAAGATGCTGTTCGTGTTATAGCATAGCATCCCAGGTCAAAGCCATTTATCTCTTGGTTTTTGCATTTGTCTTTAATATAACTGCAGAAAAGTATCATCTTTTAAAAAAATAGCTGAAGTGAAAAAGTATGTCAACACAGCCAAGGTCAGTACTGTATGCATAAGAGCCTATCCAAGGTCATAGTGTTTGGAGTAGGGTATCGAATGGTCTTCCCCCTGCCTAAACTTGACCCCACCCTGACATTTAATATACTCTTGGTCAGCTTTCAAAATCCTGCTTATGTATCATTCCTTCTGGGTAGCATTATTGAGAATTCCTTGACTATAGCTCCCTTCTCAAAATTAAGTACTTTGGCATTGTGTATATGATTCCATCATTCTACTTATTGAATGACACTGCAATTTATTTTGTTTATATGCTTGCTCTCATTGTTAGATTCTACATAGTGAATGTAATTTACTCACCTCTATACACTCAGAACCTAATGCTGTATTTGACCGTATAGGCACTCAGTAGATGTGTGTGAAATGAGTTTAATTGAATTGAATCAGCCTGACTTGAACTGAACTAAATTTATTTAAATTTAATGGGCATCTGTTACCATCTGATCAATCTGGTTACATCACCAACTTCCCAACCACTTCGAGTCTTGCTGAATTAATGAAACACTTTGAGTTAACTTTTTAGAACTCCTTTATTGAGAAAAACTTGTATTGACTTCCATTTACAAAGTCAGGAATGCTTCAGTGAAAAGCAGGATGAGAACGGTCCAGCACAGAGGGTCCTCAGACTGCTAGACACTGGCTTACTCAGGTAGGAACTGCTACATGCTGGCTTACTCAGGCAGGAACTTCAGGATTTCTTCACACTCTGGCCTGACACTTTAGCTGGATTACAATAAGCACTAGAAGCACAGCGAGGCACAGAATCAGAAAATTAGACATGCCACATATCTAAATATAGCACAAGAGAGAAAATCTAAGCGTCCAAAGAAAGTGATGTGGAGGAATTCTTTACTTTGGTCCCTCACTGGATACGCTGCCAAACATTCTCGTAAAACACCTTCACGGAATTATTCAAAAAAATCAGTTTAGTACATTTTGATGACTTTTGTTTCAAAATATAATACTTTAGAAAGATACATTTTATGGCTAAGACCTTAAGTTGTTCAACTAAACCGTAGGTAAGTTTTATACATTTCTGGTGGATACTCAGGTCAAACTAGGTGGCAAGAGGGACTCATTCTACTTAGAAGCCATGAAAATCCTCCATGGAGAGGCTCAAGAGTGACATACTACATAAAGAAACAGAAACCATAATGAAGTAGAGAGGTACCATACAATTAGACAAATAAACCCAGAGTCTTGAATGCTTATGGTATACAGATTGTGATAGGAGATGATGACGTTCTTTACATGGCTAGAGGAAGGGAAATGCGTTTCTAGAATACTTAAGGCCAGAAAAGCAAACTCATTGGCCTCCCTTTGCCAGTGTTACTCTGAGGTTCGAGGAGGATTGATAGCTGTGGTAGAGAGAAGTACCTTGTAAATGAGAAGGACCTCCTCAGAAGGACATTATTTCCTGCAGAAGTAAAGTTCCAGCACTATGGATCATGTATCATTCAGACCTTATGTAACATAGATGGATAGTTGAAATTTTTTCAAATCTGGGATTTGGGTAAGTCAGGGACATATCTCATAATGACTAAGTTGTAGTTTACAATATTTAAGAATTTCTGAGACATATATAAATATTTAAGATTTTCTGAGATATATAAATAGTGCCTAGATATACTTGATCAAAAATATGCTTTTGAATATAAACTAAATGTATGACTGAACAATCTTTAAAGGAGCTCCTCTTTTGCATTCTTTAAATTTTTTTTTCAATCGCAACCACTTCTATGTCTTAAATTTGCAGAAACCATGTGATTACAAAGTTGAGGATGCAAAGTTCCTGATATTGGTACAAGTTATTTTCAGAGTCAAATTTGAGGAGAGAATAAATCTCTTAAATTTTACTCTGCATTCTAGGGGTGCCTGGGTGGCTCAGTTGGTTGAATGTCCAACTTCAGCTCAGGTCATGATCTCTGTGCTGACATCTCAGAGCCCGGAGCCTGCTGCAGATTCTGTCTCTCCCTCTCTCTCTACTCCTCCCCTACGCATGTTCTCTCTCTGTCTCTCAAAAATAAATAAACATTAAAAAATAAAAATAAAAAATTTGACTCTGCATTCCCAACATTAAAGTGAGGTACATGTCATGCTTACGCAGCGCTTTTATTCAGGAAATAAAAAAGGAGGCCAGAAAATGGCTCTGATACTCCCTACTTCCCCCCAAAAAAGTACCTCAGTCCCCTGCAACATATTTGTTAAGAAGAAAAATGTAAAGGTCCAATTTTCAGGTTTAAATGATTTGATTTTTGAGGGGAAAAAAAACCAGAATGAGATACTGTACGTGATTGTTAACTCTGAAAGTATGCAACTATAAGGTCAAAATGGACAAAATTTTTAAAAATGAAAACAGTTCTGTTATGGTGCAGGACTTCAGCAAGGGTTGAGGGAGATGTGAATTGAAATATCGATCTGGGGAGATATCTGCATAGAGGTGATAGTTGAAGGCATGAGTGAAGATGAGAACTCAGAGGGTCAGATCTGACAGAAATGGCCTTTGATTCTCAGACCAAGGAAGGGTGAGAAGAGAAGCATACAGATTCATAATGAAATACTGTAGCCTCTATTTTTCACAATGGCAGGGGGCAGAGAAAGAGCTTCATTAGGCAGCTCATTTCCTCTTTATCCCTATTGAGTCAGAATGCTGGGCTGGTTCTCATTCTGATGATTGTTCTTATCTAGCTTTTCAGCCACATCAGGCTCCTAAGTCACAGAAAGTGTGCACCAAACTCAGACACACAGAGAAATGTGATAATGACCTGGGAGAGAAGAGCAATGCTAAGCTACCTGCCAGAAGAGTTGTGTCTGAGGCACACCATACTTCAAGGTAATTTTGTTGTCTCTAATTAGTTCTTTCCATATGGCTAATATTTCAAAAATTCTCTTTTTAAATCAACCAGGCTTTTCAAAAGAATGGCTAGAAATCGAATCGTTTTTAATTTTGTCTTTTTTCACTCGTAAGAATCGCCCTCAAATTTAACCAAGAAAATCATCAGAGCTTTTATTTTTTATTATAACAAAAATATCGGTATATTTTCTTAATGTGTTATAAATATAACTACATACATACATCCCTTCTTTCCAGGTTATCTTTCCCCAGTGCTGAGGAAAAGTGAGCCATATATCATTTGTCTTTCTGTGGTTATACATTTCAGTATTCATTTGTTCATTTAATAAATAGCTCTACTTGGGACACCTATGTGGCTTAGTTGGTTAAGCTCCCAACTATTTTGGCTCAGGTCATGATCTCGCCATTTGTGAGATCAAGCCCCACATTGGGCTCTGCACTGATGACATGGAACCTGCTTGGGATTTTCACTCTCCCTCTCTCTCTCTGCCCCTCCCCTGCTCTCTCTTTCTCTCTCTCTCAAAATAAATAAATAATTTTTAAAAAATAGCTCTACTTGTCATGATTGCTAGGTGTGTGAAAAAGACATATGGTAGACCTGCCCTCATGGAGTTTACATTCAGAAAATACATCTTTTCCCTAATGACAGTAGTTGGTGATAAAAACAAAACAAAACAAACACGTGAGACCGGCGGCGCTTAGGAAGAGCTGCGGACAAAATTGGAACTTCTGGCTTCGGTGTGGTCATGTTTCTCCTCAACGAGCAGGGAGACCGGGTCTATAAGCTGAAGAAGCTTGACCCAATGGGGCAGCAGACCTGCTCGGTTCATCCTGCTCAGTTATCCCCGGATGACAAATACTCTCGACACCAAATCACCGTCAAGAAACGCTTCAAGGTGCTCATGACCCAGCAACCACGCCCTGTTCTCTGAGGGCCCCTTAAATTTCATGTCTTCTGCTGCTCCTCAAGAGACCTTCCAAAACCAAGCCCTTCAGTCTTGAGCCTTGAAGCCTTCTTACCATCCTTGCTCTTTGGAATCCGGTTTCATCGTTGCCTCTGATCATGCTTGTGTGAAACAGTCATGGTAGCATACCCCTTAAGGGAACAAGTTCGAATCTTTACATATTGTGAATCACTGCCAGGTTATTAAATTGATTTGAAAGAAAAAAACAAAACAAAACAAAACAAAAAACAAAACAAGGGGTGCCCCAGTGGCTCAGTCTGTTAAGTCTCTGACTTCGGCTCAGATCATGATCTCATGGTTCACAAGTTTGAGCCCTGCATAGGGCTCTGTTATGACAGCTCAGAGCCTGGAGTCTACTTCAGATTCTGTGTCTCCCTCTCTCTCTGCCCCTTCCCTGCTCATACTCTGTCTCTTTCTCTCAAAAATAAATAAATATTATAAAATTTTAATTAAAAAATAAAAACAATAAAATAAAACAAAACAAAAGGAAGGGTTGGAAAGGAAGGATAAAACAGTTTATTGTTTTTCTATATGGGAAAAAATGAAA
The DNA here is from genome assembly GCA_028646485.1 of Cryptoprocta ferox. Taxonomy (NCBI): domain Eukaryota; kingdom Metazoa; phylum Chordata; class Mammalia; order Carnivora; family Eupleridae; genus Cryptoprocta; species Cryptoprocta ferox. The sequence goes on from CM053568.1 coordinate 43,777,827, forward strand.
TATTCATTAAAATGTTGCTGCTATTATAGATCCTTTTGTTCAGTTTAACAGCAACATGTGATTATGTTTCTATAATTCTCTAATCCTCTAATCATGTGTAATAATTGAGTAGACATATGTCAATATGACCCTGAAAAATAGGGGCACATGACATCGTAAATCATATAGGTCCAAACCAGCACTGGAAACATTAATCTGTTCCTTCATCCAACAATTATTTTGGCTACCTTGCACAGTCATTTCTCTGGTTCTGGAGATTCAGCACCAAACAGCACCCCTATCATTTTGAAGCTTAAGACTTGCTGATAGGTCTCTCCACCCCTCCATAGAGATTATCTTTAGGAGACTAGCAGACCCAGTGTAACCTCTTTACATGACATCACTTTCAGCCCCTCATATTTTGGTCACATCTCCAGATGCAATAGAATCATAGAATGCTAGAATTAGAAGATATGCTAGAGTATATCTAGGTTATCTACTCTAATGTCTTTTATTTATAGATGTGAATGAGGGCCAGAGGTGTTAATTACACCCAAAGATTATTCAGCAAGTTAGTGTAATGGCAAGACATTAGAAAAATATGCCTCGTATGCATGTATGTGTACATGGATGTGCGAGAGGGGACATGCAAAGTCCATGTTGTCTCAAAAAGAAGCCCCTACTTCCTTCAACACTATTTTCTGCATTTCTGCCAGCAATAAATTTGCTATCTTACTTACTGTTCAGTTTTTTCCATTTATCACTAAATTCTCCTTTGAGCTCTTAGACTTGGCAAACATTGAAAACCCTGAAAAAAACAGTTTTATCTCTTGATGTCCTATCCATAAATTAATTAAGATAACTCATTTTCTCCCACATTTCCCCATAATCCAGAAAATGAAAATCAATTGTAATTTTTAAAACTCAGTATAAAATCCTTTGACTTTCTCTCTCATGACTGACTGGTTTTGGTCCTCTGAAAAATACAAGACACACTTCCAACACAGATGAGTTAATGTTATATCCTGACTATATTTAAAATAACTCAATCATATTCATTAATACAAAGATAGTGAGAAGCCCCCACATTTAGTCTCAGACAACATGAGGTCACCAGCATGTGAGGGAATCATATACTCCTGGTCATTAATCTTAATTTCTGAAATTACATTTGAAGATTTAATTCTCTTTTCCCATGTCTAGACAGGCAATGAGGAATAATCTTTTCAGCTTTAATTGCATTTACTCCTATAACTTCATAAAAAGGACAATTCTAGTTCCTATTTGCAAAAGAAAAAAAAAGATCATATATAATCCTCATTATCACATTATAGTTGTCAGTAACCTTAATAGCCGGGCCTCCACAGGAGACATAAAAGAAATATAAAACAAAGTTTTTATTTCTAATAAAAATCATAGTATTCATCAAGAAATTATTGATCACATGCTATGATTACAAAGCATCCACTGTGCTTTGCTATGGCTGCCATAATAAAATTCCACAAATTGGGTGGCTTAACCAACAGAAATTTATTTTCTCACAGTTCTGGAGGCTAGAAGACCAAGATCAAAGGGTTACCAGGTTGGGTTTTTCCGGAGGACTCTCTCCTTAGTTAATAGATGGCCACCTTCTCACTGTGCCCCACAGTGGCCTTCCTCTATGTGCACGCAGCCCTGGTGTCTCTCCATGTGTCCAAATCCCTTCTCATAAAGACACCAGTCAGATGGATTAAGGACCACCTTAAAGGCAGTTTAACTTAATTACCTCCTTAAAAGCCCTATCTTCAAATACAGTCACATTCTAAGGTAGGTTAGGGCCTAGATTTATGAAGCTGGGGGTTGGGGTGCAGGGACACAATTCAGCTATAACACAAGGCATTGTATATCAGTATAATAAAGCAAACATAGTAAGTCAAGAGAAGCTGCTGGCTGGTATACTGGTAAGGCTCTGCACCAGGTATCAGAACAGATGGAGAGAAGGGAGATAATATTTACTGACTACCCATTACAGGACAGTATCTGGGCCAAACACTTAACATGTATGATCTTGTATAAAGCACATGGAAATCACAATCCAACGAGTTGTCTCCATTTTATAAATGAGGAAACTGAGGCTCAGAGGGGAAAAGACTTCCCTATGAAATGCAATGAAAATGTGAAGGCCTTTTTAAGAATTTAGGTTTGTCTTCACCACTTATCTACCTGCTATAAGAGTATGTTTCCTCTCTGATGTTAATTCTGGTTCTACCACTCACTGGTGTTTCCTGGACACCTCATTTGACTAACCTGGAATTCAACTTCCTAATCAGGAATATAAGAAGTCTCTTCATCCACTAAGTTTTCATAATTTCCTATTATATATTTTTCTTTATTATAAAAGTATTATAACCCATTACATACACTTTGGAAATTAGGAAAAAAGGGGCGAAAATAAATGCAATATGCCACTCAAATACAAGCACCATAAATCTTTTGGTGCTTAAAGATTCCTTTCTGGTCCCATCCCCTAAATATAAGATGGTAGAGTTTCCTTCCTGCCTCACTCATTTTTGGGAAAAAGAAGGTGGCCATATCATTATGGGATCTAAATCATGTTAGCAAAATAGAAGAGAGACAAAAGGAACAATTATGTCCTAAGAGCCCCTTCCCTTCAGTATTTGAAAGGTTTGTTTGTCTTGTGTATGTTTATCCAAGAGGCAGGACTGAGCTATGTTACACACACACACACACACACACACACTAGCTCTTTGAAAAAGAAACAATGGAATCTAAGGACCAAGAGGAAAGAGAAGCCTAATCCTGAAGGAACAGCCAAAGAGTGAAGACAAAGGACATTAAGGGAAGAGGAAAAGAAAGCAGCCCCTTGATCTCCACCCAAATGAACTAATAATGGACCTAAAAATGACTTGAGGCAAAAGGCAAAGAACAGTATTGAACCACTTGTAGGCATTCCATCACCTAAGACTATCTAGTAATGGACTGCATGCCCTTCTAAAAATTAAGGTCATGGCAAAGTAGTTACAAATCTTGAAGAATATAAAATACATATATATATATCACAGAAGTATATATGTACAAATTTGGGACCTGCTTTTGCTTTTTCATTTAATAACTCATAAATATATTTAATATCATTTTATAGCCTCCAAAATCTTAATTTTAGTACCTGCATGACATCCAATTGAATTAGTATACTGACCAATTTACTTAGTCATTACTCTATCTTTCGACTTTTGACTTACTTCCTTTTTGTACGCTAGTGCAGCAATTTGCCCAGTGAGGCAGACTATAATTTTTAAAAGGGAAAAAATGTCCTGTAAAAGTGCTACCAATTTCTTAGCGAAAGCATCAGTTATCTTAGGGAGAACCTAGTTTGGGGAAGGTAAAATGAATGACACTTCAGTTTACAATATAAAACAGCAGTGTATCACCCAAGAATATAGCAGATTGTCAAAAATGTTATAAGTGCCTAGGATTTAAAATACAAGTAATTGGTGCATTCCTCTCCTACCACATCAGGTGCACTAAAAATTTATGCAGGGCCAACAACCTTTCCAAAAGAAGAATTTTTCTCCTAGGATGTTTAATGTTATTAGAATATACCTAAAGCTAGATTATGACAAAGTCTAGGTGTCCTAAGAGAAAACCCCCAGGAAAAAATAGGTACTACTCTGGACTGGTAAGTGGGCCCAACCTGAAGCCCTAGAATGTTGTAAGGACCAGCTGCTTGAGCAGCATTTGGATGATACTGAAGCCATTCCTGACACAGCCACTATGATATGCCTTGAGAATGACAGCCGGGTGTATGAATTGAATGAGCTGGTCACTAAGAACTGCAACATTTGGGAGCCAATATATACTTCGGTGTGCAGTAAACATATTATAACATCACAAGGAAAGGGTTTTCTCTCCTGCACACAGAGAAACAATTGTCAAATCAGCTGGAGCTGGACTCCTTGTTTTCTGTAGTGATTCCAGCGGTGTTCAAAACTGATTCTGGACTTCATACTTTCAGAAGTGACTCCATATCACAGTAACAGTGGTATCAGCCACATTGAACAAGTCCTGTGATGAGGTGAATAGATTTTTTTCCAGCTCTTTTTCGTTGAAGTTATAATGACAAATTCTTTGGACTACATAAATATCCCTAGATACCTTGAACTTAACTTGGGAGAGGAACTCTAGGAAGAGAAAGCAAGATAGCAGCTCAGATTCATTGGATGTGAATGTTAATAGGAAATTTGACCTTACTTTGTACTCTTAAAAACTGGCAAAGCAGAATACAGCTGCTTCACTCTTAAAAATAGCAATGCAATGAGCTCTTCCAAAAGAGTTTGCCCAGTATTTTATAATCTGTCTTCACGAAAAATCCCCAGAAGCAGATAAAGGTACATCACCATCATTTCTAGATGTCAATTAAAAAAAGGTAAAGATGGCATGCACCAAAGTTCAAAGAAAGAGAACCACTGTGAGTTAAAGGATCAGATGAAACATGCTTCACAGAAAATGAGGGACTTTAATACAGATAATAAGAGAGGATTAAGAGTATAGTGAATGGAAATGGTGAAAATGCCTAGTCTCACTAGAACATTCATTCACTCATATGAGTAATTAGCACTATTATATGCCAGTGATTATTCAAGGTACTGGGGGGACAAGGAATCATGCTGACTTCAATTAATTAAAAAGTTGGCAAACAAAGAACTTCAATTAATTAGTATGTTCATTGGCCTTTCCTCTTGCAGGAAAAGACTAATCTTATTTATACATGGGATTCAGAGAAGCTTAAAACAAACCAGGCTTCATTCATTCCTTCATTTGTTCATCTAATCATTCAACATTTACTGAGCACTCCCATGGACCAGACACTCTGCCAGCTGCTGCAGATAAAGACAGAAATGACAAAATTTCTTTCTTCACCATTTGGAGATACATATATATGTAAGTGTATAAGTATTCATTTAATATATTTCATAGTGGGTTCATAAACTCACAAATTTCTATAGATTATGACATTTCAAAATTCATCTCCCTTTTATCTAAGAAACCAATAGTTCTTTTATAGTTTAAACTTCTACATAAAATTTGTTGGAAATTCATTCTTTTTTTCCTTTAAATACAACCTTCTAGGATTGTCATTTTAACACATTGTTAGCCAAAGAGCTGATCAATATTAATAAACTGGCTGAAGGCAGCTTTGAGAAGGACTTGCTATCAACCTGTATTAGCTAAGTTTGAAGGCTAAGACAAATATATTGACCTGTCTCACTTTAGTATTCAGATGGTGAGAGATGCTTCATATTGTTAATATGTTTATCTAAAGCATTATGGAAACCCCAACTCAAAGAATAGCTGCACAAATTGGGTAGTTTCAGATTATCAGTTAACTTCCTCCTCCAGAAATTGTGAAAGCAACCACCTTTCCATCTGAGTTTTGAAAAAAAAAATTCTTTACCTCCACATTCAGACACTATGACAAGATTTAGTATGCTGCATCCTGTTACTGCCAGATTATGTTGTGCCCCCAGAAAGAACAACAATGGTTCAAAGAAGATGAAACCATCATATCAAGCCAAAGGACCTCTTTATAACACTGCTACTTGTTAAAATGATCAGAATGTACCATCCAGTATTCTTCAGACAGCCTAACTTCATAGAATGTTAGCCTACTCAGACCCAACTCACCTATCATAGGAATATTGAACAAACTCTCTACTTACTTATCTCCTTTCTGGCAACCATAAGGCCAATAGCACTCTCTTTATCTACAAGCTTCCTTTTGTCCCTGAATCTCTTATTAAAAGAAAAAAAAAAGGCTTATCTAGAATACCCTTCTTCAAGTAAGATTTATCCAGATTGTGTATGTGAATAGTAATGCCGACGGTCAGGCACCAAGTTTTCTTTATTTCAATTACCCTCAGTGTGTCTGGCACATAGCAAGTGCTCAATGACTATTTGTTGAATTGACTTAATTTAAAAAATATCTGTATCAGTGATTGAATTTTCCCATTATATGCAGATTTTTTTAAATCACATCTAGGAGAAGTCTAACCTAAAGTAATTGATTCCTGAAGGTCACCTGAACTGATTCAGATCTTAATACAAGCTGTTTCATGTCTACAATTATGTTTTTTGAGAATCTTTTCAATAATCTATGAGTGTAGGGGCACCTGGGTGCCTCAGTTGGTTGAGCATCCAACTTCGGCTCAGGTCATGATCTCACAGCTCGAGAATTTGAGCCCCACATCAGCTGGGTGCTGAGAGTTGAGAGCCTGGAGCCTGCTTCAGATTATGGGTCTCCCAGTCACTCTGCCCCTCCCCCACTAGCACTCTGTCTGTCTCTCTCAAAATAAATAAACATTAAAAAAATAAAAAATTATAATCTATAAGTATCAGCAATGAAAAAGTTCTAGAATTGCTTGTGACATATATTTTACTCTAAATTAATAAGCCACCCATCTAAGACAAATTCATCTATCCATTATGTTCTCTTCTGAAAGGATTAACCAATACTATAATCCTTACTATTCATGTTAGTTGAGAAACAGAAAGGTCATTTAACCAAGAATTTGCTGAGATAAGCATAACTTAAATACAAGACCAAAATAGTAGAGGACTCCTGGTGCACAAGTTACTGCTTTTCAATAATGAGTCCAAACTCTCCCCCATATCACTAAAACTTAGAGATTCACCACAAGCATAATGTTTAGGGGACTGCTACTGGATTGCTACTGGGTTCTGGGAAATACATCCATTACCCTTTAAAAATATTTTCACTGATGTAATCAGAATGAATTCAGCAACCCAACTGGAAGAATTATAATATTCATTTTTGTACCAATGTTGGGAATGAATATCACTTCCCTTGCAAGCCTTATTGCCTGCTAATTTATCTGAATCACATTAGGTGACAAGCATTCTGGAAGGCCAGCAGAGTCATGGAATGGCCTTGCCTATCTCTTAGAGGCTCCTGTCACTCTGCTTAGGAAGATTACCAACTCTGCCTCAAATACATTATTTAGCATGAAAGTAGAACTATAAGTAGTAGAGAAAAACACTTGCTTGTAGGCATATTATGAATAGTTTCATGACTTGCACTTTGTTTCATAATGACATCTTTGATTCTAAAGTAGTGGTGTTCCCAAGCTATAAATAGAAGAAAGCGACACATGAACATAATATATGCACTTAGAAATTGAAAGGGAAAGAACACCATATAATCTTAATAGGAAAGACTTATTTTGCTGTCCAGTCATCTTACATCTCATGCACAGTTTCCATGGTTTTGAGAAAGTTTCCAATATTTTAAGAGTACATAATTTCATCTTTGAAGCACAATGTGATTAAAACTGTAAAACTTTAGAAAGATCACCATTAGAGTCTATTTTAGGGTATCTTCCAATCTTTTACCCACATACACACAGATGTACATATATATATGTACATTTGTGCATATATATATATGTGTGTATATATATACACTTCTACTACTTTGGAACATTAGCTTAGGTATTCACATCCTAAAATGGGTAAAGCTAGGGGTCCAGGCCCAGGCAATTGCCTTCCTTCAGAACACATCTAATTTTAATGTGAGTGCAAATTAATTGTCTTCCTCCTCCAATTGACACTGATCAATTTGTACTGAGAACTAAGGGTGGCAAGACAGAAGGGGTGATCAATAGCGTGTTATATGGGTCCACAGGAAATCTGATCCTCAGGGGCTCAGAATGCCAAAAAGGACAAGAAGTTAATGGGGGCAAGATAGCAAATCTACACAATACTTTAATTTGCAAGTTGAAAAACTGACTATTATGCCAAGAAGTCTTCTATCCCATTTTCCTCAAAAGCAGAAATCTATGATTCTTTTCTTTTCATCCAATTTGAATTAAACACACATACAGAACAGAGAACTAAAACCCAAAGGAAATTTTAATTTGACAAAAATTTTAGTGAATTTAATAAAATAAGTTATTGTTCCAGAAATGTACTGGCTTTGCAGGATAAGAATCAAAGTGCCATTTTATTTTAAAATGATCATATCAGAGCCACATCTTGAAATTAAATCAACATAGATTCAACCAGCATTCATTAAGATATTTGAGGTGCAGCTACATATACTGGTCACAATTCTTAGTGCCAGGGATGCAGAAATATAAGATAAAAGTTACTGTCTAAGCCCTCAATGAACTCACAGTTTAGGGGGAGACACATTAAAAATATTCTAAACAGCAC